>VWZY01006755.1:0-52601 GCA_013399075.1 Chloroceryle aenea | reverse complement strand
ACTCACCTCGGAATTATGTGACGGGGGCAAATGGTTGGTTACCTGCGCCCGAGAGCGGCTGGCTGGCAGGGGCTGCTGTGTGCAGCTTGATCCGGCGCGGTAAACGCGCCCGTGGCAGGATGTGTGCGATAACTCTTGTTTGCAGACTCTTAACCCAGGGCAAACAACCACAGTCAGCGACTGGCTGCAAACTGCTGCGTGGCTCCACAGGAACCCGGGCTGTGCCTGGACTTGTTCCTCCTTAGCGCAGGGGGGTGAGGAATTCCGAGGAATGGGATTAGTGTCCTGGGGAGGTGGGAGCATGCAGGGAAGGGATGGGGGGAGGAGGACCTGGCGGCTGGAGAAATGTCTATTGGTCTTGACGGAGGTAGCGTAAGGATTTTAGAAACTTGGCTATCTCCCGAGGACTGAGAAGCAGTTTCCAGATCTGAGTATCTACAGCTCTGAGCAGTCAGTACACTCTGAAAAAAACCCTTCTAAGTGGATACTTTCCTAGATATTAGTGACTCTTCTTAAAGAAGACCCCAACAAACCAAGCCAACCAGCAACAAACTCCACCTATTGTATTATTTTTCTGGGCCAATATATCAGTTAGGGGAACTGATCTGCAGGAGCTCAGAGCATACAAGGACATCACTCCTCAGTGGCATGCTACTAATGTTATCACTTACTTGGCAAAACCTACTGGAGTCCTGAGCAAGACGCAGAAGGCAGCTGCTGGGTATGAAGGAAAATAAAAACAGGAGAAACCTGACACACTTTAATAAAGACTTTGCACCAAAGGTTTGCTCTGACCAAAGTTTCATCCACCTTCAAGGATGAAATAAAAAGGTTGGTTTTTTGTCCTGAAGCTGGTATGAGGCTATTCTTGAAAAGAAGCCTGAGAAGTGACATTCTGAGAATGGGGTACAGATCCTGAGAAGGCCAGGTAAAAAGAGTGAAATGAGGAGTAAGGAAAAATGCTGAGAAAAAGAATGATCACAGGCAGATAGATGCTGTAATAAGGGGGGAATAATATAGGAAATATTTCATGAGTATCAGAATCTTCTATAGCTACAAATAAATGGGCTGAAGAAGAAGGTAGGAAGATTGATTTTATACCTTAGAGAGGTTGACCTTTGAGGAAGGTTTTATTAAAATCCAATATATTTTTTTCCTCGAGTTCACCTCTGAGCTGGGATTCTGCCAGTTTAATGTCTGTTAGTTTCACAGCATCTAATAGATAGAATTATGAGGTTAAGACTGTCCTAGCTGATAGCCATATAACTTCTTAGTTAATCACTTTCAAATGCTTTACTATGCTCATTCCAAACAATGATTTGTAGACAGTTTTAAGGAGCCAGAAAGCTACTTTTTAAAAACTGTAAGACTGCTCACCTTAATTATTTTATGGGGATCAAAAATAATCACCAAAGATGAAGTCCTGGGTTTTTGACCTTTCAATTTATGATGGATGATGGTAGCTTGAAAAGTTTCATTAAGACCTTACTTAAGAATTCTGTGTACTTAGCATTTTCCAGGAAGACGAGTAAATCTTTTTCCTGAGGGGATATCCAGGCAATTTGATCAGTCTTTCTCCTGAGAGGTACTGAATGTGAAAAAAGAGATGCTAAAAGGAAAAAAGTTGACTGTGAGGAAATAACTTTGATTCTGTCTGTTTAAACTGAAAGAGCAAGCAATGGAGGGCCAGCTGGTTACCAGAAATGCCCGATAAACACAGTTCTGCTAATTTTTTGACATTCTGATTGTTTAGTTAGGGTAAAAGAAGATTATCTGAGAATCCCTTTGAAAAAGAATGAAAACTCTATTTAGGCAAAGATCCAGCCAATGCTACTTTTTCTTGCTAGCCATGATGTGCTCTAAGCCACTGCTCCAAATTTGCACTCTTGACTCTCCCAGGGATGTTTCTTTTACTCAGTAAGGATCAGATGTCCCCCTTAGTGTTCTTGAGTCTTTCAAGAAAACAAGGTAGACATGTTTTGAATGAGGAGGAAGGGTGTTTCCCACATTGTCATTTATCCTAAAGAAGCAATTGGAAGGTGCCTCAATTTTTGCACTGAAATCCAGAAAAGAATATGATTTTAACATCCCTAAAAGGTTTCACCTGGCTCTTGACTAAGAATTTAAAGCAACCAAGACCAATACAACTCAGGAAGAAAACCCATTCATATTTTAAGATTTCAGATGATAAGCAATCTACTTTTTTTTCTGGAGTGTGTGGCCATTGACTGGGTTTCTTACGCCTGTTCCTATCAGTAACAGTGTTTTATGCAGAGCCCAGTACACCCTCAGGACTTTGAGAGTTTAGCTGGCGACACTAGATGACAGGCAGAATATCACATTTATGAAAGCCAAAGGTCACAGGTATTGATACTGGGTCTGAGCGCATTAATTTGAGAAACACCAAGTTAACCCGCTGTGCTGTCAAGCTGTGACCATGAATGATGGTGACTTCAAAGTTAAATGAGTTCAAATGTTGGTGTCTTGATGAATACAGTCTGAAAATCATTCTCATGAGAGGCAGATCATTGAAAACTATCTTCATATTAATAAAAAAACCAAGGATGATTCTTTTCAGTGGAGCAGAAGCCTAGTGGTTGTATTTTTGCAGGCATGAAGCGCTAGCTGAGTGGAAAGATGCCAGCTTATGACAGCTGATGGTCTGACCCTGAATCTTTAAGGGTATTATCCATGGACAAAAAAAGCCAATGGAAATTTTCTCTTTGAGTTTGCTGTGCTCCAGGTCTGGCCTTTATTCAACTCTTATTAAAGTCCATCGAGTCATGGTGACAGCAATAATGGAGGGGAATGAAGATTCAAGCTGTGTGTTTGCTCCTGAGATGTACAAAGGGGTTTTTAACACAGTTTGTTCATCCTGTTTTTAACACAGTTCATGTATCCTGTTCATGTAAGGAGTAGTTCATGGAAGACCAAGTCTGTCACTGGCGTTGAAATGATCATTCAGTTTAAATCGTTGATTCAAAGCATAGTAAATCACTTATTTCCTCTCCAACTTCTGATTCCTAAGGGTATAATTGCTCCAAAATAGCATAATACGTGCCTTAAAAGATTAAGCAAAAGGTCAGATTAGCATAACATCTTTCCCGAGCTGATGGCAAAACACTGTGTGAACCTGGAGCCACACCTTGAAATCTCCCAGGACAGTACCCTTGGGACTTGACAATAAAGCAGCAGCGGGGAGAGAACATGAATTCTTCTATTCCACCGGTCACAGGTCTTTCCCATGTGATGGACTGACTGCGCAGTCCTCACGTACCTACGTATATCTGTAACCCACTTTGTTATAACAGACTATTTTCTCCTGAATACACAAAGCAGTAGGAGCTACTATCTCACACACTATTATTAACGTGCAAGCCTTCAGACAGTACCTGCACACAGCGGTGGACCTGTCGTCTCAAGTGTCGCCGTAACTAACAACTTCAGAAAGAAGGAATAAACCAGCCATGTTGCACAATTACACTGGCTTTGGCAATGAGAAGAAGAGATTTCGTCTTGATCCCACATGATGATTATCTTACGCGCTGGAAAATGAGCACTCGGAGTGACACACTTTTTATTGTAGCTAATGTAACTCAGATTTGTAAAGAAGGTGATTCTGCTATAGGACCATATTATCTAAATTGCTTTGTCGCCAACGCATAGAAAACTGAATATAAAATTGCCTGAACATAATTGAGTGCTGACTCACCCTCCGATTAGGGTAAATGGTGCAGCGTTCCAGGGCGTCTTAGAGCTTTCTATAGTCTCACAGTCCTATGTGAAATCTTCTGCTTGAATTTTCTCCCCTCCGAGCAAACTTATGTTTCATGCTCCTATTTGAGGCTAGATGCTACAAATCCAGCTACTGTCACAAGTCATCTTCCCTCTGCTTCGTTATCTTGATCAATTTTCTGCTGAAACC
The DNA here is from genome assembly GCA_013399075.1 of Chloroceryle aenea. Taxonomy (NCBI): domain Eukaryota; kingdom Metazoa; phylum Chordata; class Aves; order Coraciiformes; family Cerylidae; genus Chloroceryle; species Chloroceryle aenea. The sequence continues at coordinate 48,676 of VWZY01006755.1, read as the reverse complement.
CTCATCTTTCATCCTCTCTGGTGCAGTTGCCTCCCTTGCGATGATTATTCCAACTCCTGGCTCTCCATATTCATAGCCACTCTCTGAGTTCCAACTCTAACTCTCTAGTTTCTAAGGCTACATAGCTGTGAATGTTTTTTTGCAAAACACTTTTCCATAAATTCTCACAATTTCAAATCTGAGGCTGCGTACATACATGACACCGCTCACAGCAGCCTCTTTTAGGAAAAATACCTGCAAACGCGAGCTAGAAAACATAGCCCCAGGTATTTTAAATTTAAAACTTTATTTTTCTTGAAGATGGACTCATATCACAAAACTCTATTTGGAGGTGTAACTGGGTGGCTATCCTCAAAACCAGAACAATTTTCAGGTTTTGAAATGCAAGTGGAAGAAGGGCAATTTTAAGAAGCAGTGCCAGAGACCCGAGGTGAACTGTGCCATGGATACTGGGCAGAGAGCTCAAATTTAGCTGACTGTGGCAATAAGACAAACCAGCACTTGTGCCTTTAGGTATCTCTGTTCCAGCTCCGGGTAGTGAGAAGAAAGAGTGGAAGAAGGGCCATGACCTAAATAATTGGAAGAAGAGCAATTATTGACCAGCAATCTCACCCACAAGGATTTGGAGAAGACACCAGCCCTGGAGTCGGAGGATCTGGGAGTGAAACCGGTCATGGAAGTGGCAGAACTTGGTTTAGTTTCCAGCTAGCTATGAACATCTCCTTTCTTGCTGACTGAGGTATTGCATCAGTAGCTATTGAAAATCAGGTAGGGAAGAGGCTGAAATTTGTTTCCTTTGTATGTGGGACTGGTTTCAAGTCAGGTAATCACTCGGAAATGAAGAGTAACTTCAGCATGCATGTCAGGCTTAGGTTCTTAAAAAGCACTTGTCACTGCACTGCCCAACCTTGCTCCTCACCAGGAGTTTTAACTGTTATTCTCTGGTAGTAAGTCATACCTGCCTTGCCCCAAAGAGGCTAAATCTTATTTATCTCCAGCTACAATGCAATTGTTCCTTCACACCGCTGAGTGCCCATTATCTAGGAATTCTCTTCCAAAGTGGATCAACTTTTCTCCAAGGACTTCCTTCATCAGAGTAAAGAGAGACTCAACTGGAATGTAATTCCAGAGGCAAGCGAACCACCAAAATAGAAGTGTAAAATTGTTTGTAAAAACCCCACTGTGGTATGAAGGGGTGAATTTGAAATTCAGAGCTGATCTAGAGCTGGGTCAGAATCCGGCCAGAATTAAAGATATGATCTCTTGTGGTTGATCTGTACAAACCTTCACAAAATATAGATGCAGTTAAAAGAATGAAAAAAAAAATAGTGGAAAAAATCCCCAAAACAATCTCCAATGGAGAAGCAACACATTTTGAAGAAGAAAAGACTTTCTGAACCCTTCAAAGGTAGCGGCAAAATACATAAAAATATCCATGGTTTCCCCAGAGGGGTCAGGGTTGTTACTCCCAGCCCAGGCTGCATCTGACAGATCTCTCTCGCTTATATGACAAGTCTGTTTTCAAAGAAGGAAAAAACAGACATTCAAGCTCAGTGTTCCTATCCAGACTGCTTTGGCTAAATGTTTGACACCAGCCCATCCAAGTGACATCCAAATGGGGACAACGGAAGTATTAATGTCCCCGAATCAGCTGAATCAGGGAAGTACCTAGATGACAAGGAGGAACATCACCGGGAAGCCTTGCAGGAGGCACGGGGGATTCGCAGCAGGGCGGGATGTATGCCGACATCTGCATCACAGCAGTCACGCTAGCGACTCCAGCTTTTAAACTTGTCATCTACCGCGACTGGTGGGTCTCTCAGCTGCAATTTACCATCAGGCTGCTGGGAGGAGCGTGGGCAGAGTGGGAAGGCAGGGCACCCTCGGCTGAAAGCTTGAGCTAATTCTGCAGTGAAGATAAGCCCTCGGATAGAAATTCTTCAAAGGATGTTACCAGGCAGAGTGTCACCATGGGGGTCACGAAACAGGCAATCAGTCTCCCTTTTAATAAACAGAAGAAGATACAAGATGGTCAGAAAAGAGGGTACTTCTTAAACGTACTGGAGAAACAAGGCTGAACCATCTCTCATTACTGATCCTCAAGGTGACGGAGGTTTTTGAAGAAGCAGTAGCACCCGCGTAATCAAACAGGAGCAACTGTGCTGGTCCTGCCCTGAGGCTTGTGCTCTAAACTATAACTAATGAGTGTAAAGGCACTGACAAAAAAAAAGCTTCCACAGAATCCCTTTTCTAAGGCCTTTGATTTTACTGGAACATGCACAGCAGAAAATTCACATAGGCAACGGGAAAGCCATGTCCTGACCTGACCCTGCCACAGAAAACAGCAAAACAAAGGACAGGGATTTGGGGTCACGTTTGGGGAGGATCCATGATTCAGCATGTCAGTTTACTAAATCTCCTTTAATTTGTCACATAATGAGGGAGTGGGGCAAATACTTGCAGCTCCAGGCTGCTGCCATTGCAAAAAGGTATTGCCCAGACAGGGATGAGCGTCTAAAGAATAAATGATTCTCAATTAGGACAGTAGGTCAGAAAGAGCAAGATGATTCATATCCAGGACATAATCCAACCATCCACAATAACACTCAGCAGTCCTATACAGCTTTATGTCTTCAAAGCTTCTGCAAACACCCAATCCTTTCATTGAAGCAGGCAGGAAACAGACAGTGGGGCTTGAAATGTGTGCTCGAGACCTGCTAACTCTTGATGTAATTGAGCTAGTCTGGGGAAAAATGGCTTCCAGCAATAGCAAGGAATGAGACAGCTCTGGCCTGGTCATGGCATGCCACCGTTGGTCAAGAAATCAGGGGACATGGAGATTCACATCCCAGAATTAACAAATAAGGTACCCAGAATTAATAGCTTCTTTTAGAGAACTGTCTGTACACTGTTTTCCCAGGAGTAACCAAAAGGTCGTGACAGATGGGGTTTAGGAGTGCTTGGCTCCTAGGTTAGCACCTTGACAATGCCTCCGCTCAGCTGTGCAAATCGTATTTTACTTGCTTGACTGTGAGTTGCTGGGCAGTGGGATGTAATTTTCCATGCTTGCAGTTGGCACTCGGCTTTACCTTGACTTGCGTTTGACAGCGCGAGCTCTGTCAACATTGTTTCACCTCTTAGAAAACAGTAATTAAGAAGCCTGGATGATAAGTATGTATTAGTACCCAAGAATTCAATGGCCAGCTCTACTTTAACCTAGTCACCAGAGTTTACTACTCTGCAACAAAATATCTTTTCCAGATTTACCTGAAGACTGGGATGTCGGGGAAAACTGGGATGCCAGACTTAGACTTGGTTGACTTTGATCTCTCTAAAGACAAATCTTTTAAAGTTTAGATCAAGGAATCTTTTAATGAAACAAAGAAATCGTGCCACTTGTATCAGTTCCAGATATAAATAAATCAGCTAGAAATAAACAGGAGCAAGGCAAACGTAAAGGAGACAGCCACGCTCTGCAATGTCAGTCCAAAGTGACTGTCTGATGGATGATAATATGGCTGGCTTGGAAAAAAAGCCAGAGTTTAAAAGTCTCGCTGCCAGCCATCTGGCAAATCCTCCAAAATACATTGCAGTAAAACTTCACTGAACTGCTACATTTTTTTTTTCATCTCCTGCTATCAAGACAGTCTATTTATTTTTCAAGCATAGTGAGGATTTTGAAATCTCTACTAGATCTCTCCCCTTCGGGAGTCGTTATAGCCCTCCCCACAGCCAATTCATCGCTCCTTCCCTCTGCCAGTCTGCCATATATGCATAATCTTCCCAAAGTAAAGATGCTCTTATACATTTAGGGGGCTGCTAAAAGACTGAGCACATCTACTTTGCTCAGGCTGCTGCAGACGCACCGTCTGTTCACAATTCACAGGTGCCGCTGCCTTGCGCTGCAAGGGAGGCAGAAGTTGACAGCGGCGGGATTTATTGCACATCCGTCCTCTTGCTCCAGAAGCATCATTACTTCATACTTGGGACTGAAAAGACAACATTTCATACTTCTATAGGGCTTATTTTCATAACTGAGTAATTGGACTCTGTACCCCAGAGGCAACAGCAAATACCACCACGAGCCATTTCCTAATAATCTGTAGCAATGCAGAGTGATAGAAGTTTGTGGTCACTTTAAAAAAAAAAAGGTCACTTTACAAAAAATAAATCCTCTTCCTTTCCATGAAGATTAAAAATCTCTTTAGAGAACAGGCTGCCCTGACGAATGTTAATGAATTTTCTTTCCCCTGTCCTTCAGCTCCTCCCACCTGGTCCATAACCAGCTGTAATCGAGCCCACGACCCTCCTGAATCGCGATGAAGCCCAATGGCCGGTGGCCCTAGTACTGGGAGTACCGGCACGCAGAGAACCCCCCGGCATCCCTCCCGACAGGCAGCTGGAGATCCTCTTTGGTGACCAGACACTCCTGGGTTGTAACTTCGCCTCAGTGAAAGCTATTTTCAGCTTAAATGATCTTTGATACTGAAACTAGAGTTAAGCTGGGTGGTGAGTGGAGGAGATCATTTGCTCTGAGAAATAAACCAAGGGAGAAGAGGGAGGGAGAAAAGTGGGAAGATAACAAAGGAGAGGGACTCTTCAGGGAGGGGAATTAAACTGAAAATGTGCACTGGTGGAAAAAGGAACCTAGGAAAAAAGGTGTTGTTTCATCTCCCCATCACCATTGATCAGGTCCTTATCCCCCCTCAACTGCCAGCCATGCTCATCATTTGTAATTCTCAACCTTCTTAGATAGATGGGGCTAAGCAACAAAAACTGTCTCTTAGCAGTCCTCAAGCTTCCCTCACCTTTGTTACAGCCAGTTTCAGTCGGGTTTAGTCAAATTAGTTTGGTTGTTAATGTAGGCTTGATTTTAATTTCACTGTGTACAGCGGTAACTTGTTAACAGGCTGCTCCAGGAGATCTTTAAAGGACAGGGGAAAGCAGGGAAAGGAAATAATTACAGCATTTCCACCTACAGTAGTCTGCTTCAGGGCAGGTATAAATAGATCCATAAGTGTTTGTTCACTTAAAAGTGAGTTCAGCCCAACTGCTTTTTCAGTTGCCAGCAGCAGAATTGATGGTTTGTTTTCTCTGTTAAAAATTAGGGCAAAGATCATCTACTAAATATCACCCTGCCTTCCTCCAGACCACAAGGAGCATTTAAAAAGTTTCAGAATTTTTACCAAATCCAGATGTTGGGTGTATGACAGTACAGGCAATTTTTCAAAGTCATTATATTTGTTTGAGAAAGGAAGACTAATTAGATTAGAAAACTCATTTCAGCTTCAGAACCGAGGAAATTAATGAAAAAAATAATAGTTCACATTTCATTCACTGGGTGCATCCAAAAACTCTGGCCTGATTCCTGCAAACAGTACCTCCTTTTGGAGTCCTACCACAAGTTTTGAGAAAACACTTGCTCAGATGTTGAAAACACCCCATTTCTTGTCCATATGCAGCAAAGTGGTCACACCACAATGCCCAGCTGGGATGGGACTGGGGTCCCAGCATGTTGGAGGGGGATCGATCTCTGAGCAGACCAGCTCAAGCATCCCAGAAATATCCTCTCTGACTCCGAAAAGGTTAGGAAGCCTTTCCTTGCACCCCAGCACCCCTTAGTGTGGGAGAAAGAAAAGCCCAGCATAGGTGGACCACCAAGGGTACCCTGCACCTCTCTCCTGGTGCAGCACTTCAACAGCTCCATCATCCCATGGCTCCAGAGCCTGGAGCCCTCCCGACATCCACCTTTCCCTGCACAAAATCGTTTAAATAAACTGTGGGCTCGCAGAAATGCAATAAACACCATTCACACAGGCTCCTCGTTAGCTTCGCTAATGGGCTGGTTTAAAAGCATTACAGGGGCTTTCTAGGCAAATCTGTTGTGCTCTGCCTCTGGCCTCCGCTGTTCCAGCCTCACCTTGGTGCTCAGTAGCAGCCCGTGAGCACACAAAGCACGTCCTCTGCCGCTGCCGATTGTTCGTGCTGCAGGTACTATATTGAACTCAACAATGGCTAATAAACAAAAGACATTTTAAGTGGTTCGTGGTGTCTGCTGAGCACCAGCTGCCCTTTTTGTGTTGTACTGTGTCTTCAGTTCCGATGCTCGGGTCTCCTGGGTGCCATTCAGCTGCAAAAGCCCAAAGCTACAGTGAGAGGAACAAGCTAATCTGATAGGGAAATAAAACAACTGATGGCTCATCAAAGCAAAAGGGACAGATACTCGAAGAGGAAAAGAGCAGAAGAGATTCAAATCTAATTGTGAGTCCTACCACGGGAATGCCGTAGGAGCAGCGAGTTCCTCTGCGTTCCTCCACTCATGCCCCAAGCCAACCAGCTTCACAGGAGCCAAGACTCAAACCTGTGATTCCAGGTACCATTAATAATGTTTAGATATGAACTAAATGAATCTTCTGCATGCCTGGGGATGTGATTCACACCTCTCGTCTTGTGGCATGCGGCAGCTTTGGCTGCTTCAGGCTGTGCTGAAGCATCTGGAGGTGCACATTTGTGAGTCCCAGCCCAAAGCACCAGGACAGGAGCTGCGTGCAACCAAAGGAGGTGAAGTCTGCTAGAGTCTGGAGACAGCCTGAGGGAGAGAAGAAGCTGCTCCCAGGTTTCCCATGGGGAACTGGCTCAAAAATCAACTGTTTTGAAGTCAACAATAGAGCAAGACCCGAGACAGCACAGAGGGATAATCTAGGAGAGGAGAACAGGAAACTCGGCCTACTTATCCAGACCCCCACCTTCCCTCCGGGAAGGCAGCAGGTAGAGACAGCCACTGCTCTTTGGGGGAAAGAAGACCCTGGGACTGGTTCAGACACCATGGTGACAGCAGGGGCGCATTCCTGGGGCTGGCGGGGACCCATTGCCAGCTGCAGGGCTTGGGGCTGTCACCACCCGAGTCAGCATAACAGGCCAGCAGAAATCTGAAGTAGAGAGATTGACTTTACTCCAGGATTCCTATTCAAAGCCAGAGCTATTGACAGATATTTTTCTATTCCTGTTCTTGGTGGGAGGAAGCAGATAGTATTTATTAAGCTGATCTCAGGCACCAAAGCTCGATCCTAACTCCAGATACGCAGCAATCATCAGAGCCTGTTGTGTCTGCATGAATATACTAATCCTGACTCTGCTTTCTGAATACATAAAGTGATGTATAAGACCATTCATCTATGATAGAGTTTTTCAGATGGCTGCAGAGGGCAAGACAGTATTTTTAATATGGAGAACTCTATGGCAAGCTATTTTAGTACCTCAGGATCATTAACATTTTTGAATGTCTGAGAAGCTGCTAACATTTATAAGACTTTACAACCAAGATCCATTCTCCCAAATTGAGAAAGAGCTTGTATTTTCCACATACACTTTAGATATTGATAATTTTCTCATTTTCTGATGTGACAGGGCTTGGGGATTTTTTTTCCTTCCCGATACACGATGACTGACAGAAGGAGATGAGAATTTTTCACAAAGAGAAGCAGTGCATTTTTACATAGCTGAGGCTAGAAGAAAGCAGTAATTGTCCTAGTAGGCAGGCACGGCTCTCCAGAAAGGCTGGTGATTTATTGCAAGAGACACCGCTGACAAAAATGCCAGGCATGTCTTCCCAAGCCAAGATGTGAGCTGAGGTTGGTTTGAACAAACCCTCGTCCCTCTGCCTGCCTGCCGTGCTGCTGTGTGGTGGCAAAGGTGCTGTGGCCTGTCTGGGGTGCAGTGCCATCTGGGAGACCCCATCCCCAACAGATGCAGATCAACAGAGCTTCACCGATACCCCTGCCACTGCACATCTGACACACTGTCACAGAGGTGGCACTTGGCACACACTTGGTTCTGTTTTAGAGTCATTCTCAGGAGATGCTGGGGTGCTTGGAGGCCCTGGGGAGCTTTGGGCAGGAGCTAGAGCTGCTGCTGCTGAACACATCTGGGCTCTACTCCAGAAAAAAAAAACAAAACCAAAAACCCCAGAGAAGCTGCCTCCAATACCTGAGCCAGCACAGAGCCTGGGAGCAATGAGGATGCCCATCCTCAAGGATCACCACAGCTTCTGTGCCCCTACAGCGGCCGTGCAGCTTTGCTTTCTGCACGGCTCCTCTGTAACCATCGGGCTTTTCCCAGCAGTTGGCCACGTCTTGCAGCACTGTAGCTGTTTCACTGGTGCACGCAAGCCAAAATTTACCCCCTCCTCTACCTGCTTTTCTCCCAGCCTCCTCTTCCAGCTGTTCTCTCCCTCCTCTCAGTATCTGCATCTCATGTTCTTCTCTGCTGTTCATAATAGCTTTTATCTACGCCAAGTCCCATCCTACTCATCTCTCATTAAACACCAGACCTTTCACAGAGCTTTTCTGCATTGATCTCCCAGCCAGCTTTTGTCTCTTTGACATCTAGGTTCTCTTCATTTGTACTTTTCTTTCTGGATCTGGGAATAATTTTGCTTCTACTCATGTTACTGGATCCAGGCCCTTATATTTTATTAAGCTCCTCAGGGTAAGGATCATGGCTTTCAAGGGATAGATGTGTATCTTGTGCTTTGAAGATACGATGGTGGGTATGACTGTTCCCCGCACCAGCAACACCCAGGGTGTCATGAAAGCTTCAAGAGTATCACAAACAGCAGGGATCTTATCCTGTGCTAGATGCTGGCCTGAGAGAGAGATGCTGCCCATGGCAGATACCAGCTCCAGAGAGACATTTTCCATGGCAGTTGGGCCCAGGAATAGATCCTGACTTCATTTAAGAGAGGAGCTGGAGGACGGCACGGCCAGAGCAAATGGGGCAGGGTGGCCTCTGCCATACCCATGGTGTTACCACCTTCCCCTGCTCATTTTCTGATGGCATGTTTTGCTCTCCTGCAGCCTTGGATCAGTATCTCAATGGAAAGCTGTGGCTATGAGCAACCCCTGCCGGCTGCGAGTGCTCCCTGGAGCACCAGGGGTCTGGAAACACACGCTCTAAGCACATCTCTTATTTGGAAAACTAGATGGTATTGACTATTTATAAACCTAAGCTTAGAGCGAGGCAAGGCCAGTTGGAAAATAAGCCACTGTGGGTGAGTGAAGGTGCTTAGGAGCAGAGCATTGGAGGTTTTCAGCCCTGAATTACAGGGCAGCAGTGAGCAAACGACTTTGTTTTTTCTTTTTCCCCTCCTACTGATTTAGTTTGGAAGCATTTCAGAGGGCACTTTCTCCTGTTATATAGTGATAAAACCCTGGGCTCAATAACTGAGATCTGCTGTCTGGCATCAGAGCAATATAAATAACAATAAAAGAAACAAAATAGTGGTGAGTCAGGCTGGTTTTGACTTGGAAAAACATGTTACCCTTATTACTCACCAGCTCTCTCGTCTCCTCTGGGGGACTCTGCTGGCCACCAGCAAGTCTGCAGTCTAAGAGAGGCTGTATTTAGCTCAGGCCCTCCTAGAAATGGTTTTCCCTGGGGTTTTGCTGGGTCAGTGGTTGCATACCCACACCACTGGGACTGTGAGGGCAAGTAGCCTGGGAGCAGAGCGAGAAGTGTTTTGCAGCTGAGCTCAGTGGGACCACAGGGTTGTAGAGCCAGCATGTCCACCTAAGCCCAAGGTGGGGTCGTCAATACTTGAGGCCCATGTCTTCCTATGGGTGAAAAAAGCAGGGGAAGAAGCCAGAAGAGGGGGCACCACTATCCCCAGTGCTGGCTGTGGTGGCCCGTGGACTCCTGACCAATGTTCATGCCACGGTTCTGTCATGCTCTGCAGAGCATCATCACAAGAGCCCAGTGTGTCCAAAACATGCGCAAGAGGCCAAGTCCAGCTGGAACTTGATTTTTTCTATCAAGAATTGTATTTATTAATTTCTAGCCCATTTGCTTTCTTTGGCACCATTTTTCTCTGCAAGTGAAAAATTTACCCTGAATCACAGCGTGTTATTTCCACTTGTCAAGATAAAGGTTAATGAAATACCAGTAACTGCATCACAAATCTAGCTCCGTATCTACCAGAGATTTTATATGGCACGTTATACTGCACAGCCTGTGCTTAGAAAAGGCTGTGATTAGAAAAAAAATAAAATTGTCAGAGGTCAAGAAATTTGCAGTTAGAGCAGCTGAGCCTCTGCCCTTTACTCCTCACCTCTCGCTTGCAGAACGAGGAAAAAGCCCTCCCGCGATTGGCACAAAGGAGCATGGACTGAGATTCAGTCAGAGGTACGAGATTCCGCAGGGCTGCGGTATTTAAACAGCATTTTCCTTTGCCAATTGTGTCTGCCTATGGATAATGGTTACTTGGTATTTACACACTATGTAAATAATATATAAATTACATATATCATAGAATCATAGAATATACCGAGTTGGAAGGGACCCAATATGGATCATCGAGTCCTATAAATATATATAGGATTTAGAAGCAACATAATGCTATATTTGACATATAGCTGTCTTCAAAGAGATTTGCACCAGAGGCTCAAAGAGAATTTTACATACTGGCTGCAAAGAGTTTCTCATGCCCTGAACGTGAAACTGGGGCTGGCAGAAGGATGCACCGTGAGCCGCCCCGTGCCCTGGGATTCGGGCATCGAGATGAATTCTACAGCGACAGCCTCCCCTTGGAGATCTGTGGGCACAAGATCAGAGCCCAAATTAAATACTTGGAAATACAGAAGATGCACCCGTTCAGCAGCAGGTCAAGCACACGAGCTTTCAGGAAGGAAGGGAGGAGCTGCTTTATTTTCTTCCTAGGGAAGGCTGGCGACGATGGGATGAGTGTCAGAAGCTGCCGTTTGGGATGAGTCAGGAGATTGGCATGGGGCGGTTTGCATTAGTACCGGCTTGAACACATGCCAGAGAGGATTTCCAAAATTCACAGCCAGTTATTTCTTGTCACAGGGTTAAAAAATCCTATAGCCTGTTCTTCCACTCCAAGGCATGCAATCAAATGCCTGTGGAGATTATTCTGAGACAGTTTGTTTGTGCCGTAAATACGTTTTTAAAATCTTGAATACAGATCACTGACTTAAAAAAACCAAACCAAAACAACAACAACAAACCCCAAAACCCACCAAAAACTTCTAATGGAGCAAACCCTGTCACTGAGATCTTTTCCCTCCTCTGAGGTGAATTAAAAAGCATTGTTATGAAACCCCAGTGCAGATTTTCTTACAGGCTAAATCAAAATGCTTTGGAGTTTCTGGAATTCAGATCTGAAGTTCATAATTTCAGTCCATATGCTCCATATAAAAGTAAGATAAAGAAAGGGATGTACTTTTTCGTCCTTTTGATATGCAAAGATTTAGATGAAATACTTACTTTCCAATTTGCTTTTTCAGTAGGAATTCACTAGAGATCCTATCACATGAAATACCCTGTGAAGCCTGAGGAGCTCCTGAATTGATGGATGACTTCAAGAGCCAAAAGAATATGTGCAAAGCATCTGAAGATAGAGATCCTTAATCACTCCGTGAAGCCTGTTGATTTGTTGCCATCTACTTAACTTAAAACTTGTGTTGTCATATATCTAACCTTAAAATTTAATGAACCATTTGGAGAAAGGAAACCTCTGTTAAAAAAAATCAGTCCTGTCCCTTCAGCTGAAGTGTGAGCGTAGCACACTTCATTGGATAGTCTCAGCAAGCCCCTCATCAAAACAGTACCATCAGATGAGATCTAATTTTCCGAGTATTTGCAGACTACAATGCAAGATAACATTTTATGTATTCCTGGAAGAATAGTTAAAAAAACAGAGAAATGGTGCAAGCTCCCCATGCAAGTTATTTGCTAGGCCTCTTTAATTTACAAATATTTTAGTGTTGAAATTGAATATCATTACTATTTTAATTTAAAAAAAAAAAACTTTTGCCCACTAGATGGCTGTAATTGTTATGACCATGCTTAATTTTTGGTATCAAACTTCCATCTATAACCAAGTCTGTTCTTCCTTTTTGTTTTTCTGTAGTACAGGTTCTTGATCTCCAGTGCAGCATTTGCAAATTTCAGCTCTTTGTAGAAAATGTAGGTGTTTAGAATGGCTCCTGCGATGGGTTTGTATCACGTCCGAGGCACAGAAACCCACCACCCTTCTGAAGGATCAAGTGGGAATTCGTTTTCATTATGGAAATTGTTTTCTGCTAGTACAAGGAACGACCAAGGACTAAGAGCCCTTTGAAAGGTTTCTCCAATAGCATGCCACAAAATACAGGCAGCTTGTGATTACTGTTGTATCACAAAAACGTTGCAAATCTGATGGGCGAGAGCCCAGAAGGCAGGATTGAGCTTCTCCCGTGTCCTAGATTCAGGAGAGGAGCTGATGTCAAAAAAGCAGCAGGATCTGCTGGAAGGAAAGCTGCAATGATAGATCGCAGAGAATACAATCTCCCTGCTGTTTGCATAGGCTCCAGCCCAGGAGAAGGAGTGGGTCTGTGGAGTGGGTTTGCACAGCATTTGCTGGCTGCGCTTCCCCGTGGCTGAAGTTTTCCAGAAGCTCCACCTAAAGAGAACAACCGTCTAGGCTCAGGTGCAGAGAGAGATTTTCCTGGTTCAGCTCTCGAGCAGGATCCTAACTCTTCATCTAAACGGAGCCGCCTGAATATAAACATCTATAATGTGTTTGACAGCTCTTGACTACAAGATGGATGGAAAGGGAATTGGCTTTCTTCTCGCTTTCTAAGTCAAATGCAAGTTTTAAGCAATATGCAGAAACATTCATTGAATCTTTTTTTGTTGGAAGAGATTTTAAAGATCAAGTCCAACCGTTAATTCAGCACGGCCAAGTCCACCACTACAGCATGTCCCTCAGCACAGCTCTTCATAGCATCTCTCACTAAGCAGAAGCCTGTATGGATTCACTGAGGCATCGCTGCAGCCCCTCAGCACTCACTCTGTGAGTGGCTCTGTAGTCCCTGCCGCCTTCAGCTTGCAGATAGATCTAAACCAAAACAGAATTATCTGTTATTACGTTATGAGTTTGCCTCCCGGTTCTGTACTGCACCAAAGGGGCTGATCAAGCTCCAACAGGTTTAAGTGCAACTTAAAGACTTAAGTAAGACTTAAGTGTAACTTAAGACAAGTGCAACTTCTCAATTAGGTGTCTTTTAAGTGTGTTTTTACTCAGTCAGGGCCTCATAAGCAGCCTGAACAGAGCAGTGCCTTTGCCTTGGTTAAGAACACCACACCAATGAAGAGTGCACTCCCAGCACCGCCGTTCTGCGGGTAGTCTGGAAAAGAAAGCACCTCCGGCAAAGGAGGTGCTGTAATAAGATTTGGTTTAGAAGAAATTCAGGACTGCTGTGGTGCAGCACTTTAGTATCTGTCAAGTAGATAATTTCACTTATTGCTCGCTCTTGCAGAAATACCACATCAAAGTGTTCAGAGGGTACAACTGCAAACCAGCATGTTCCCCTGCTTTAACTGCATTGCTTCCTAATTCAACATAATTAAGCACTCTCTTTTTGTGTGTGCACGGATAGGTCCATGCCAGAAGGAGAGCCTCCTGTACCATGGATCTGTCAGCCAGGTGCTGGGCACACCCGAGTCCCCGCATCTCCAGCACCAGGGGTTGTCCTCAGCCCCACCTCTGACCCAGCTGCTTTACTGCAGTGGTAGTGTGGGTCAAGTTTGTCTTCTGCCCTTCCTGGTGTGTCCAAATCCAGCCTACCTTGTTATTAATCAAACTCATCGCTGTGCTAGCTGAACACCTTATAGCATGAAGTTAATCAAGAAAGAATAATGAACCTTCAAATTCACCTAAGTTATAAGTAAGGACAAAGTACTCAAGTAAAATGGCTCTCATTCTAAACCGGGCTGTGTTTCTAAACCTTCTGCATCTACAAACCAGGAAAAAGTAGCCAAACACTTTGAGACTAATCAATGAAAAGAGATGGGTATTGCTCAGGGAGATGGAGATCTTTTCTACGCTTCCTATTCCCTTGAAAATAATTCCTGCCATCATCCTTTGAAACAATCTGAATAAGTTCCTAAAACTCAAGACCTTCTTTTAGATCCTCTGCCTTGCTCACTGCTTTTCTGTGTCTACAGTGAATCTGGCTGAACAGGTTTAACCAAAATAATTTCCATGCAAACATTCTGCAAATAGATCAGTTTCATACCCTGTATCAAACATCCAACCTGGAATAAATGGATGTCCTTGCTATAAAATGATAAACCGGAACTTTATGTAGCATCACAACCTGATAGATTTGAAATAATTTAGCTTTGAGAGTAGAGTTTTCACTATTGCAATAACCACAGTATAAATAGCCGCATTTTCTGAGCTTTGCAAAGGCCGAGTGATGAAGGTCACCATCCCCACAAGAGCAGTTTGCCTTTGGTGCCTAACTGAAGACTATCTGGAGCAGACTGCAAAAGGTGCAGGGTACCTGAGGTTCCCATTAAACTGGGATGGACTTGCAGATGCTTTGTATTTTCTGGTAACCACTATGGAGAGATTTTAAGCTGCACACACAGAAGTATCCAAAACTGCAGGATCCTTCCAAGTAACAGAGGCTCACTGGCAGAGGGGATGAAGCTGGTTCAAGACCACGGAACTGGCTCTTGCAGGCAGCAGAGCTCCTTCCCAGCTCAGCATTGTCCTGGGGAAGCACAGCCTCCCACCAGCTCATCTTCACAAAGCAAGCCACATACCACAGGGATTTGCTGGGTAAACAACGAGTCACCCCTGCAATATCAGCTCTGGAGACAAATAGAGGAAGAGCTGTAATAGATGCTCCTCACCTCCTGTAACTCTCCACAGAAGATGCTCGGGTGTTTGGGAGGGTGACGCACATAAGACCCTAACTGAGATGTATTAGACTGCACCAGAGCTGTCTGCATTGTGATAGAGATATCCAGCTTGGAGTCAAGGAGCCGGAGCAAGCTGTGAAGGCCGGGAGCAACCAGGTTGGGTCAGGCGGCTGCTTGCTTGTTCAGGCTGAGGCACATTTGGCTGGAGCCAAAGCCCCCACAGCAGGTGGAAAGCCTCCAACTGGCATCCCCGGGCAGACAGGACCCTGGGGTGGGTCACACGCCTTCCGAGAAGGGACGTCTGTCACCTTCATTAATCTTATCTGGGGATTGCTCCTAAACAAAGCGTTTTGTGAGCCTGAACAAAAACACCGGGGAGTGCTCGGCGGCAAATTCTTTTGCACGCTCCCTTTTTGTCTTGTATGATTTCCAGCATTTCTGGCAAAAACATTTCCTCTGACTGTTTTCCTTCTAGAAACAGCCACTTCCAGACAGGGCTGCTCTGCCACTATTTAGCTGGGTAGACACGAGGCTATTTAAAACACAGAGCTGGAACATTAGCAAAACACTTGTCTCATTCCAAGACAAGCAGGGAAGGGGAGGGTGCGCATCGATGGGGTGCAACCTTGCTCGTCCCCGGGAGCTTTATGCCTGCGTCATGTCGATTTGTGCTGAATTTAAGGCTTTTGGGCTTGGAGCCTCTGACAAAATCTGACAAGATTTTTAAGAAGCTGCTAGTTCACAGCCTTGAGTATTTATGATTTTTGGCTGCCGGCTCTCGTGCACTCTGCGGTCAGCAGTTTAATTATTTACCAGGCTATATACAGCACTGTTCAAGCAGCAACCATCAAATCCGACATTTTGATAATGCGAGGGTAATTGGGTTATGTTGGTTTTTGTTTTTTTTTTTTCTCCCACCAGCTCAACCCCCTATTCTGCTGGGAGATGCAGAGTCATAGCTCTGCTGGATTGGCTTCCCGCCACCTCGCTGCTCCTTTAAAACCCCATACCTCCCATTGAAGGAACTCGGTGTCCTGTTCGCCAGGAGGACGTCAATGTTTCTATGGAAACTCTTCCCAAAGATTCTCGCTCCGCGCTGCCGCCGCTGCATATTGTATGACCGGCTTTGTACACTGCAATTCATTATCGAGGCTGTGACGAAAAGGGAGCAGCTTTCTGCCCGAAGGGAAAAAGCATTAAAAAAAAATAAAACTAAAAAAAAACCCAACAATCCAAAAACCATCCAAAAGCAAAAACAAAAAAAACCCACCTTAATATGAATAAAATAAGCCACTAAAAGCAAAGGTGCTAAAGCTGTTTGGTATTTGAGTTATGAATGGAATCTGCTCTCCTGTGCTTCTTGCAATAAAAAAAATACCCTTTCCTTAATAATTAGCTCAGCTGAAAAAGCTTATAAATTCTGTGTAAGGTCCTTTCTCTTCCGGGTGGCTAAGGGAAAATTTTCCACCTCTCCCCATTACAATCATGATGATGGATGAGTGTCATGTAGGTAACAAATGGGCCTGAACAGGAACTCTGTTCATGAACTGCATTGAACACAGGGGAGGCTTAAACCCAGGCTCAGATTTCACATGTGAATTAACATCTGTGAAAGGGGCACAGAATTAATAGGTTGAAGGAAGATTCACATTAATTTCCCATTTTCCTCAATAACAGGAAATCACTGGGACCAGCAGAGAACGTGTTGATGGCACTTACGTACATCTCCCATACTAATTATGTCCAAAGGTGCCAACCCAGAATGCTAACCCTTCTGCAAATGAGCACCAGGTATTACAGACTAGGAAAGCAGAAGGTCTGGATTTTGCTCCCACTGCTAGCATAGATTCGTTGGGTTTTTTTATTCAGAGGTAAATGTTAACTTTGAAAATCTGAAATTTCTAGGTGAGCCCGGAACCTCATTTTCAACAGGGCTGGGAAACCTGGATTCCCACTGGAAGCAGTGGTGGGCTCTTGGCATCTCAGGATATCAGATAGCGGGTGTCCCAAAGCAGACACCCCAAAACCAAGGCACTCAACTAGTGACACTTGCAGAAGGGCAACCCCTTAACCCAGCAGAAGTTTGAGATCTCTTGAAGAAAAACATTATGTTCATCTACTATGCTGGGAAACGGCGCCGAGTAAAAACCTGAGTAACGACGAGGATGAGAGGAGACAAGTATTTTATTTTTAAACCTTATGAATTTCTGAGTAGCTCTGCTTTGTCGCTTTCCTAGGGAGGAAGGCAGGGTTGGGAAAATAGGAATTTTAAACTCTGCTAGCTCTCTGATACTGTGCTAAATACTTGTATTACCTTTAATTGATGTTTCTGAGTGCATCCTCATTGATTTACTCCAGCCGCCCTCTTTATGCAGGGAACATTCTATTCTCAGAGCGTAATCTAGACCCATGCAAACAATATAGATGTTTCCTGATAACATAATTTAGGAAGAGGAGATGTAATTACTGCCTATGCTGAATACACAGCATCTCTGTGCTCACCAGTGCACCGCGAACCCGTGACCTCTTTCGGAATCCGTAAAGGGAGAAACTCCCAAATCCTTCAATGTGGTTCTCATTTTGCTGAAAGCCTTTTCCATCTTATTTAATATGCTGGTCCTCATGCCTTTGATTTTTAGCTTCCTAATGATAGCTCATGCTGAAATTATTTAGAAGGCTCTCAAAGGCTCTTGCAGATGAAATTCAGGGATCATTCCTGCGGAAATGTGTCTATTCGTGGAAGAGGGGACAGCAGCAATATGGGCATCTGCTGCAGAGCAATAGGGAGGGCACCAGGCAAATTCTCCCTGGGGTAGCTTGTTCTTTTAAGAAATGCAACAAAGCAGGTTCTTGCTTTTAAGACTTCTCTTAAATACTTTAAGAGGAGGTTGGGACTCATCTGACCTGCTCCAAAAAAGTCTGCTTGTCTATACACAGTCTTAATGCTGTGATTTAAGGTGAGTAGTTGAAGTGC
Organism: Chloroceryle aenea; assembly: GCA_013399075.1. Classification (NCBI taxonomy): domain Eukaryota; kingdom Metazoa; phylum Chordata; class Aves; order Coraciiformes; family Cerylidae; genus Chloroceryle; species Chloroceryle aenea. The sequence goes on along the minus strand of VWZY01006755.1, from coordinate 30,993 downwards.
TTTGATCTTATAAATCATCCCCAAAATACTACATTCATTGTCTTCTCACCAATGGAAGGATATACAGGATGAGACATTAATATATGAATTTTCATCTCTCCGGTCAAATCAGTTTCAGCTCAGTAGTAGCTGGAAGGCATTGCCCAATAGTGGGGGTTTATGTGGAATAAGCACGTGTTCTTCCACCACATGGTCAGTCGAGATCCATACCACAGAAAAATCACCACTGCAATTGCTCCCTGTATCAGCTACCTCAGGAAAAAATAAAATAAAATAAAAAATTTAAAAAAAATAATCAATGACTGAATTGGCCCTGAAGACTCAATAACTCTTCTCTCATTTAGAGAGTGGTCCCTCCTGAACACTTTTCCACATTGCAAAGCCACCACATAATGGAACAATTCAGCTCAACTGACAGCCTTGTCTAAAATAACCCCGGAGCTGCACGGGGAGATAGGAGAAGTGTTGTAGGTTAGCGCTGAGGTGCTTGGCAGGGTTGTCAGTGGGAACCCTGCCTGCACTAAAAAAGTTTTTCAAATGACTTCAGCGAGTCCAGAATTAGCTTGTAAGCCTGATGCAACGATTCAGAGTGAAGCCCTTTTATATTTGAGTTTCTGCTCATCAGTGTATCAGCTTCTCCCCATATTCTGCAGCAGTGTTACCAGCCTCCCCATTGGCACAGATGGTTAACAAACAGGTACAGGTTGGGTCTGGCACCTCTCAACCCCATGGTCTGTTTCTTTTCTGGGATCTGATGAAGCCTGAATTTCAATTTGTCCTAAGAGCCTGGGTAAAGTCCAGATACAGATAAAAAGTATTTACTGCTTAAAACCTCTTTAAACATGGTCCTAAATAGATCTTAAGAACCAAAGAAGCACATTGTAATTGTGTATCATTATCTGAATTGGACACGAGGTGAGCAAGAGAGTTCAGCAACCATCAGCAATAAGAGAGGACAAGGGCACAACCTGCAAGGAAAATAACGGGAACCAGATACATTGTGAAGCCAGCAGAAAATACAAGAAAAGAGGAACCAGTTTCCACAAATTAGGGTAAATACCACTGGCAGAGTTAATCTTTCAGTTTTCATACTGCTACGTACGCTCCCAAATCCTAAATCTGGTGGGACTGGAGAATGTGGATGGTTTAGGTTAAATCCAGTTCAGATGAATTCTGCAGAATTAGCATGGGTGACACTAAACCATGTATCTCATGACATAACAACTTTACCCTATTCATGCTAAGAAACCAAACTGAAATTTAATCTGTTTTTCAAAAAGAAAGAAAAGTAATTTTCTAATGAGGCAGAAGAGCAGATAAATCAATGACAGAAAGGAACTAGAGGTGAAAGTTGAGAAAAAAACCCAAACATATAAATACATTTATTTTAAAACATTTTAATTTAAAGTTGCAGGAAAACCATTCACTGTGCACAGTTCCTGGGGTTTCTTTAAACAGGGAAAGAAGATTAAAATACTAATCTCCGCCAATTTCCCTCTGCAGCAGCAAAAATGAGCGTGGCTAGAAAGACTGACCTATGAGAAAAGATTAAGAGCTAAATTTGTATAGCTTGGCTAAGCAACAACAGTGAACGAGGAACGCACTGGCAGGGTGTAAAAACAGAGAAAATGGAGCATTATTCGGAAAGACACCAGCGTTAGGGGATGAAAATTACAGAAAGGTCAGGCAGAACACTCAAAAATATCCTTTAAGATGCTGGCAGGTATTTAAGGAAATGAAAGCAATGGCACCCTCAAAATATAAGCACAGGGCTGGACTAAAAGCTGGTGCGAGGATTGCTGGATGTGACCAGTGACTTGAAGCGCTTCTATTCTTGAGTTCCCAAAGCAAATCACCTTTCAAAAAGTGACAGATCAGCCCATACTATAAATCATTCCTTCTCCAGCTCGGCATCCAGCAGCCACCGATCAGTTCTTAAAATTTTGAGGGAAAAATAAAGCACAAGGAACAATCCTGCGCTCTGATGGAATGGACAAGCTAATCTAATACATCTTTGTCATCCCTGGTTTCCATGACAGTTGCATAATCAGACATTTATGTAAGCAGAGGTTTCCTCCTTAAATAGCAGCCTGTGATCTCATGTGCACCTACGGTATAACCCATTTGAATGGAAATGACGTGCCAGTCATGTGTAAAACTAAATTTTTAATACTTCTGTCTTATTTTTATTTATTTATTGTGGCAAATCAGTCTGGAGAGTACCGCTCACACATGACTAACTCTTCTTGTTGTGATCTTCTTGTGATCCAAAAATAACCACAGTCCCCAGGTCCAATGAACGGCCGGGCTCCGCGCCTGCTCAGCGATTCGGGATGAAAAGCGACTGCATATTCCCAAATCCTGAGCCCAGGGCAGCACCTAAAACCAGCAGCCTTCAAGCAGCTCTTGTCTGCAAAGGTTACCGGTTGCCCTCAGACTCCGTTTTGGGTTTGCCAGGAGGAGGGGATTTCCTCACCATATCCCACCCCAAGGGGCCGAGGCGAGGGCTCTGGAGCGAGAGCTCCAAGGGTTTGTCTCGGCCAGTTTGGGATTTCTCAGGGGCAGGAGGAAAAGCTCTGCAGAGGCTTCCTCCAGGCTCCTCTGAGCTCATGCCTATGCAGAGTATCATAAAGCACTGCCAAAAATACAGATGTCTTCCCATATGCAATATTAATTGAAATGAAGAAAAGCAGAACCGGTCTGTGAAATCTCAGTCTTACTCCCACCTAAGTTTACGTAATAAGAGTGAAATGCAAGCAAAAGTAACGGCAGTTAAATATGCTTGGGAAAAAAAAAAAAAAGAAAAAATCAGCTACCTGGAAGAAGCGGCTTTTATCTAAAGGCTGCAGACATCAGCAGTCTAGGGAGCTGATCCCAGTGGGCAAATATTTCTTAACATGGATATTCTGGGGTATCAGAAACTCTTAAAAACCTGTTCAGAAGCCGTGTCCAGTTAGTTGATCCTGAACTGTGAGTGGTCCTATTTAGACCATCCTCTTAGCACTTATTTTGCATCACTCTGCACCAGCCACTGTATGCAAAATATCCCCTGAGAAGCACAAAACAGGCAAGAACAGAAATCCAATCCGTTCTGCCAGCCTTTGTAACCTCCAATTCGTGGGGCTCTTGCCAGCCTCCAAATGTTGCAGAGCCTTCTTTCAAAGATCCTACTATTAGAATAACACAAAGTGTATCGTGGACTATCGATCCCAATGTCAAACAATCAGCAAAATTATCTCCACTTGCTCCTCAGCCTAATCTCCCAGCTCCCACTGAAGCTGATTTAGTAACAAAGACAGAGAAAATAGGGTGGATTGGGGTTTGCAAGTGATTGTCAATTGGATTTTGTAAACCCAGCAGTATCTCAGAGCAAGCTTCAATTTTCCCTGAACCCCCTGCAGCTCCTATTAGTCTTGATAACTGGTTCTAATTTTGGCCAGGACATTTGCCCAGATTTTTGAAAGGGAGGGGGGTTTCGTTTGCTTGTGCAAAGAGACTTTTACCTCCATGCAGCAAACCCAGGCTGTGTAATGGCTTAATTACAGGCAGCGTTACCGCTCCGTATAGCTGGGCTCTGACGCACGTTACGTAACTGGATTGTTAATGCTTTTTATATGTTGGCGGAACTGAAATTAAAAGAGGAAATTATTCTCCTGATGCTCAACTCTAATCCCCATCTGTCTGTGTTTTTACTTTTCTGCACTTGCAAAGCTCCCTGATCAAAAGGTCTTGAATAGATTCCAGATTTCCAATTTAGTTTGCTTATGCAACCCAAAATATTATGGCAGTCTTTCCTGGGGGCGATTAAGCATATATTTTCAGTTCCTCCAATTCTCTCTGTTCCAAGAGTGCTAAAAATGGCATAAAGCTTTAGCTCATTCCATACTGTTAGCACCACAAACAACTTCTTTTTTTTTTTTTTTAAAGACTTTTTAAAAAGATAGGAATATCCAAGAGCTTTGCAAAGAAGGAATGTGTTCTGAAGAAAAATGTGATTTGTTGAATGTCTCCCATGCCTCCGTTTAAAAAAAAAACAAAAACAAACAACCAAAAAAACCAGAGTCTACTGATAGAGCTGCACAGGCAAGGCAAACAACGGGGGACTAGACAGGCGAGGAGGGAGCGATGTCTCCAACAACCAGGGTGGATTCCTGAATCCAAAAGACTTGAGTGCTCTTTGGATCTAGACTTATGCTTTGTCCCATACTAAGGATGAGCTTTGGCTGAGGCAGCTGGAAATAGATCTGATCTTTCTTGTGGCGCTTGGATCATCCCCATCTGAAAATTGGCACTGGTTTTTTTATCCATTTACTCTTCTTTCCCAGTCCCCAGCCCATCACCTGGCACTAGAACTACATGATCACCAGTTGGTTTTGTTTGAGGGTGTGAGGAGACTCCTTACACTGGAAAATGTAGCTTTTTACCCAAAGCACCATGAAATGAACCCAAAGCACCCCTGCAACAGTTGCATTTCATAGTCCTTTCAGTTTCCAAGCACAGGACAGGAGCCAGCACCCACAACACTCATTTGTGCCCCGCACAGTCTTTGATCTGTGGGAGCAGACAGCAGGGACCTGTTTGTGTCACACACCCTCTTCTTAAAGGTTTTTTTTTTCTTTTAAATCCAGAAGGAATGTCTTTATTTACCCACGGCTGCCGAGCGCCGGTTCACGTGGGTGATGGTGCCTGATGCACCAGAGAAAAACACAGAGGATGGCATCACCTCTTCTGGCCTCTGGTGCTGTGTTTATGGCAGCTGGGAAATGACTGCATCGTGGTACAACTCTGGATCAAAAATACGAATGGCACTTTTTCCAAATTTGGATTACGGAAGCTGTGATTTAAGGCTGTTGCTGAATCCCAGAAAATACCGATTTCTGGCTCAGCAAGGGCTTTGAGCCTTTCTGCTTTCCAGGATAATTTGATGTGAGAGTCCAAGAGCTGCCAATCTCACAGGTTCCAGAGCAACTCAGCACAGGAGATGCCCAGGATCTGAACGGGCAATCTCCGGGGAAGCCCCACTGATCCCCACCTGCCTGGTTTTGCTGGGCTCAGCTTCAGCCCAGGTCTGCTGACTGTTCTGACAAACTGCCAAGCTCTACCCAGAACATACACGGTCTGAGCTTTCCTTCCAGTGAGGCCTAGCCCTAAACACACCGACACACTTGAAGCCTTAAACCAGAAAGGGTGCTACCACACAACAGACACATCCAGCAAAGGGAACAGGGCTCGGATGTACTTGGTGAAGCGGCTCTGGTCAAATCACAGGAGCTGTTTATTATCTGGTTTTCACCAACACCCACAGGCTTCAGGCAAGGACCCGCACTCTGCATGTCCAACAACATCCAAATATAGAGCAAGACGACAGTCAGCGCGACCACAAAGCTTCACTCACTTCAAAAGCATCTCTCCCTCCCCTGTCCTGGCAATTGTCCCTCCAGTCCCGAACTGGGGAGGATGGTAGGACAGCCTGTGCCACTGGGGAAGAGCTGCTCTTGCTTTTACCAGAAATAGAACATTTTAAGGAATTTTAGAAATGTTTTTAGCAGTGTGACAGAACCACCAGTTCTGGAAAGGCATGCGGGTAATTGTCTGTCAGAGCTGTTCAGGTTCCAGGTTTGGGGAGTATTTAAGCATGTATGCTAAGAATCCCTTGTCTCTAGTTAAAGCAAAGCACGTGTTTACATGCTTTGCTGAGCAGAGGTGGACTTAAGGACATACCTAGCTTTAGGCATGTGCTTAACTACTTTGTAAAATTAAACTGAAGATAATCAAGTGCTTTTGCTGAATCAGGCCATCGTGCTCCTCAAACCCCCATCCTCTTAAGCAAGGCATCTTTCACCAACATTTTATTTGAAAACATGCTCAGAAAATACCATTAAAAAATAAAAGGTAAAGGGCCAGGACCTTTAGAGAACAGAAATAACTTTAAAAAAATAATCCGAGGAAATCATTAAACTGCACAAACCCACAATGGGCTTGAAAAAAAAGAAACTTTGACTTGTGCTATTTCAGCATTTGGACATAGATGAAAGATGTTCCATCTCCAGGGACCTGATTTGCCCTGTATTTTCCCCCCAGCTCATGCCACAACACTGCCACCAGGTCGGGTAGGTTCAGCCTCACACAACTGCCCTCAGTCCAGCCCAAAAGCAGGTTGTTTTGCAAACCAGGGGGGAGGAAACTTTCTGGTAATGGATGCACCCTGGGGCGTGTGTGCCCCTGGGTACGTGGGGGTTCCACCTGGGAGAGGTCCCCGATCAAATGTTGCTGCTCTCAGCAGTGAGCACCCCGTGTATAAATAACCCCAGATCCCCTTACTTCACGACCTTCATTTCTCAGCCCTGCCAAACCAGCTCTGCGCAAATCCAAACTTATCTTATTTACACCTCTGTCCCAGACAGGCGTCCCTGGGGATTTTGGGCTCCTGTCCCAGCACGGGATGATGGTGATGCCCTCGCACAGGGAACAGCCTCTCCAAAGTGGCTGAGTGGCAGCATCATCCTCAGAGGAGCACAGCTCAACCCGATTCAGCTTTGGTGCCAGGGGGGTGGTTTGTCAGGAGATGGGGTGCACTGGAAGGTTTTTCACCAGCGTGGAAAACGTTTGATAAACAGGGCTCATGCATCCTCAGATGCCTCAATACAAAACAGTAAAGTTGAGGTAGAGTTTACATGAAATGGAGCTGTGCTTTGCAAACCTTTCCTCTTCTAAAATTATTGAAGTGCACATAACACAGAGCTCATACCCTCTCCCCCTCCCCAGACTTTCATCAAGAGGAGATTTCCTGGTTAAACTTAGACTTTCAAATCTTAGGCCAGGCTGGCAGCGTTTCAAGTCGACTTGGGCTGATTTGGAGCTTGGATGCAAAAACTCAGTGACCCGAAACAGAAGGAAACGTGGCTGTTCCCGTATCGCTCTGAACCTAAAACTGCTGACCCGGCTGCACAGCAAGCTCACCGTGAGCACACAGGGCACATGTACCCAAGGGAAAAGGGCATCCCGAAAAACAAACCTCCAGCCAAATATTCTCCTGAGCACGCATAGGGACTTATCATCATTTATGTTCTGTGCAGTGTTCCTCAACAGCTCAAGAAGAAAATGTTATTTCTGTAGGAGACTTGCATTTCCTATTAACTATAATTGCCCAAATAAATCTAAAGTGCTGATCTGGGATTGACATTGCTGAACCTCATGGTGCACTTCTGTCCCACTGCTCGAGTGGCACAAATCCACTTTTTTTTTTTCTTTATTATTTCAGCCCCCCCTGCCCCCGATGCCTGGGGAAATGCAAACCTTAAGATTTGCTTGATGCCAGTGTTTCCCAGCATTGGCATTAAAATTCACAGCAGCACAAGCTTTTGCAGAAGGCAAGTGAAAAGGAGTCCTGTGCTACCACTTACTGAAATGCTCCCAGGACTCATAGTTAGTACTTTCTGGCACTACTGGGCAGCTCTGTGAGCAGCAGAGCAGAACGCTCAAGTGCACTTTCATATTTGCCACTGCAGGAAAATCCTGTTTTGAAGTCTCAATAGAGTCTCCTGGAAAAGCTTTTGAGACATGTGCTGGCTGAAGACAGCCAGCTTAGTTTGAGATACAAGACCCATCCTTCAGTGACTCTCTCCGTACAGAACATGGGCTCCAACACCAGGTCTCTCAGGCAAACCCACCAGCATCCTATCAGCATCCAAACCCATTACAAAGTGAGAGGCAACAAACTTCTGAATATGTAGAAAAGTGAAATATGCAAAAACTTGCCTTGAAAAGCTTATGGACTTCTGGATTTGTGCCTTTAGATGCAGGCTACTGTGTGCTGGTGCTGATCTGAGAGCAGGGAATGGCTACAGCTGGGTGGGGGGGTGTGTGCAAGGGCTCTTTGGCAGGGCTGACGTTAAAAGCTCTCATCCTGAAGACAAGGGTAAGAGCAGACAGCAGCATTTTCTCCCTGCTAGCAGTTCTTGAAGCCTTAAAAGCTTTGCTTTGGTTTTAAAATGCTTCTTTCAGCACCGTAAATGCCAGGGAGTTTTTAAAATTTAAATAAATAACTATCTCTTCTAAAAATTGAAAGAGAGAGGACAGAAATTCTCTTCCTCAATTTGAATTCCTCATTCAAACAATAATTCCTCACTGAAGGAATAATATACACAACTTTTTTTATTTTATTTTTTTCGTTGAATGCTCCAAGCACACCGTACATTTCAGGTGATGTTTGTTCACAGCCAGGGCTTTAGGGCTGCGCCTGTTTAAGGAACCAGAGCGTTCAGGTGAAGCCTGTGTTATTCAGTATTTGTTTGGACAAGTAGGTTTCAAAAGGGAAAAAAAAAAAAAAAAAGGTATTTTGTAACTCTTCCTCCCTGTCTGTCTGAGACTGAACTGTGCTGTGTTTGGCAGTGCCTGCTTCTGGCAAAAAATATCAGCCAGATCTGGGCAAGCTCTGGTTGTCTTTTAAGCACAAACTCTTAATTTCTCTATAATTGACAAACTTCAATCCCAGGAACACCAAGATGCTGCTGGATAACGAACAGCCACCGGGGGCTGAACAGGCCAGTGTTGTGCTCTGCGACTCGAGTCGTTTTAAATAGTGAGCCTGGACTGTTTATGCTATTTGGGATCTCAGCGGGAATCCCAGCTCACCCAAAAAATATTTCCATCGCTTGCTCATCCTGACCACTCTGTGAACCCAGGAGGTCTGGCAGGTCCAGCAAGGTTTTGAGCTGGTGCCAAAGTGGAGGTCAGCACAGCGATACCTGCCCAGAGACTGGGTATCACACAGGGTCACTTTTTCCCCCCTAGATAAGTGATGAAGGATCTACCAAACTGGAAGCTGTGCCCATGCTCGCTGACCCAGCTGTGGCATTTTTGTAACAGTAGCATAACAAACAAAAAAACCCAACTCAAACAAGAAAGCACAAACCCACTATTTATTGGAAACCTTACTCTGAGGATTTTTTGTTCTTATTAAAAACTACAGAACATTGATATCCCGGGTCAGACGGTGACTGCTGGAAATCCTGTGCAACTCTATTTCAGGTGATTTAAAAATGCTTCTGAAAAGCAACATAGAGGATACTAAGGCAAGCTAGGAAACTTCCTATAAAAAACCCACATCCTTTATTTTTCCTTTCAGCCCTGTTACCACCACTTTTAACCTGTCCTAAATCAGCAGTGAGGAGAAACCCCGCAGCTCATGTGTTGCAGGCACCTCTGCACTTCCCAGGAGGGGCAACCACATCACAGCCCCCAGGGAAATGCTGCAATTGAAGCAGAGCCCTAAAGTAGCGCAACCCCTCGGATAAATATCGTTGTGTAAAGACAGTTTATTCTCCCCCAGGAGCAGGCGAAGTTGCAGCTGCCCCGGGGACTTTTCACACACTTGAGCTGTGGATCAGTCCTTCATATCCAGTCTGGTGGGAGCAGCATTTTAGTGCTCTGCCAAAAATCTGTGTTTTCTTGTAAGAAAAGCACAGATCCCTCTGTGTAATCTGCTTCGCACACACCTTTTATATCAGTAGAAACCATCACAGCTGGACGTGCAACATTTGTCACCACCAGTTATACCAGAGACCCTCTCATGTAGAAGCAGTTAAAAAGATAAAGTCCACGTTGCCCTTTCCTGCTGCAAAAAATGGATGTTGCTACAAATGCCTTTCCCCCCATCCCCACTGCCATTTGCACACAAGCATTAGCAAGAATAGCTAAAGTGGAATAACAACAATATTTTCCTTTCCTTTCTTCTGGAATTAATTTCCAATGCACTGGTTTTTGTTTTTTTTTTTAATTGCTTGATAGCAAAGTCTAAAAGAACTATGTCTTCAGGATGGGCTGGGTGTAATCTAACAGTATGATGAGTCTATCAGAACCAACATAAACAGTTATCTGTATTTTTCTGTGTTCACAGGAAAAAAAAATATACTAAGATAAACTGAACCATTCTTTTTGATTTTTTTCTTTGTTTGAATTAAATACTCTTCAAGCCAGCAACTTAATCATACTACAAAGTGCACCAGGTTTGCAAGCTTAGATGTATTTTTTTTAATGAGCAAGTGTTCCTTTCTAAATGGTGGGAAAATACACAATTATGTCCCATTCCCCCAGACTAAACACACTAATCAGGAAATACACTTAAATTTTTTTTTTCCTTTGCTTCTATACTGGAGAACTTCAGTTGGGGATTATAATTCCTTTTGAAATGTTCCTTCTTAAAGATGTTGCTCCTATTCATGTTTCCTTTATAGAATTGGTTTGGGTATTTGGATTCTATTTCTTCACTTGGAAAATACATTTTTCCTTTTACAGAGTAACACTGTATCTTGAAACCCTTTCTGCTTTGATGTTGTGAAGTAGATACTCTTGACATAACTATTAATGCCTCACGGTGCAATTACTCATTTTGCTGTGTTTCCAGGGCTAATTGCTATCTCGGATACAGTAAATCACTCGTTTCCATTGATTGGCAAATCTTGGGTGGGCTGGAGGTCACTGCTCTCCCTTCTGAGAGAATGACACACTCTGAGCCAGCACTGCAAGACCTGCCTCCGAGCCTTGCAAGAAGGGACCAGAACAGCAAGTCCAACCTCTTCTAGTGCCTTCAAACCTCTGCCTTTTTTTTGCCCTTCAGGCAATCCCCTGCTCCTCTCTCGCTGTGTTGATGGTGTAACTTTTCCCTGCGAGAGCCTCAGCTGGGATGCAATGTACACACAAACCAATAAATTGGCAACTGGGCTCGATCAGGGCTGTGGGAAAAAGCTGAGCATCTTTTTGCAGAGCTCTCCACGCAGCAGCCGGCATTGTTTAGCTTTCAATCTCTTGGATTAAACTTTTCTGCAAAATTTATTTTGATGGGGATTTTTCTTGTTGCAACAAAAAGCCGCGCCAGCTCCAGGAAAAGCCAACCCGTTCCAATCAGGGGAAAAAAATGTGCAAATTGCAAAACATGGCAAGTTCTTCAAGATGGAACGAGCCCAGATGGATTCTCCTATTTCTTTTGCCAGAAGGAGGAGTGACTCAGAGCTCCTGCGTTTTATGGTGGAGGCTTGGCACCCTGCCACAGCCGTGGCCCCAGGGACAGGACCGGGCCAAGAGAGTGATGGCAAGGTTTGAAATCAGACACTTTTCAGTCACAGGAGACCACTGAACAGACCCCATCACATCAAAGAAGAAGGACAAGTACAGCTTATTAGAAATGTCTTCTCTTTTTTTCCAGAACTTGGCTCCTTGTTTCCTTAGTAACCCCTCTTGGTAAAAGTAAATGCACCTGAGCGTAGCTTAGCAATGGGAAATGTCTACATACGTTGCTGCATCCCTTCCCACCCACTGGCAGCGTGTCCATAAGCTGCCATGTCAGCCCTGCCACACACGGCGCACAGGCTGATGGCTCGATCTGTAGGTGCATTTGGAGACTGAGAAGCCCATTAACCAAAGTCCTAGCGAAGAACAAAAATAAACCCTCACCAGTCACCGTTGCAAATGTTGCTCCCAAGGGACGGGAAAAATTGTACGCTGAGCTGTATGTGCATGAGCCTGCCCACGCCTCTGCGTGGGAAGGGGTTTAATAGAGAGCCGAGAAAGAGCCTGCATGTAGGAGGAGAAAAGAGCAGATGTTAGCAGTGCCTTTTTGTTTTCCTGGATGGCATGGCAGGGAGGGGAAGATGGAAAGGAAAGCTCTCTTTCCGCAGCAATAGAAGCTGAAGACACGAGCTGCAGGAGACAAGGGCATCTTCCACTCATCTGGGTTGGACTGAGAAGCATTTGCAACAGCAAAGTCCAGGAGATGAGGACTGTCAGAACCACGCACTGACTATCCTGGAGCACTAAGTGTGGCATGAGCCTCGTCTAAGATGTCAGACTTGGAAAGGACTTCTCACTGTGCTTATGGAGACTGCAGCCAGTCCCCTTCACCCTCCCCCAGGGACTCTAGAGCTGGAGATGGTCACAGACTGCCAGACTCAGAGTTTGAAACCAGTGTCGAGGGGGCGTCTCCCATCAGGTACCCGTGACCAGGTTTCTGAATATACTGATGGTTCCCGTTCCACTACAAAAACTTTGCCAGCTTCCCAAAGAATCATCTCTCTCCCCAAAATAGCCGTGTGGGATGCAAGTACGTGTAATTCAATGTGGAATGCTCGAAGAAGGAGAGGGCTGGATAATTCTCTGTATCAGCCATGCACGTTACGTTGCAGAGCCATATTATTGCATTTAAGACCTTGAATTTTATGCTGGGCTGTCTCATGAACTACAATGCAAATTCAGGGTGGACAGCAGTTCCTGGTGAGCTGCCAAGCACACAAACCCTGCTCGTCCCACAAAGAGGCTTCTTCTCAGGAAAAAAAAAGACGTGCAGGTCAGATGCAAAAGTGCAAAATTAAGTCAGAGCAGGAGGACTGGAAGTGAGAAGGGCCAAATGATGTCCAGACTTGCCACAAGTATCTTCTCTTACTTGAACTGTAATGGCTTTTAAAAGCCCTGAATGTAACCCCCAGCACTCTACTGGACAGAAAATCCCTGCTCAGAAGATTTTTGACTCCATGTCTTTCACGGTGTTTGTTTCTCCGTGCTTCTGTAACTCAGAGAAGAGCTGGGGCTGCATAAATACTGCAGGACTGCATAAATACTGCAGGACTGCTCAGGCTCTCCACACAAAGGCCATTTGGGTGTCAAACTAATTTCCCTTGCCATGGTTTTCTATATAGTTTCGCTAGCTGGCAAAGGCTGAGCAGGATGCTCGCCCCATCCTTCAGCGCAGCCGCTTTGCAAGGCAGAGATACAGGGGCCCTTTAAAACTTGCATGAATGAGGCTCTCACAAATTCCATATTTGAGAAACTCTGGCTGTATCCATTGGTCATAAAAAGAAATTAAAACTGCATATAACATTCAGTCCCCTGTAATCCCGCAGCACAGCCTTGTGCCTGCATAAATCAGGGCCTCGCATGAATATTGCACTGTACCTGCAGCTGCCTGACCCACATGATTAAAAAAGATAAATAAAAGGAAAACAAAGCGACAGTCATGTAAAGGCTTCACAAACAGCACCTGCTTTCTGAAAGCCTGAAAGGTCACCAAAAGCAACCTGAGAAGTACACAGATTTCAGGGACTTGATCAAAGCTTTAAAAGGAAGAGAAAGCTTTATTTTTTTTCCTTCCTGGGTTGCACCAGTGAAGAAAGCCCTGTAATACATGGCAAATCTGGCAGGAGTATTGTGGTCATGGAGAGGGACAAGCTGCAGAATGGCCTGAGGGTGGCAAGGAGAAAGAAAAAAACCTAAAAGCTATTTTAAAAGGGAGGGATAACACACCATGAGCTTCAAGAGGGAAGTGATTTTTCACCAGAAATAACTCATAAAAGTTTAGGATTTCAAAATTTGTATTGTTTAAAAGACAAAGATCTGCTTTTTTTTTTTTTTAATACCAGAAATTTACAGAATAAACAAATCTAGCTTCTTGTTCAGCTTCAAAACAGAGACCAGGTATTGCTCCTATTAGCAACTTCCCCAGAGACCTAGAAAATCCATTGTGGTGCTGGGGAGGGGAGGGGGGGGAAGGAGCTGTTCTGTTGCAGAATCTTTAGTAACAGGCAATGAAAAAAAAATAAATTCACCTCTGTGTTATCTCCACTCCTGCCCATGTTGTTTCCTGCTCAGCAGGTCTCACTCCCAGAATCTGTGCAAGTGAGAAGCCCAGTATAATTCCACCTTCAACGGATGGATCGGAGACCACAGAACAAGACTGCAAAGTAAGTCATAGCCAGAGAGTAACAACCCTTGCCAGATTAAGTGCTTCTGCCTCAATTTCCCCACTTACGAATAGTAAAGCTTCAAACTCCTTGGTGTCCACCAAGCATCCTAGAAGATACCTGAGTGTTGACCTGCACAACTTTCCACGGTGCGTTGTACACTCGCCGCACGTTACCTTCCCACCAGCTGGTGGATTTGTTCTTTAATAGCAACACCCCCCTTTCAGCTCCTCACTGCTACTCCCATCACAGCTTCTCCAACATCCACCAGAAACACAGCACAGCACTGTGCCTCCCCCCGCATCGCTGTCCTGTGAAATCCTGCATCTTGAAAGGTTAAGCAAAGGTTGGTGTTGTAGCCACCGACTGCTGTTAAAAGGGTATTGAATGCCTTTGCCATTGCCATTAATCGAGTGAAGAGAAAAGAGACTCTGCTGCTGTCATAGCACATCAAAATAATTATCTCAAGTATAAATAGCTCAGCTTACTCACTTTTTTCTTTTCCTCTTTTTTTTTAAGGTCAAGACTGCAGCCAAAGGGAGGAGCAGCACATCCCAGAAGAACTTCCCTCTCTTCTGCTTAGATTCAGACAGAAGAGTCCGATGAGGAAGTGTATCTGTAAGCAATGATCCCCAGGCCACACAATTACATCATAATTAGAGAATTAATTAGTCCCATTTAGGTAGGAAGAGGGGGAAAAGAGGGTTAGCAAGCCCACATCTATGCAAATCTACATTGGTTTAATTAATGAGCATTTTCAACCCAATTTTAGCTAAACTGCCTTTGTTTTTGTTGGATGACGCTTCTGTATCAAGTTAGCTTATTCTTTAGCCACTTCAACATTAAGTAGAGCTTCTACATGAGCAAAATGATTAGAACAAGCTGTGACACCAAGGCACTTTCTGCACCTTAATTAAGAGGTTTCAAAGCCCAAGGCAGTGGGAGTTCAGCCCTTGATGTGCTGCAGCTGCCCCTTGTCCCCTCTGTCACTCATTAGAGGTAATATCCTGGGTATCCAGGTACCTCTGGGTGGGACTATGTCAAGACACTCTGAAGAGCAGTAAGAACAAGCAGTTGTAACAACACTGAGCACCGTGCAGGCTCTTTTACTCTGCTCCTGGACATATAAAATAGACACCACTGTAAAAAGCTATTTATTTCTTGACCCAAACAGCAGCCACCCCGTGTTCCCACACCTCTCCTACTGCATGAGCTTTGCCATGGCTTCAGAATTGTCACCGTGTTCCAGCAATTAATATCCATCAGTAGCCCCCAGATCGAATCCACCCTGGGTACATAGAATTTATAGTTGCATTATTTAGAAGGTTGCTGAAGCTTCCATGAGGGTGCTCTAACAGAACTGTTTGTGGAGGTTATTGTTATCTCCTGGGAAGCTGTGCTTTGGTATTAAACTCCTTTTGAGTGATGTTTATTTTGTGCAATACACAGCCTCGGTTCCAGTCCAAGGGCTGCACAATGGCGTGTTTAGATCCATCTCTAGCCACTGTGTGAAACCTGAAGCACTCCTTTTCTTCCTTCCTAACTCCCCAACTCTTTCTAACACCATAAATCACAGAAGCCTCACTGTGCTTGCTCAGGGCCTTACTGCAGCAGCGTGCACGGGGGAACTGTAGTCTCTCTCCTCTGTTCAAAGAAAAAGACTTTCTGCAATCACTGAGTTTTCACAGGAGCCAGTGGGAGTTAAATATTCAGCTTGAAAAATATATTTGTGCTCAGGCAGCTCTGGCAGGTCTTCAAGTAGATCCTGACCTACTCACAGATATTTTTTTCTGCCTAGTCTCACATGTAACTGCATTCTTCAGGTACGCTTCTCTACCTGCCATATGCAATGATGTATAACCCCAAAGAAAGCAAAGTAGGTGATCACCTTTCCCCAGTCAAGTGCAGTAGAAAGGTCAGATTTAATATGAAGCTGAGGGGTGATGAAATGACACAGAAAATGTACAAAAATAGAGCGTAGTCATGCTGAAAGGCGAGTGTTTCTGCTCACCCAGGTGAAACACCCAGCAGCACAAACGCACCATTCATCTTCACAGAGGCTCTTTATTGCCGGTCTGAGATTTGGGACAAGGCTCCACTTCCACGGGAGATACGTTTGTAGGAAGATCCTGCAACTGAAGCAGGTGAATCCTGTTCATGTGCATGACTGTCAGCCCCACTGAGCCTTCTCCTACCAGCATCCCCTCCCACCAGCATCCCTCCTGCTCTGCCAGCTGGCTCTGTGCACAGCCAGTGACATCCAGCGGCCACCCGGCTCCCACTTTCCCCAGAGCAGGGGACCTGGATTGCACTGGGATGGATGGACCCAGGCTTTTACCATGGAAAAGATCTTTACCTCAGTCCCACCCCGCCAACGGCCGGGGAGCTGCCACACATTGGAGATGCAGTTGCTTGTATTAATCTTGGTAGGGTCTTTATCTGAGCATTGCTGGCCTCTTCAGAAGACAGGCAGATTGTTCACATGGATGGAAAGAAATGCACAATGCAGCAGCTCCCTGCATTTGGAGGAACACAGCGTCAGTCCCTTTCCGTGCCCTACATGCAGTTGGATATTTCACAACATCTACATCTACATCTGATTTTGCTATGCACACTTTTTTTCTCCAAGTCCGCCCTAAATCCCACAGCAGATTTCAAGGAGAATTCTGACCACTCACTCCCTAAGGTTCAAGCCCCAGCTCCAAAGCACTTACGTTAAAGGTTCAAGATCAGCCACAGAACACAGGGGTGCACTTTAAAATAATTTCACAGTTGAACACTGGCTCCTGCTCTTACTTTTCTGTCTCATTTCTGAGCTCGGGATTCAAAGTCCCTTTGCAAACTCAGCCCTGGACAGAGCTGTGTGGATGGATAAATGCTTTGAAGGTTATGGGTAAGACATCACACTTGGAAGTGGTTGTTCTTGAAGTTAAGAAAGGAAAGTTTCTGAAGCTCCCTATGATAGGTCAATAAGAAATAGTGGAAAATTGTTTCTTTAAAATACAAAGAACAATTCAGTCATAGTACAACTCGTGATGGAGACAGCATGAAAGTTATCAGATGAAAGTCTGCATCCTAAATCTCTTTAATAATGAAGATAAATGCAACAATTTACTGTCCATGCTAAAGCCTGGGCTTCCTGGAAGTGTACCCTGCCTTACATTCCTCATATCTGCCTCCGTCTTTTAAAGGAGTGCCATAAATAACAGTCTAATAATAATTTTTTAAATAATTGCTTCTTCCCTAGGAAGTCAGTCCCAGTCCCAGTCTAAAGTGAAGTGTGTGAATGTGCCAAGTATTTGGAGGATAAATCTAAAACCCAGTAGCAATCTGATTCCTTTATCTACAGACATTGGGCATGATCCAGATACAGCATTCCCAGCATCTCCCGTGGGCCCACAGTGTGCAGCTTATCAGGGGAGTTTTTAAGGAAAAAGAAAAGCTACATGTAGAACCAAAACCATGTTAAAAAACCCACTAACAGCTAATTCTGGCCAGCTAGAAAATCAATATATGATCTAAACCAGTCATCTAGACCTTGCCTATTGAAAGTGTGCTTTCCAGCAGGGCTCCTTTGAGCACACCCCACATACCCCACACCTCCCCCCCCTCTGAAATACAGCACCACTAACCAGAGAGCTGGTTTCAAACCTCTTTAAGATCCATATGAAGAGTCTATGCCCTGCAGCAAGTTTGTCAGTCAGCACTTCAAAAAATAAACTCAGCTACAGAATGATGATTTGCATAGTGCATGGTGACTAAAATTAGCCTGCCTCAACTCCATCTCGAGAGGAAGTCTGACTTGCCACTGCAGTTTCAGGTTTCTTGGCTTTAAGAGAAATTCATAGCATCCGAGGAACACAGACGTGTCTTCTGTGCAGTCCTGCTCCTCTTGGCTGGTGCTATTCTCCAAAAGCTACACCTCAAAGCTGTCCTACAGAACCAGCAAAAGCCTCCTTCATCCTAACATGGGAAACCAGAGAATGCTGAAACCTGTGAAAGCCTTATTTTCAGTATGAAAATGTTTAGAAGATGATTTATTAAGGAGAGAACATGTTGCAGGTTGCAATATTGTCTGTCTGAGGTGTAGGAAGGAAAAAAAACCCTCTCTGAGAGTTAATCACCAGCTGAGACAGAGGTTTCATAAAGCAGAAGTGTGCTGAAAGGTGCTCTGCAGAAGATATACACAATGTAAAGTTGTTTTAGGATTGGTGGCTTAACCTTCATCAGCTGTCCTCAGCTTGATTCTCAGTCGTCACCCCACACCGTCCTTGCATAACAGCTCATGTTCCTCTGTCATAATTTCATATTGTGACTGGGCTGGCCAAACAGCTCACACCCTCGCTCCATTTCATTTCATTCTGCAGATGAATGGATGTCCATAAGAGGTCACGCTGGTCCACCATGGATGTCTCAGATGAATTTAAATTATTCAAAATGTCAGTCGTCAGCTAAGTGCTAAGCTGGTTTTGTTTTTTGCTTTATTTATTTATTTATTTATTTTTATTTCAGCTTGAGATGTGGCTATAGCTTCTCTTGCTGAGATGCATAAATAATTCATTCAGCTATGTAGTGGGATCACTCAGGAGCTGTGCTGCAGAGTGCTGCTTGCACAGATCCCCATCTAACCTGCGGCACGAACTCCGCTCAGCTCAGCCATGCTCCATCCCTCCATCCATCCATCCATCCATCCATCCATCCATCCATCCATCCTCCACAGCTGATGTTTGGGGTTGGGCCCTGGGCCCTTGGACCATGCTTCTCAGGGTTTTGGTTCATCTATGCCTGTGAGATTCCAGATATCGTTGAATCGGAGATCATAGCTACCAGACGTTCATAGCATAATGCTTCTATTAAATTTGTGCAAAATAAACTTGCTGTAGCAACAATCCAGTTAAGTATTGGTTTTTATATTTTATATGAACATAAGCCAGTATCTAATTTCATTTTCTGCTGTGTTGTAGAATTGAAAGGTAATTCTTCACTCTTAAAAATACATTTAGAATGATTTAGTTACTACTTTGACTACAATATATATCTTATGGAAGGAGCCCAGAGCAAAAGCTCACTGATGTGCAGACTCCTGGCTGGTTGCAATTAGGAACAGAACAGCCCCATGACATGAAATCTGATGATACATTGAACTTCTGACCTATAGGAGAAATCTGATCATCACAACCCAGCTTCTTCTTTATTTCAGCTCTGTTCAGGGAAACAAAAGTCTTCATTCAACATTCAATTTTCTCCACCCTTCACCACTGGAATTTTTATATGATCTGAATTATATATGCCAGACTTTGAAAGTAAAAGTTGTAAGTGGTTAAGCAAAATCCACAGTGTCTTTCTGTTTCTTTAGCACTTGTCATTAAGCCTTCTACTGATCTGATGAGGCCCTGCAGGAAGATGAGGAGCTGCTGCATCCAGCTTTTCTGTGCTTTAAGCAGAGTAAAATACTGACTCTGGTATTACTGGACTTTTATTACGTTGGGGTTTTTTTCTGAACTGCAGGCAACCATTGCCTTTTGCCAACCTGAGCCACATTCTCTACTTCTAAACTGAAGAGCTACGTCCTTATTCAGGATCCCTAATATCCGAGGCAAAGTTTGAGCAAGTCACAGATTACCCAAAGATTAATGACTCCGCACCAGTGGTGACGTGGGGTAGAAGTACCCCATACTCTGTGGTGTGTCACAGCCATGGAGCTGACACCTCTGCAGTGTTGTGTGCAGATAATAAAGTCTTAAATGACATAGCACCATGCTGGATGGGGTCCAGTTCAGCAGTCCTCCTTATCTGAGTTTATGCACATGCACCCTTTGCTCAGCAACGGCCAACTTCCATGGGAGCCAAAAGTGCATAAGAGGACAACGGCTTTACCCATCCATGCTCTGATAAGCTAAAAACAGATTGAAGGTCTAAGTCAATTGCACTTAAGCATGTGATAAAATTCTTTGCTAAACTGGGGCCTAAGTCATTGTGATCTTAGGGTGGAACTCAAATAACTGCTCTGGGAGGAGGAAGAACGGGCACAAGAATGGAGCCAAAGGTTCTCCTGGGGTGAGACGCAAGAGCTGAGCAAATGGGAAAACAGCATGATCTAAGAGGGGGAAGGATTGTATGACTGGCTCCGTGGCTATGGCTTAGGAGGAGGAATTTCCTCGTGGGAGCATTGCCAGGAGGATGAGGAAATTCTTGCTTTTCTAGGCAGAAGCAACTAATAAAGGAGGGGTGAGAACAAAGGTTCTCGCCTGTGTTGTAGGCAGTGTCACTAAGACATAGTACTGGTGGCACTTTGTGTTGTGCTGTCTAAAATAGCATGCTTGCTTTAGACTTTTAAAAGTAAGGTAAAGCAATAGAGTTCATCTCTGCTAAGCATCCGTGATTGCCATTCAAGAGGTCTATGGCAATGCCTTGTGTAGTCAAGAAGAAAAATAGCCCAGGTCTAAGATATCAGTCACAGATTTTATCTTACGTTCTGGAGACCAAGTCTTAGCTAAGTCCCTGGAGCTCCTCATCACACCAAGCTGCTTCTGCTGGGCTCCCCGCTCCCTCTTTCTGCATTTACTTTGGCACAGTTGGGCTACTGCTCAGTACCTTATTCTAAAACATGTTGAAACTTTTTCTATGTGAAATAAGGGAGAGTTTCTGTCCCTCTGAAAGAGTTTGTGGGAAAGGTGTGGAAGGACGTGAAAAAATTGTCAACACTTATGTGTTTTAGGCTTTTGTCCCTTTTGGAAAACACGTAAATTGCAATCTAGATAAAAGGTCCTTAGCTTCCCTGGAGAACATACGAAATGTCAGGAAGTAAATGGTGAAACTGGTAGAGCTGCATGTGAAGGAACCCAGCTTCACGACACACAAAGACACGTTAGATAGAGCCAAAAAAATATGTGAAAGACAGAACCAAACAACCTCCCCAAAAGGACCCACTCCCCTCAAAGGGGCTGTGTTGGGTTTCTTACTGACAAGTAGCTTTTCCAAGTTCATTAACTAGTTGTGCTGGCAGAAAAGAGGCTTGGAGCTGTGAAGAAAAGCTGTTTCTGGAGATAATTCCTACTATATAGAAGAAAGAAGACTTTGTGCCTGAAGGATCTCCGTGATTACAGATCCATTCCGTAGGCGCCATCTACAACTGGTTAGAACCTAAAAATGGTAACTACTTCTGCTCAGAAGAGACAGCAGCCTCTTCTCTCCCCTTAAACCAGAAAAAAAAATGTTTTGAACTGACTCTTCTAGATAAATAGCACTTAGAAGTAAGTGTAGCGCTCATGATGAGTCTACTGTAGGGGTTTGCAGTCACTTTCCATGCCAAGGATCACAAATTAATTAAGAAAAACTTGTTGCTTGGAAACTCTTCTATTCACAGTCGCATCAAATCACTGTAGCAGTAACTTACATGGAAAAATAACATTAGGGATATTTTTATTTTTAGCTGTCTTAATGAAATATAGCAGATGGAAATAAAGAGGAGAAGCCCATCCTGTGTGACTAGCCATCTGTCTGGGGATCAGCAACAAGTATTTCATGGATCACAGCTAGAAAATTACTGGGTAATTAATGTCAGTCTTCAAGCTACCTTACAATTCTTCACTCTCATTATTCTACTCTATACAGTGGCTTTCAAATGCCACTCATAACTTACCCAGCCATGTGAGACATGCTCATAGCACCACCTTTAACTTTAGAGTACTAAACCTTGGGTTGAGCACCTGCAATCCCTCCCTCACTCCCTCCCTCCTGCACAGATCTGCAAAGCTGTCAGCGCTCACGTAGCCATCCACTCACCATGAGCTAATTCGCCAGGAGCCTAAGAACTGTTCCAGCTGATCTAAATTTCTCTTAAGGACATTTATATCCCACCCTTGGTTCTGTAGCGCATCAATCACTGAGGCTGGCAAAGGACCATCCACTGTACTAGGCATGACTTGGAAACCAACTTACTAACTTGAACAGGGAGTAAAACGCTATTATCCAAAACTAATTTTTTTGTGTGTTGGGTTTCTTACTGACATGTAGCTTTTCCAGGTTCATTAACTAGCTAGTCTGGAATCTCACTCTTCAAAACCACTCCAATTACTTCTCCACGCTGTTCAGTTGGAGGAAGCCTGGCTTGTTTAATGACATCCTAAACAGAGACACAATCCTGAATGCTGCTAAAGGTCACATAGTCCAAGCTTTTGGAGATGAGATACTTCTTCAATGTTGTCATCGTTATACCCTCTCAGTGCTCACACATGCTGCATTACAGCTGCAGTTTGTTCTCCCTTTCCTTTTTGGGAAAATCAATGCCTTGTCACAAGAAAGTTTTTATATTTCACCATTATGAAGTATTGCTTATTCTTCTCCAGTAACAGGATATTGTTATCAAGCTGGTTTGCCTTTGTTTATTGCCTCCATTCTGCCAGCTCCTACAATTCACTTGATACTGTTTTGGTTATTTTTATGCTTTGATTTAAGAACAGTGTGCTCCAAGACTAAGACTGCACTTTAAGGAATGCCCTGAGGAGCAGAGCCAAGGGAGTCATCAGCTTATTTACTGGACTGCACCAAGCCTACATGAGGCCTTAGGAAATAACCTCTCTTCCTGGAAATCCATGGCGAGCTGGTAAAGCTCCACTGCATGGCATAAACATAGCTAATCTTCACAAAACCCCAGACACACAATATCTGAACTTGTAGCAGGTAGAATTTGTGTTATTCCTCATACAAGGGAAGTGGCCCCACTGGCAGAGCTTAAATATACAGAATCCTATTTGTAGACCTGTGAAGTCTTTCTTCTGTTACTTTTGTGGGCCGTTTTTTCTGTTGTTGTTTTTTTTTGGTTTTTTTTCCTTCTGAATGGGTAAGCAACTCAGCTTGCCGTACAAATACCAAATATTTGAAAACATGGTTTGGTCCACCCCTTACAAGCTTGCAGGAAGATTTACAGGTCATGGAGACATCCCCTGGACTCCATGGTAATGATTTCACCATCTCATTCAGCCCATCCTAGGTCAGCCAAAGGCACTGTGCGTGGCAGTGGGTCCAAGCCATCCAACCTGGCAGCTGGTCCTTCCCAGCATCACACCTGCCAAGGGCAGCAAGCTGAGGCCAGACTGGCATGTGAGAGGGAGGACATCAATCAGCCCCTCCTTTCCAGCTTCGCTCTGAAAACATCTGTAAGGAAATTATTAAAATGCATCTCTGCTGATCCCCCCTGGCCTCATCTACCGAGGTGTAAATTAGAGGAGCAGATGTGTGAGCTGGGTGTGCGCTGCTTTTTCAAGTGAGCCACCACCAGTGCCCTGTCTGTGAGCCGTGGTGGCCGGGCAGCTGGGCTCAGCCCCGTGTGCTCTCGGCGGGGGACGTGTGTGTGAGCAATCTGTGTTTTGCTCTGATAGAGTTTATCTGCCTAAAAAATGGGGATTGTGTAGCTCACCCACTTCCTAAAGACATCATGAAGATCATCTAATTAAACACTTGGAAGGGTTGCTAGAGAACTGCCAAGTGGGAGCTTACGAGATGTAAAATGTCGCTTGCTTTTTAATAACAAAATGATGAAGAGATGATCTTAAACACATAGGCAGAGTTGGATGCCTTCTGCATGTCCTTTGCCGTAGCCCAGGATCTGATTTGTTGCTCGCACACATCTGGGTGTGTGCACGCCGGCTGGAGCGAGAGCAATCGAGAAGCTTCTGGAGGCTGGACAGGCATAGAATGGAACCTGCAGAGCCACTTGCTGCCCAGAGAAGAGCCATCCCTGCTTCAGCCCTTTGCTGTGCTGCTGGCTGCACTTTGAGAATATGGCCAGCCAGAAGACTGACTTCCCCGATATTTTATATTCAAATTAAGGCAGTCAGATAGCAGGGCAGCTCCAGAACTCTCCCTCCTTTCCTCTCCTCCTAAAATTTCAAGCAGCCAGAAGGTTGCACAGTGAGCAAAGATGAGGAAAATTGCTTCATAAGCTTTACCTAAGCCAAATCCCCCAACAGTTAACTCAAAAGTAGTTTTGGAAGAGCTCTCAGCTCTTCAGTGTGGTTTCTATTTCAACCCCAGGAGTGAGGCTGAGCCATTTGCAATGCAGGCAGCACCCTGGTGCCCAGAGGGCTCCGATGGTGAGGCCGGTGCTGCTGTCAGAGTGCGCATCCCCAGCTGGCCTCCCAAAGACCATAAGGCACCTTTGCCAGGTCTTACGTTACCATCCTTTTCCTCAGCCTGCTGTTGACAGTACTCATGGCAGCAGTCAGGCAGCATGGAGCTCATTTCAAAATCCACCCCTGCTTTTGTGGCCAAATGAACCTCCTGGCTTTCAAGGAACTGGTAACAAAACCTCATGGCTTCGTGGGCTTGATGGCCTGTTAATAATGCACAACATAATTATCCTCCCTCTCTATGCTGCCATCCCACACAAAGAAATCCAAGCTTTTTTACGGCATATTTAACCTGGAGCTCTACCTCCCTGTAGGGATAGGGATGGGATTTTTCAAATAAGACAACTGGGAATTTGTTGCTCCACTCCAATTGTGTTTCAGGGGATTTGGCGAATAACTTGCATCCTCTTTTAAAAACTCATAGAACAGCAGTGGAGAGAATTCTCAGGTTATCCAGAGCGGCAGACTGCTCGAGGTTCATTCCAATGCCAGGTAAGTGTTACTTATCTCATTCATTGTCTCATACGAGTTACTGATTTGCCCTGGAAAGCCAAAGAGCTGGACACATGAGTTGGCTGGACAAGGTTCTTCTTTCAACTGTCATTCTCTGTTTAGAAATAATACCTAGAAATATCTTTTTCTCCAGAGTCTTAAGCCACCAGCCAAAACAAACAACTGCTTATTACAGGAGCTCAGCTCCAAAGTTTACCACCATTCATGGGGAGCTGGATCCAAGGTTTTGGTTTGGCTGATGATAAAGAGAGGCGAGCAAAGCTGAGTAAACCCAGATCCGAACTCCTCCTGGTGTCAGTGGCCAGGGACTAGTCTGCTTCCAGCTTATCTTCACAAAAGCCTGAGCTGCAAAATCATTCTGGAGTAGCAGAAGAGAAGCGTTTGGGTACAAATGCATCGCTGTTACGAACAGTACATAAATCTATGAAGTAAGACCTGCTGTGCTAAAGAAAACTGCACCTGAGCGGTGATATTTTGAGCACTGATCTGCACCCCCAGGATTTACACCCTGGGTTTGCTGGGTAGCTGCCATCCCGGGAAGGCAGCTAGCACCCGCCCCAGGCTTTTTTGAAGGCTGCAAGTGTTTCCCTGGGCCGTAATCCAGCACAAAGGGCTTCGGTCACTGGTTGAGGTGACATACAGCACAGCTGCTCGGGGCGCTGGAGAGAGGCGAGAGAAGCGTGGACGGTGCGTAGCATGCTATTTGATCGGAGGAATCACAGCTAACCCACCGCAAGCCCTGGCAGGCAGCGCTGCTGCTGTCTGGAAAAGGGCAGGGGAAGGCGCTTGGCAGGGGAGGAGATCACCCAGCGCATCGGCCGGATGCTCCTCCGGTGACATAGCAGCTGACCTCCACCGCCGACTGAATTCTCTCCCTGAGCCCTCATTTCAATGCACAGACACAAATACGACGTGGCCTTTGCAGCTGAAGGAAAAGGGCAACTGGGTTTCTTTCCTCTGTCAGCCCTGTCCTGACCATTCAGATGTTGTGAGCTAGGTATCTCCAGCATTTGCTGAAGCGGGAAGGCTACCAAAGTGCAACTAGTTCCCTGCCACTGACCTTTTAACGTTAATGCTTGAGGACTGCTTTCATTACAGTAATGCTAAGAAACTATAAAAGAATAAAAAAAAAACCAACACAAACCCCAGATTTTCTTTTAGTCACACAATGCGAGGAGGCAGATACAGAGAAATGACTGCGAGCCTTCTTACAGATATAATTACACTGCGGAGAACTCCAGCCTACTCTTCAGCACTTAAATTCTCTTTTCCAGTAAAACGTTCCTACTGAGCTGGGGTGTTTCCCAAACGAACGCAAGTTTCTGAGCCACGTTTTCAGATGCCATTCCAATGGGCGTGCGCCTGAATGCTCTGCTGAAGCTCTGGCTGCCAAGGTACCCCTCAGCTAAATACCTGGTAGCTGCTGGAGCTGATTGCCTTGAGGATCCTTATGGGACAGATCCTTCATAACCCACTTAAAAACCAAAGCATAAGCAAGCCAGTTCCTGCTGGTCTTGGTATTGCCTGCCCTTGCCAAAATATCATCTGCAGTTTCCAAACTTGCTGCTGTCTTTCTTAGGACCAGGATGATAATTAGGCTCATTAGGCTGGAGGATCAGTGAGTCCAGGCTCTCATCCCTCTTCCTTGGTACTCGTGAATTTTACTCCATGGTCTGCTTCGGCCATCGTCTAATATAAAAGAGGTAACACATGAAAAAGGCAATAAAAGCAATATCCTCATCCAAGTGCCCTATGCCTAGCAAAGCAGAAAGGCCCCCATGTACACACCACTGTTTCTCTGGAGGTGGGTGCTTCAGGAGGTCCCCTTGGTCACCCTCCCCTGTCCTGTGTGAGAGGCTCATGCAGCAGGACTAGCTTCCCTTCAGGACATGTACATTTTTATTTCACTCATAGATCAAAAAGAGCCAACTTATTTTCACCTCACTTCAGCAGCAGGAGATCAGGTGGGCTTTGTGTCCATCTCGAAGAGATGGAGACCAGCCCAGGTCTGGAAGGTTTTATGAATGTTCTGTGCAATAGAAAAAGCTTGTGGGGTGAGAGGAGGAGGAATCAAGCCAGGAGAAACTCACTGCTGCTTCCAGCCACAGCTCAGGTGAGGTCCATCCTGAACACAACTCTTATGTCATTCTTTTCTCCTCTTTATTTTTTACAGCTCATGAGCAAAAGTTGAAGTTGTGTTTCCAGTCTAGAAGAGCAATGTTAAGTCAGTACCATCTGCAGCACAGCTCCAGATTGTTTCACCCACCTGTTTGAACCTGGTTAGAACACCAGTTTATATATTTAGAGATAGAGGGACATTCTTATGGGCAGTCCTCATAGATTGCCTTGCCCAGGGGCCTGGGGGAACCTCCATGTACTCACTGAATACACATAGAAAGACCGTGCCACTGCCACCCAAATTAATGTGTGGGAAGATGCAGTAAATGCCTTAAATCATCCTTGGGAGTTCAAAGGATTAATCGCCCTGTTCACATGAGGGCTAGTGGAGAAAAAGAGGCTTATGCTGTGCATCTGGCCCTCCCACACCATCCGGTTTGATGTGAATCTCTCGTACAGGGACTCTGTGTGCTCAGAGCCCTCCACGTCCACTCTATCCGCTGGCAAATACGTGTCTGTGTGCAAGTGCTATACATCACCAGCCTGTGCCTTCCAACAAATTAGCAGAAATATTGTGGTATTACATCTGCTATGATCTGCCTGTCGATCAAGGAGACTCCCATGGACCTCTCTGATATTCATCCCAGGATCACAGCCATCTGCTATTTGCTACTAAAACTCCAGTCTCTGTCCGTGCAGACTGATGGAGGCTTCCAGCTGGTAACATCTCACAGAGAAACCCTGGGCTTGGTCTCCCCCCTGCCTGGAGTGGCTGCAACAGCAGCCAGCAGCAGGGGAGCTAGATCATAAAAACTGCACTAAATAAACCCAGTCTTAGCACCAAGGTTGATACAAAAAGCCATAAAACCCAGGGACAATAAAAAAGAAGAATGCATAGCAACAACAAAACCTAAACGCTGGCATGAAGGGATTTTGTTTGGAAAAGATGGCCTAAAATTCCCTCTCCTGCGGGTGATTGGCACACCCTGTCCGAGCAGGTTTATTGTTTGCACATATGTGCACACGTCAGATCGCATTCATAGCCCTAAAGTGGTCCTGGCAGTTATACACTCCACAAATACCAGCAAGATTTGAGGTCCTGTTTCCTCCCCAGCCCAACCCACCCCTGCTTGTTTCATCCAGCATCGGTCCCATCCAAATCTTCACCTGAGCATATGTTGCAGGAGGAGAAATATAATTAAGTTTGCAAAATTCATTTCGAGGAAACCAGATGTCTTGTACCACCTTGAACATATTTCCCTCACCTTAATTAACGGAGGGAAAGTCACTGCCTGTGGCTGCAGCAGGGCCACGGGCAGCCCCTGCCTCGCTGCAGAGCCGACGGCTTTGCTTTCTGACATGGGGAAGCATCCTCTCCAGAAACGCATCCTGCAAAGGCTTTTGAGGCACGGTTGTGGATTTGGACAGACTCAGGTTCTGGTGCTCAGCATCTGTACACATCCTGATTGCTTATCTACGTGCTTAAGCTGTGACTTACCCATCATTTTGCTTCAGGGCTCTGTGCTTGATTTATTATGGTGAAAGAAGCACAGTTATGTGTTCGCACACCAAATCCACACGGTTAATTTGTGTAGTTCCTTCTGGATGCTTTCTGGGGAACTTGGTGGTGGATGTGCAGTAATACTCGGGCAATGCAGGCGCAGGAGCTGCATGCACTAAATCAGGATTAGCTGCGTGCCTACAACACAGACACCCACCAGTAACCTGTGAAAATGGCATCTCTCTACATTGCTGTTTTACAAGAAATGACTTGTTATTCTGCAAAGTCTGGCTGGGCACTCCAGCCTGCCAGGCAGGGCCCCATATGTACAGACCAGCAGTTTGCACGGAGCAGCAGAGATGGTTTAGCTCTCTGCAGAAAAACTTGTAATTCCTCTGCCAAAGCCTTAAATCCCTCTGATGGCCTTCAGATGAACTCCTGGCCTGCAGAGAGGGAGGGGATGGTGCAGAGGGGATGGAGCAATGCTGGAAAGCCCAGAGACAGCAGGGAGCAGTTGGGAGAAGTGGCACTGCCAGGAGGAAACCAGACACTGCCCGGGTTGCTTGCTTCAGGGGAGGGTTTTCCTGTCCACATCCATGCTCTGTGCCTGCTCTCGAGAGAACTGGGCACCGGCTATTTCCGTACCCCCGTCAGCGGCCAGGAGCGATGGGGTATTCCTCCTTTCCTGCCCACTCTCACCCCCAGGGTCGGGATTCCTCCTGCCATCTTGTCCTGCTGGGTCCCTGCCAGAGGCCATGGTGCCAAGGGAGGGGTGACGCAGCACTGATCTCCCTGGCCAGAGTGGAGAGGAACTCAGAGCTCTTCTCTGACTTGTGCCGNTGTTGAGGTTGAACCTCCTGTTTCACCTTGCTTGTCATCTCCCTTCTCCTTCATCTCTTCACAGTCCTGCTGTGATCGTGCTGGGAGCACCACACCCTGCTGCATGTACAGCAGGGTTGCATCTTCCCTTGCAGAGAGCTCGCCAAGCTCTCACTCAACTATACAAACCCCAAAACATCACCCCAAAAGCAACACAACATCCCATCTGTATCCTCAGTCACACTTGGAAACAGCTGAGATGGACCCACCACAGCCTTTGTTTCCAGCAGGAGCAGCCGTGCCTGTCCCTGCAGCCGGGGCAGCCGAAGGGGTGCAGGCGCTGCCCTGGGATGGGGCTCTGATTCTGGGCTCAGCTGCTTCTCACCGTCTGCAACCCCGGCTGGGTTTCAGCTGCTGGCTGAGCAGAGCAGTACCCGTCCCCCTGCACCCTCGGAGACGTCTTGTTGTGCCTCATGGAGACAAAAATACTTCCCCAGCTGCTGCCCACCTGGTGCCTGAAATGAGTTTAGGGAACAGCAATATGAAACTGAAAATAAAAGGCCGAAAAGAGATAGATACAGGGCTCACACCAGAAGTGAGAGAGCTAAAAATAGCAATGATATGATCCGTCAGAGCTATAGGTCATAATTAACTACTCGAATGTCTTGAGGCATCGCGCAAGTGCCTCTCCAGCAATAGGAAACTCACACGGGTTTAACAGCCGAGACGGCGTGTCCTGGGCTGCCAGCGTGCCACCGCCCAAAATAGATGGTGTGTGGACAGTCCCCTGGCCAGCTAATGCCAGGCACTGCTGGGGTGTTACCCTGGTCTGCCCTGTCTTGGGGACCACCACCACCACAATCACACTCTTTTCATCCCTTGCCACAGAGGTGCAGGATTTTCCAGGAGCTGACCCAAATCTTCTTGTAGGGTATGTAAAGGCCAGGGAGGAGCAGGCAGGTGCCAGCCCAGGGCCAGTGTCACCTTATTGGGCACGAGCTAGCTGCTGGATTCCTAGTAGCTCTCGGGAGCTGCCCAAGACAAGCTGCAGGAACTGCTCACAGGAGCCTGCGTAAGCCGCAGGTGCACCAGCATTTTCCTCACAATGGTTGGAAAAAGAAAAGCCACAGCTCTGGGTCACCTTCGAGTCTGGAGACAGCATGGGCAGTGTTTTCTCAACTGCCCCATGCCCAGCACCAGCACTTCCATTAAGACTTCCCAGCACTCCTGCACAGCCTCACTGGGACCAGAACTGGGCGGTTAGTTTGGCTGCAATCCAAGCTTTTCTCAAAACCATGCTTGGTGCTCAAGTGCTTGAAACGATCAAGGCAAGAGGCCTGGATGTGTCCTGTCACCCTGAATGATGCCCCTTGGGCCGTGCCCACTCTCTGGCCCCAGCCCTCCCAACACGTCCACTTTGTGCAAAGCACAGTGACATCCCCCCGGCCAGGAGGGACTGCATGCTCCTTAGGGTGCCCCATTTCACCAGGGAAAAAGTATTTTTATGCCAAGGTGCTTCACCAAGGGAAATAAAGGAGGAGGTTGTGAGAAGCTGCCGCATGGAGAGGGTTTGGCTCAGCCCCACTGCTGTGCTTACCCCACAGCCCTGCAGGTCCAGCGTTCAGCCGACTGCTTGTACCCAGGGATGGGTTGCAATAGTCATAGGGATGGATCTGGCAGATCAAAATATCATGGCAGTTAAAAGGCAACTCAGTTTATGCCTGATATTTAGTTTCTGTCAGTATAGGATATTGTGCATAAGATCAAGTAGAAAGTTTCTTCTTTGATTCCTCTGAAAACAGAGTTATTTAACTGAGCTACAATTCCCTGGAAACCTTTTACTTAAACATTAGGACACTGTCGCAGGAGCAATTCAACACCACAACAACAGCCCTCGGCTAATCCATTTTCTTTTCTAGGACTAGGAAAGCTCAGACTGGGAGAAGGATATTTAAAACCAGTTCAGCTCTACGAATGAGTGGCAGTCAAACCCGGAACAAAATAGGTAAGGATTTTAAAAACAAATACATGACTTCATCAGTATGATTCTAAATGAAGTTAAAGCAGCTACAAAACAAGAAGAACATGGTGGGTTTTGACACTCCCTGTGAAGAAGTGTGATGGGAACAGCCTCTGCGTGGCACGGCTGAAGCTGAGCTGTGTGGAAGCGGCTGGAGATCCA
>VWZY01006750.1:9769-24952 GCA_013399075.1 Chloroceryle aenea | reverse complement strand
ACAGTACTCGAGGTGTGGCCTTAAAAGTCATCACAGAGCACACTGAAACCAAAACTCAAAGACCACGGTATGAAAGCTGACAGTCAAATGGGCCAAACTGGAAACCAGCTCATTTTCCAAAGCTATCTGGAATTATCAGTACCTTCTCTATTTAATGAATTTCAATTTTTATCACTTATGTTTCAAGAGGAAGCTGCAAACAAAGCAAGGCTTAAGTTAACAATGGCATTTCATATGATAAAAAAAAAAAAATCTAGCTCTGGCAGATTCCCAATGATTACCTTAGTACCAGTTTCATGGCTGTGTATCGTGTTGTGCAGTTGCAGATCTGCTTTGCGGTGATACAGCTGCTAACAATCCACTTACTATTTCTCGTCTTATTTCACCGACAATAGACTCCTTGATCTGAAAGGAATTAGCCAAAGTTTTAAGGTTGGTAAGTTACATAGCCAATGGATAAACCCAAATGATATTGCAGACATTAAAAACATACAAAAATGTATACCACCAAAAAGTCAACTTTCAAAAAATGCAATTAGAAAAATTGCATGAGGGGGTTTCTCTTGGAAAAATAACTGTAAATAATTTTGAAGTTCTTGCAAATCATACAAATGCAAGCCCAGCTAGTTTTATTTTTCCAGGTGGTAAATATATCTATGTTTTACACTTAGGATAATTGGGTTTAAGAAAAAGTACATTTCAACTATACAAAATTCAGAAAATAGTGTTTCAGGATATATACACATAAAAAGCACCCCAAATGCACCACTTTTTTACATTAGTCATTATCTCTTGAAAAGGCAAGCAGGACAGATCTACCTCAAAAATGGATTATGCAGTAGGAAAGGCCTAAATTCATTAACATGAGCTGATGTTGTCACATAAATCAAAAGGAGACAAATCCTAATTACATATTTTCAGCAGCAAAGAACTTCAACAGTTGCTCTCATCATCAGTCGACCACTGGGATATGATCTATGTCAACAAAGACTATTTTTCACAAGATTGTGACAAAGAATTTACCCATTAAGTTTTACATAAAACAAACACAGGATTTAGTACTATAAAGCACCTGAGGCTAGAACAAAGGAAGAGCAGAGCACTGACAGCTACAGTAAAGGAAACAAAAGAGAAAAGGAGGCAAAAGAGCATATTCATGTTGGAAAGGAGCAGGGCATGACAAAGAAAAATAACACAGGCTGCTTGCATGTAGAAGAAATCCTTGGCATCAACTCATTTTTTAGATGGTCTTCAGTAAGACCTAGCAAGTCACACACAATTCCAAGGACAGAGGACGATGATAGTGAGAGAGTGCATGATAATGAAAGAATGACCCTGCTGCCACGGTCACCCACAGAAGCACTCATCAGCCCAGTTAAGCAATACAGTTTTCTTTGTCCTGTGAAAATGCAATATAATTTTCTGGCACAAACAACTGATCTTACACTAAAGAAAATACCATTCATAGTGTCATTTCGAAGTAGCTTGAAATCACCTGAGTAGATGAATGTGAGACTCAGTGCCAGAAAAAAAGCTGAAATTTCTAATCCTGGTTTTGCCAGTTACAAATCCCTTCATGTTCTAATGCCCCACCAAGAGCACTGGAATAATATTTACTCAAACCCAGCCTTCCCAACAGCCTTGCCATGTTTGCATAGCCCTCTCATCATCTTGATGAACATCTTGCAATTATTCTTATAAGTCTGCCCTTTTCCTGATGCGTCAAAAGGATTAAGCAACAGCGTCAGAAGGGTGGCAGCAGCATTAGCAACAGGTTATTTATCCCTTGTTCTCACTGGCAAGCAATTCAATCCCTAAAACATTAGTGCCAAATTTCCTTGTTTCATTACTACTTTGCATCAAGCAGAAATTCAGAGACTATAATATTATTGGGAAACAGGCTTCCAGTTAGATTATTTGCTGATCAACTGACAAAAGAAAAGCCAGTATGAAGCAGGACTTGTTTTATTGATGGCCTCCAAGTCCTGAGGATTTCTATGCTGCTGCACACACAGGCGTAAAGAGCTTTGGAACCAATGTCAATGCAGTAAGGACACTGGAATTTAGAAATTTGCCACAAGGAAACCTGCCATGCAGCACCCCAGCTGTCCAGCAGGCCACTGTCATAAGACAGCCCTGTGCTGCCCTCTTGGCTTTTCTTTTCCAGTACAACACAGCAAGTACACTACATAACAGTCATTCTGTGCCCTTCTTTTGACAGATAGAAAAAAATAAACCTCACTTTCTAAAGAAAACTGATAAAAGCTTCCCAAATTAGCAAGTAAATGGTTTGGTATGACAAACAGTCTTGTGGCGAGGCAGAGACTGGGGGAGAAGCAGCCCCTGTTCTATTCTCAGCTCTTCCACAACTTCTGGCTTGACCTTGGTGAAACACTTGAGCGCTCTGCTTCTCACCTTCCTGCCCGCACAACAGGGCCACCCTCTGCTGCTTATTTTCACTGTCACTACTTCCTCCCTCCTTTCCAGGCTGATCCAGTGTAGTGAGTGCGGTATCAATTCCTGCAATGACTCAGTCCCATGCTTGTGTCATGACAATGACCACTGTCTGCCTTTTTCATTACAAACGATTTAGAGCAAGGTGCACCTTCCATTTGCTCTGCAAAGGGCATGGACCACTGCCAAAGCTTCCTCCATACAAAAGAGAGAAAGCAATCAAAGAATGCTCCACCAGTATTTTTAGCAGCTGAATAAAAAATTGATCATTTGAAAGAGG
Organism: Chloroceryle aenea; assembly: GCA_013399075.1. Taxonomy (NCBI): domain Eukaryota; kingdom Metazoa; phylum Chordata; class Aves; order Coraciiformes; family Cerylidae; genus Chloroceryle; species Chloroceryle aenea. The sequence goes on along the minus strand of VWZY01006750.1, from coordinate 22,218 downwards.
AGAAAATCTACTCATTTATGTCACAGGTACTACACTGCTATAACACTAATATTCAATATTGCATTGATAACACAGTAACAGATTCATAGATTGTTTTTCTACAGTAAACCAGTCATCTTTCTCCCTATGAAGTAATTATCATTACTGTAATATCATGTTCCTGCTAAATAATTAACTGATTGAGTGTGAAAACACGCCTCACTGGCATGACCATTCTAGATATGGGTGTTCTTACCTTACTAATGGAAAATGGGCATGAGGCTTTAGCAGTCCTCATACTCCTGATCTGAGGTACTTTTTGTATAATTTAAAGAATTATTTTCTACTCTATTTTCATCTTATGCCACTTCTTCATGGTAGCAGATGGTGAGTTATTACACTCAAGAGTAAGATGAGGAACCCAATGCCTGCACAAGGGAAGTATGAACAACTGCCAGACATTTTTCATTGATGCTGAGTAACATGGATTTGAATGGAAAATGGAGAAGGGTGATTCACTATCAATCTCCCTGCCCCATAAAGATACATTACAGCCTCTTAAAAACAGATGTTAACAGAAAAAAAAATAACTTTCTTTAAAGTGTAACTTAGTTAAATGTCATTTACAATGGAGAACTGTCCGCAAAACCAAAACCTTTGCTGCTCTTAAGCAGAAAGCTTTTTAAACTATCATATCTTTCAAACTGCAGAAGAGCTAAGTGAGACGGCCTGCTGGCACTCCTAGCAACACTGTGACCTATGAGTCAAGCAATAAGTGCTTCATGTGATGCTCCAGTGGAGGTCAGGCTGTATTTCATCAAAACAAGAGGATCACTGTTCGGCATTTTAACGTTTCACATTATTGAGTGTTTTTCTGTGGGAGTTAGCCCATTAATGCTAAGCGTTAACACCATGGTTTTTTTAATGCCAGCAAATAGTTACAGGTCAAAGCTCACGCACATTACAACCCACCCAGGCATATTCTGAAACACTGCTTGACTTTTCTTTCCCCTAAACAAGGTCATACAGAGAATGAGAGGAATAAGCATGGGTTTAACATTTGTGAGTGCATCCATCAAGAATGCATCCTACCAGATTTCTTTCTTTTGATAGCAAAACTGGAATTCCCTTGCTAACAACAGGAAGACTTAAGGAAGACATTTCCCATTTATGCTGGTTTAGCTTTTATGAAATAGAAAAGATTTTCCTGACCTGTATTTAATAGCATATTCTGGCTCTACAAAAACTACCAGGTGCTTCAAGCCAATGCGTCTTCGCTTTGACTTGCGAAACTTCTCATGCTGAGAAATTACGTTGATCCAAAACAGGCTGCCCATGAAGTTAAACTGAGGAACAATCTCTTTATGTGCTCATCTACAAAGTGAGTGAAGCAGAGTTATTTGCTGACTACTCATCTGAATAGCAGCATCTCAGTTCAGTGCAGATTCTTTCAGCATTACGTCCTCAGTGTCACACAACCCAAAGAACAATCCCTGTGCAGAGAGTACACATCTTTACTTGCTATCAACTAATGAAATTAAAGAGACTTTCACACAGGCTAACCTTGACTCCAGCTGCCTTTATTGTCTCTGCTGCTTTTAGAGCGCATTTGAATTACAGCTCTCTTCCTCATGCAGTTTCTCCTTTAGCAACCCTCCACCATGACACCACTCCTCTGACATGCAGGTTTTTACAGAAGGACAGCACACAAATATGATATCTAGGCCTTCACTTCAGAATTGTCAGGAAAGTACAAGGTGTGATAAGTATCTCGTGTGTAAGTCTTCTCTGAGCATAAAGCGAGGAAAGGAAAAAAGATGGACCAGAAAGGGAGAAAATTTGGAATGTCTGGGAGTGTTTTATAACATCACCAAAGAACACCTTTCCCAAGACTCCTTCCAACTTTACCCTAGATGCTTTAGAGAAAATGGCAGCAAGAAAGTGTCAGAGGGGGGAAGATACTTAAAAATTTAATGCTTGCCCCACCTGCCTCATTCATTCCTTTACTTTAAAAGTAGAGGTTTAAAGTTGTGGTACCAGAAGCTACACTAGTAGCTTCTTTCATTGATCAGCAATGGCTAGAAGGTGTTCAGTTCCTAATGCTGACTGCAGTAATGATGAGGTCACTGGTCTGGTGGTACCTCATTGTCAGCTGACTGTGGTACCATTCCTTTCACAAGACAATGTCACATTCCATAACTCATTCCACTGACTCTAATGGGGCTACTGATGGAGCAAAGCACTATTCAGCATCATGAGGCTTCTTATTGAAAGCTGTTTTCCATTTCACCTCACTGCCAAACTTCATCCTCTTAACACAAGCAGCTCGCTGACAGTTAATGCTTGTGGCTATGCATTATTCTGAGCAGTCTCAGCTCTGTTTTTTTATGGAGTTACCCAAAAGTAATCAGACTAAAGATCTTCACATGCTTCCAGGCATCATCATCTATAAGAACACTCTTTAGTAATGCTCTACTGCTTCATAATCTCACTGTGCAAGTTTGAAGTGCCTACACATAGCAAAGCCCAGTGAGTCAGCTCAGAAAACATCTCCACTTTGCAGAGACAGACACAGGAGAGCCTTGTGGTCAGAAAATGAGTAAAAGAATACCTTATGGTCCAGTACACTCTGCTTCTTTCTGCACTGAGAGGAGAAGGGTGAAGGTATAGCAAAAGATTCCTCTGGGATCACAGCTCCTGTTTTATCAGGAAATGAGAAGCCTGCTTCTCATCTGTTTTTAAAGCCAAGGCAAAGCTGGTTCCAGTTACAGCCTCAAAGCAAACAGACCTGGACAGTACCACAGTGTTACATCCTGGCCCGTTGTACAGTCTTGAGCATTACTTCTTTCCAGTCCTTTCAAGTGGTTTATGGCTCACCCATACAAAAGCTTCAAGGGATGAGTTAAAGGCTAGAGGAGATCTAATTGCTCTCTACAACTACCTAAAAGGAGGATGTAGCAAGGCTGGTGTTGGTCTCTTCTGCTGAATTACTAAACGAGAGGAAATGGCCTCAAGTTGCATCAGGGGAAGTTTAGATTAGATATTAGGAAGAAATTCTTCACTGAGAGAGTGGTTAGGCACTGGAACAGGCTGCCCAAGGAAGTGGTGGACTCATCATCCCTGGAGGTGTTTAAAAAAAAAGTAGGCATTGCACTTGAGGCTATGGTCTAGTGGAGATGTTATGATGAAGGTTGGACTTGATCATCCTAGAGGTCCTTTCCAACCACAATGATTCTATGATTCTAAGGGTCCAATCATCCTGAGCTAAAGGCTAAGTGATCCCTCTCCAGTGAAGGTGAGGGAATAAAATTCACAGGTTCTCAATCCTCATTTCTGTATCCACTTTCTTACAGGGTCTGCTTTAGAGAACAAGTATCTTCTCCTTCCTTTTCCCATTTATGCTATTTGCCATAAGGCTTTTTGTCATGCCACTGAAAAACCAAACACGCAGTTTTAATCCTGCTTTTTAACCTGGTCCACAATAAATATAACCAAACAGCCTTCACTTTCTTTGACTGACAATAAAACTTGTCCAACAGCATTGGTCCAACATCAATCTTAAAGTCTGAAATAACTTCTCATCTGACTTCAGTCTGCTTCACTTAGACTCCTACATTCTTTAGTGGTTTGGAATAGAGAGACCGGGAAAGTATTTTTAACATTTACTGTGGAGTTGTTTCAGAAATGGTATTTCATCAGTCAAATTAATTCCAACCTGGAAGCAAACAAACATGACAGAAATTTTCACTTGGGAATCTAAAATACTGCTGCTTAAGTAGAGATGACCAATTCTTTATCACCCAGACTTAATAGATGCAACTAGCTATTAAGTTATGTGCTACCCACTGTCACTGAAGAAACATCTATGGCTTTTCACAAGAATACATCCGTGGCTTGAAAACCTACAGATAAGCTCCAAGTCTTCAGAAATAGTACAGAAACAGTATGGAGCCTTGGCCCGAGAGGGAAAAGAAAACCCCAGTCGTCAAGAGTTACAAATGGCCTGTCTTTAGGTTACAGTAAATGCTGTTCGAACATCCTATATCTCAGCCCTTCCCTCCTCACCTCTCGTATGACTTGCTGCAGCTCCTCCTGCTCCACAGTTTTGTGGATTTCATCAATCGAAGGCATGAGAGGGACTTTTTCAAGTTTGTGCTCCACCTCTGGCTTGGATTCTGTAAGCTCCTCAGAGCTTTCCACCTGTTGTCCAGTGCCTGCTCTCACCGGGGGAGTTGGTGTTAAGGCAACTGAGGCTCGGTATAATTTCTTGCTTTGACTCTTAGACTTTCCTGTTAGTTCAGAGGAACCAACACCAGCTTTTCTACCTGCATGACCGGAGCACACTGAGGAGGAATCAGAGTTTCCATGGGAGAATACAGACTCTGTACCCTCTGCTGGGAAAGATTCCAGTCCAAGATCTCCCAGTCCTAAACCCAGTTCAGACTTCAGGAATGACTGCTCTCGAATTAGTTCAGAGACCTAAGGATTCAGAAGAGAAATAGTCCTGAATAAGCATATAAAAAAGTCACACAGAGACACAGCTATGCTTTCCTGTTATTTATTCAATCACTTACTCATTCCCACCATGTAACAAATACAGCTATAAAATAAATATATGCTTTCCCTTTATGATTGCAACAAAGAGGATCATAAAAAGCTTTTTGAAAGCCAACATAAATACAAACTGTGGCAGTTCCCCAAGCCACTGAGTTTTGCAATACAGATGGATCTTGCCAGAGTCATTGACAGAGACACATGCAAAGGCTTGATTTTATTTCTCTTTGCTAAGACAATTCAAGTTCGTACTTTCTAGTCTTTGAGTTACTTGCTTTCAATAGGATAAAATGCACAGAAAAATAGGAAATCAGTTTTCCCTAGAAAACTCACCATGTAGTCATTGTGTCAACTAAATGCAAACAGCAACTCACATCCACATATTCCTCTTAAAACCAAACAAGATTTCATAGCTACTTAGACCTAAGGCAACTTTGCTTAAGAGAAAATGCAGCTGTTCTCAACAGAATTACACAACTGAGTAAAGTACTTCCAAGACTATGTGTCAACTGAATCTCCTGCAACCTTTTTTTAAGAAATCCCTTCCTGGTTCTTTTTATTAGGAGAACACACAGCACAAAACTATTACTTACTGGTTCGATGACATTCAATGGAGAAGGGCATGATAGATTATCAGCACTTCTGCTTCCGTACATACCCTGAAAAATTAAGTCAAGTTAATGCATCAAGGAGTTTTTTTTAGAACTGTCAGAAGCTAATATATAAACATGCGGTGTCTCAGACAACTTTCTGTAAAAGCAGAAACTTGGAAACAGGAAGCAAAGCTGGTTGGTGAAAGTTTTTTTCAGTCATTTTTAAAGCTGGCCCTCTTCTATAAAAGGATTTACAAATAAAAAAATATGTGGTTCAAAAAATGCAAGTTTGGCTTGGGATCACAGTAATATCATATTTTCCTGTTCTTGGGTTTCAATTTTTTTCCCATGACAAAATACTAAAGACGAAGATGTGGTCTGTGCCTGTGCTGCTTGTACAGAAGAGGACTGGCTAAGAAAGAGGTATGACACCCAGGAAGAATATATAATACTTTTCATCTGTGCTCCTTTTGTTTGGCTGATGACATAATTGCATCAGAAAAAAAGGAAGAGTCTTCTGCTTCTTGGGTTTCAATATTGCCATCACAGAAAATCACAGAAATCACCAATAAAGATATGCAAGTGTCTCTTTTATTCCCCCTCTTGTGCTTCTGGAGAGTGTGGGAGAAGACCTTCTCCCACTGTTTGGTGGGGAGCCACATACTCACCTGAAGGAGCTACAAAAGGCGATGGAGAAAAAAACTGAAGATGATAACTGCATTTTCCAGTTTCTTTGTTCCACAGATTGGCAGAGCTAGGGAAAGCACAGTCTATTTCCTGGGAGAAACACTGTGCATTTCTCATCTCCCTGCCCTCATTGCACAACTAAGAAAATCAGTGTAGGGAAACTCCGGGAAAACCATCACCATGTCCCTGAGGATTTTAGACATGAGCACCACCTATCAAAACTGTGACAATTCAGGGTTGTGATAAAGAGCAAGAAGAAAACACTGACAGCAGAGGTCTGAAATCTAAGCCCTAAAACCCTGGCAGACATGCATTGATACATATTAACACCAGGAAAGTCTCTCTATTCACAAACCCATTCCCTAAGGAGAGACGCTGACTGAAAATAGTAAAATATGACCCAGATGATACACATGGCATCATTAGATTCCCCAAATATCATCCCACTGTAAGAGATTTAAGAGTTTTAAGATACTAAGATTACACTGAGAAAACATATAGTATTGTTGCAAAAGTAATACTTACTACATGTGTCTGAGGTCTGAAAGGTGAAGACATGTGCAGACTTCTCAGCTGATCTTCCAAAGCAAGTAGACGTTCTTCTAACTGCATCTCTAACTCCTGTAGCTCCATACGGACAGACTTTCTCAAGCTCTGTAGCTGATCAGCTTCATATCTATACAAAGTACATCACAAAAAAGAACAAAGGCATTCACTGCACTAGGCTGTGTACCACGAATGGCAAACTGAGAGAGACAGTCCCATGAGTAAAGGACTTTATACAAGGGAGTTCAAGTGGAATACGGAAAATTCCTCTTACTTGGAAAAATCAGCTGAATGTCTAGATAGAACTAAAGTCTTTCTCCTTTTGATGAAAACAGATAGAGCTTCATGGAGAAAACTAAACAACATAGCTTATCACAGAACATTCTCCAAACATTTTAGCTTTAAATGCTTAAATATATGCAAATGGAAGAAACTGGCATTTATAAATATATCTAATCAAATCCATTTTAAAAGCAATAACAACAAAAATCACAGAGTAACACAGCAATCACATATTACTACTTCTGCGTGGTTCTAGATCTCCAAGCAGTCGCAGATACATTTTGGTCAGGAGGCCATTGTCCAAGAAGCCCAACTGATTTCAAACATGCATACTTTCAAAGTGATTAGTCAAGAGCTGATTCAACTGAAGTATATATAAGCAGTCTTGAGAATTGTTCCAGATCAGCTGCTCCTGCAAGCCATGGCGAGTACAAACGCAGAGACAGAATATGAATGCCATCTGGAGCCTGACAAGCAGCCACTGTAAACTGGAAAAGCATCTGAATGCTACAGTATGAATTCTTTATTTACATCTACAATAGAAGGGGTGGTGGGCTTGGGGGAGTCTAAGCTGAAAAATCTTAAAAGTCTTTCCCATCTCCAGTATCTTGGTTTAAAAAAAGTCCTTTGAATCTATAGCTGTAAAATCACTTCAGAAAAAGGATAAAGAAAAAATTAAATCATTGATTAATGACAAATAGGGATTAGAAGAAACAAAGAGGGAAAAGCTCTAGAATGAAGTATAAAGAAGAAAGTAAACAAGTGTTTTGCAAAAGCTCAGCGCCAACTCTGTTCAAATTGAAACTAATTGATTTATTGCTCTGATTTCACGGGCAGTGGCATATTTCCTGAAGTGCCAGAGTATTTTCCCTTTTTTTTTTTTAAAGTAATTTTACCTTTCCTCTTCTGTCATGAGCTGATAAACTGTTGTCTGTTGGCGTAACATAGTCAATTCCAAATCCATCATTTGGGTTCTGAATAAATTTAGATTTCGCCTTACCACTTGTAGCTCCTGAAAAGTATTCTAGAAGGGGAGGGGAAAAAAAAAAAAAGAAAAGGCATTACATGGAAAACCTGATTAAAATACATCTTGATCCTCTAACCACATTTGCCCAGATGTGCCTTCAGTCAAGTAGAACCTCTGCAACTTCAGTATAATACAATGGTTGCATGTTGTAAACTCACAATAATTCAAGAAAACATTTTTAGATGCATTATACAAGCAAATGTATAACAGGATTTCCATGTATTTAGATTTGTTCTTTTCTAACATTATTCGAAGGATGGTCAGTTTTTATCTCCTGAGGGAAAAGATAGGGAACAGCTTAAAGTTAGCACAATCAATAGGATGTTTCTTTGCATTTTATTTTGACTAAGTAGCACTGCGTGAACAGGGACACTTACTTCATAGAGAGGTAGAATGGATGATCTCTGAGTAGTGTAACTGGTGGCAGCTGAAAAATCCTGACCCCTCATCACTGGATACTAGAGCAAAACAAACAATTTGAAATGGGAGTTAGCAATCTCCTTTATGAACTCATCTTCTCAAAGGCGCAGATGCTCCCAAAGCAGCCACTGTTGCAGTACAGCCTTGCTGGCCCTGGGATTTCTGCTGTCTAGGCAAATACTGTATCAGGAAAAGGAAACCTTACAAAATGGCAGTACCAGCTTGTAACTGAAGCACGTGCACCAAAGCTCTGTAGTGAAAAGAGCTGCAGGTGAAAAAACAAATTAATCCTGTCTGACACAATAAGTAGGAATAAAATCTAAGTTTTTCTGCACCAGGCATTTTATGCATGAAAAATCTTTAGTGTCAGTTGTCTTGGCTAACAACAAAAACAACAATTCCAAATCAGAACTGAGCAAACTGTGATCCATTTTCAAACCATTATTACAGTCACATTTGTTGTGAGGTTTTGCTCAGATCTTACTTTGGGGTTGTTTGTTTCTTTTGTTTGTTTTTTATGCATTGGTTGGTTTGTTTTGTGTGTGTGTTTTTTTGTTGTTTGTGGGTTTTTTTCCTTTTTTGTTTTTAATCTCACTACATTGCCTACATTCAAAGACACCTGCATGCTCTCATGAAAACAAAATTGTTGAATTTCTTTTTGCATGTTGCATCAACATATGGAACAAGTAGATAAAATTTAGAGGCTATTACAAGTAGAAACGCAGCACAACAAAGAACAGTAGAAACAGCAACACCATTTACCTTTCCAAATGTGAAAAAGACAGCTTGTCCAATACAATGTTTAAAGAATTCAAAGGTCTATTGACACATCATGGAAAATTTGATGCATATCCATTCATCAGAGAAGTTTTGCTTAAACATGATCACATCAAGGGGATGCTTTGTTTTTCCACTTCCAGTTTTCTTTGTTCCCTGTTCTATCAGGAATTTATCTACTCCTCTTTATTACTACTTAAAATCAGAATCCTATCTTTGGAATATCTGAACATTTTCTTCAGCCACTGAGTGTGCTGTGTGCCAAACTTGATCTTGGCTGAAGGAAAAAGCAGCACCTAGGAATATATTTTCATACAAAACTCTACAATGAGAAGAATCAAGCCCCCAAAATGGAACTAGTCTAGACAAAATATGCTAGAAGCAGAACAAGTGGGCTAGGAGTTGTTAGTTTCCCCTCTGATACTAATTTTAACTGAACCAGTTTGAGTATGAGTTCTGGAAATAATACAGATGTTTCTTCTTCAGTAGGTTTAGTTAACATAGTATAGGTGATAAAAGTACTGTAGCACACTGCAACCTTACACAGATCTAGGCTGCAATTTGTACCCATAAGAGAATTTTGAAAAGAAGGTTAAATTCTGCAAACATTTGCTCCCAGGTACACTCTCCACTACTTTGAGCAATAGTCAACTTAAAAAACAACTGGCCACAGCTTTCCACTGCAGAGCTGACCACAGTCCCAAAGTTTACTCCAAGAAGCACGGCCAGCTGATATAACCAAACTCAAGATGGACTAGCTTCTAACTTTTGGTTAAGTGGCAAAATAAACAAAATAACACAAGTCTAAAAGAAGCCCACTACACCCTATTACCTGCAACATAGTGCAGGCAGACCCATGTTCGTTCTTGGGTAAAACCCACAGAAACTGTTGAAGCTCTACAACTGAATCATCTCCATGCATTCATATATAAACAAGCGGAGTCTGCAACTGCTCTGCCCACATAGCCTCCTGCAGCAGCTTGCAGGTTCCTAAGTTGGATCATCACCTAAGAAAACAGCAGTAAAAGGGATGGCAGTCGGGAGAGAAAGAGCAGAAGGTGTGGCAGAAACTGGTTTAAAAAAAAAAAAAAAAGTAATTTCTTCTCTAAGTGATGAGATGGACAAAATTTCACATGCTCTGACAAAACTAATTCTTAAAAAATGATTGATGATGTCAGGAACGTGTTGACTAGGTCCAGAGTTGAAAGTGCATGAAACAGCAGAGGAATGAATGGGGATCAATCATCACTGACACCATTAACGAAGCCATGCGACTTGCAATGAAAAATAGACATTTCTATCAGTTGATTGGAAAGTATGTCAAAGAGAAGAAGAGAGGTCAAAAGACTGTCAGTATGTATTTTCAAATCTAAAGCTAACAACTATCACCTTAAAATAAAGAGATGATAAAGAAAACACTATTCCTCCCTCCCACCCAAGAATATCTTTAAAAGTTTGGGTTGTTTTTTTTAAAAAAAAGTTAATCTGGGTCAACTGCAACAAGAAAAAATTAAATGAAAAAAAGTGGAGCTTAGGAGACATGATTATTTGCCACTTTAAAGAGAAGCTCCTAAAATAGCAGCGAATCAAACTTGCACAAAATGTCATTTTTTCCTGATGTGTTGCACTACGCAAAGGTATATTCAGGTTTTGCAATGATAAAATAAGAACCCCCTTTGACCGGGGCAAAATTTGGCTTTCTCTTACCTGTGAGAGGTTCTGCAGAGAGTTTCTGATGTCATGTAGCACTCTCCGCAGCTGCATCTCCACAGTGGAGGGTGGGTTGATGGTATGAGGTCGATGAAGAAATCCAGCATGCCTTGGAGAGAAGGGACAGCTGAAGGGGGAAAGCAAGGCACTGAAGGAAGAGCCAGAGATGCTTGGGATGCTGTGGGTGCTCAGTGTCCTCGCATGCTCACAGAGTGGTCTGTCTTGCCACTCAGCAGGGAGGGAGTGGAGGGAGCACATTGATTGGGACATATGTGCTGGTGTGTGCAGTGGGCAGCTCTGTACCCTGGTGGGACTGGACTCCTCAGACAGCCTGCCAGGCCCAGACTTGGATGCTTCTTTTTTGGAGGACGAAGGCGCAATGAACAGTGTGGATTTGCACACTGGCTGGCTGGTGGCTGCCTCGCCCTCACTTTTGTCATTCTCAGATGTTTCTTTCTTGTCTTCCTCTACACGTGCGTACTTGTAGGTGAAAGAAGGAGGACTGCACAGAGTCTCTCTTCCTGGACTTAACTGGACATTCACAGAGGACACCACTTTCACTGGATTCAGCAATGCAGTTGGGAGAGACTGAGACCGCCTTAGAGGGTAGCCCGATTCAGCAAACCAGAGTCTCTGCTTCCTCAGGAGATCTTTTGACTTAAGCAGAGTGCGTCCAGCTCTGGAATCAGATGTGCTGACAATCCTCATCTCGGCTCTCTGCAAGGCGACATGAACCCTGTCCACAGATGATAGGGAGGAGCTGCCACCTTCCAGAGACTCCATCGACTTGAGGATATGGTGCGTGTGGTACTGGGGAAACTCAAACACACTGCTTTCCTCCAGCAGGTCCAATTCTTTTTGTGCATTGGAAATGTCTTCCTCATTAGAGCTGACCTCTTCTTGAACTGTCTCTGATATATGAGATGACTTGCTCTCTCCTCCTTGATTTTGTTCAGTTTCAAAGTCAGTATTTTTTCTATCTTCACTCCTTCTGTTCTCAGAAGTTACCCCTACCTTTTGCCTCTCTACTTGTGAGATAATATCCTCTTCGTCATCATCCTCCTCATCTTCTTCATTCTCCTCCTCGAACTTATTGAAACAAGGCAATTCCTTGGCTATCGGTGTCTTCTGTTCCTCACTATGCGATGTCACAGTGGTCTCACTGTCGCAGCTGTCAGCACTGCTTCCCATGCCCTGCAAAGACTCCTGAACCTAAGGAAGATACAAGCCAGCATACTGGAGACTCAACTACTGCCTTCTCAGGAGTTGGGCTAAGAGTCCAAGTCCATATTGATTGAGCATTGTGGAGGAGAGCAGAAAGAATAATGCAGTTAGTGTGCAAGAAAAACAGTGAAGTAGAAGAAAGAAACCATATTATCAGATAGGTTAGAAGCATATTCAAGTATGGCACCAAAAGGAGATGTTGGCTGTTTGTTGGTTTGCTGGTTTTATGCTTTGTTTTGTTTTTTTTTTCCTAAAAAGAGCAAACAAATCCCATATCGCTTTGATTTCACAATAAAATATTGCCAGAAGAACAGCAGTGACAGCAGAGCAAAAGAGTGAAAAGAGTAAAATGCTTGTATTTTATGTAGTGATGAGAAAGCGATAAGGAGGAAGGTGGTATACAGCATCTCCCATATATAAAGGTTCATAGTCAGCACTGAAACAAAGGGCAGTATTAGGGAATGGATACTGAGAAGTGAGGAGAACTGCAGACCACAGTTATATTAATGTCACAGGACAACACTGTGAAAGGGAAAAACCAGTCTGCCCATACACTTGGCCTGTTCTAAGCCACAGAACTGTTTGAATCACAGTGTAAAACAGAGCACACGTATGAGGAAGCTGGATAACCAATGTCAGGCATCCATGAG
>VWZY01006749.1:1207-33323 GCA_013399075.1 Chloroceryle aenea | reverse complement strand
GCTTTACATATTACCAAAGAGAAAGGATGAACACTTTTAGAGAACTGTTACTAATACAACCTTTTCTGAAACCCGTTTCTAGAAATCTGGAAAACAAAGTGAACAGTTACCCATGTTAATTCCAGGAGAGAACCCGGTGATTCAGTTTGTGTATGCAAAGCAATTTTAACATATATGGGGCTTGACCCTATTTACCACTTACCATTGTGGGGTTAACCACTCAGTCAATCTTATGTCACTGCCACCATGGGATCAGATAAACTTCAGGAGTTTATACATGCTGAGAAATTGCCTCAAAGGTACAAGGTACAGCCCCTTCCAGGGTGAGCACTGATCACTGTTCTCTGCCTTGTCAAGGTTTCCCTCCTGGGCAGTGGCAGAAGCAGAGGAATGCTGTTTGGTCAGCCATTTCCTCACTGAGCTTGCTTTCATTTTGCATTCTAGTCTTCTGGAGCCCTCTCCTTGTTTGTGAGCACAACAGTACAAAGATTTTGGTCCTTCCAACCCTTGTTCCTACTTCGGTTCCACTCTGTGGTATGTTTTCCTGTCTCCTCTCTGTTACAGTGTCTCCTCCATTTCTAACTGACAGGTCTGCCCAACAGAGCTCTCAGTTGCTCCTTCTTTATAAATCTCAATTCTCTTAGGATCATGTTGAGTTCATACTGTGAATGACTACAGGATCAATAATCCATCTTGGGTTTACTGTCCGACTTGCTTTCTTAAAAATTAAACTCTGGGATTAAAATATCTCGAGCAATGCATTTAAATCATCATATTTAGAGTTTTATGAGACTGTTTCTGTATTTCAGTATGTCTTTTGAGCAGGGCTAAAGGTGATACATGCAAAGTTGCCTCCCAAGTGCAGCCTTTATGAAGTTCTCCATAACAGGAATACGCTTTAGAAAGAGGGACCCTTTAAATAAAAAAGGTGACTTCATCTGAAATGACAAAACAAACCAACTGCACACGCTCTACACTCCTCAGCAATTCCTTCCTTTTGTACAGCTTGCTTGTAGCAGCTCACACATGCTGGAAGCAATGAGAACTGCCTNTTTGGGGGGGGGGGTTTGTTTGTTTTATTATTAATTTTTTTTTATTTTAAATTAAATTTCTCTGAACAGTATGCAAAATTTACTTGATATTCTTTCCTAAAAAAATAAGAATACTGTAGTGGTAAAGCTGTGCAATCCTTTTAAAGGCTGATTGCTGCAGAATAACAGAGAATGAAGCAGAACAGTTAAGTGTGAATCTTCCAGTGAAAAAAAAAATAGCGTCCCTTCTCTCCTAGAAAACATATTTAAGATATGTATGGAGTTGGGACAGCAACTGTCAGATAGAGATCATTTGTTGGTTGTCCAGATAGCTAACGTACTCTGTGATAACTCCTCTCACAGACAGTGTTGTTTTAACAGATGGTAACAGCTGCCTTCAAAACAGTAGTGGCTGATACAGCCATAATTAGTACTATCAGAAGGTCAAAGTGTTTTATCGTGGCAAAAACCTCTTAAATTGAAATAGACAACAGAACTCAATGCCGAGCAATTCTTGCACATTTGCCCTCCTCCTGTTTTAAGTCTGGAATTTATGGGATTCACGATTTCAAACAGTGGCAGAACTTGTATTGAATTATAGTGAAGTTTCTAATTCAAATAACAGTATTTATTTTTTTAGCATGAAGAACAACTTAGAACTTCAAATTCAGAAATTTTATGTCATAGAAATAACTTAGCCTAAGAATGTCACTTCACACTTTCTACCCAAGAATCATTTTATAGGTAATTTTTAATGGATTCATTGGTAATCCTTAGAGGTAGACATTAGCTTAATGCTTTGCAGCTTACTGGTAGATGTTGCACATATCCAAAATGATAAAAAAAAAACATTCTGAGCTGTCTGTAACATGAGTCAATGGGTAGAGTGCTCTCAATACCTTGTGTCTGCATCCAACCAGTGCAAGAAGTGGTATAATGAGCTTTATACAGATACACTTGGGCCTCACAATTCTATGCTTTCAAATATGATGCTTCCAAAACAGCAAAACTCAGAACTAAAAACAAACCCAGTGTTGCTTACTTAAGTAAGATAACCGTAGTTTAAGAAAAGCGTCCTAAATATTTTATAGCACACATCTACCTCACAGAAAACTGTGAAGTTGTATCAGCTAATGTTTGCAGGGCAGTGAGATACAGTGATGATTGCTTTGCCATATAAAATAATTTTCATATGAAATGATGAGATTTAAAATGCTATGGGTCATACAGTACAAAATAGACAGCTATCACTTGAAAGATATGCTTCTCACAGTTAGAATAAAAACTGATAACTAATATGCATTTTTTTCCCCAAATTACCCTATAACAGCAAAAATATCTCCACCCTCTCCTGGCACACAAAGTGGCACCAGTCTTCTTTAGTTCAAGGCTGACTAGCCCAATTCTGTTTTTAATTAGCAGGATGTAACAGCAAGCTTTCTCCCAACTTTAAAGGGCCAACAAGGAACATTGCCTTGCTTTTCAGAACATTTTAAAATGCTATTTTACTTCTGTCTTTTTTCACAATAAAATGCAGGGGTTTGTATCTTGAATAGGTGTCCTAAAATACGTGGAAATTTCTGATGCAAAGTGGCCTAAAAGGTTAAATTCTGGTTTTACTGGATTTTGGAGTTGTGTGTGATCAGACTATTTGAAGACACTTGTAATAAGCCTAAATATACACTATGTTTACAATATGTAAGAAAATAATTATAAGTTAAATAGGTTATTTCAAATAACATGTAAGACGTTAGGTGTAAATATTTAGTTTTAATATTTAAGTTGACTAGTTTTTAATTTGTACCTCTACTTCACAGCTTCTAAAGAATGAAGATTTTGATAATGATTGATTTTGTCCTTGCAGCGAGCTTGATGGATGCCATTGGCAGCTCGGTAAGTTCTAGTAATCAAGTTTGCCTATAGAGTTTATTCTGAATATTTCGTGTCTTGCTGTCCATAGTCCTTACAATGCAGAACCTTTGATGGAGAATGTTAGAATTCAGAACAAACAGGCGCATTGTACAGAAGTCACAAGAGTTATCCTACCATTCAGGGTAATTCTAACTCAGAGTAACAACTTGAGTTTTGAGCAGCATACTTACCAAAAGGTAAAACCCAGGAACTCCTAAAGTGGTGGCTGCAGTGGTGGCTGCAGATCTAGTCACTGACACCGAGGATGAAGAATATTTCTATCCTTTTCTCCTTTGTTCACTTGCCATGCAGTTTTTTCTCAAGTAAGATCCACAGCTTCATATTCTTACTTGTTCCTATGTTATAATTCACACCCAGAAACAATGATCACACTTCCAAAACCTTCTGCTATGTACACAGCCTCTCCAACAAAACCCCTAAATCAGTCACACTTGCTCACTCCACTGCTTAAAACACCTTTAACCTCTGCAGTCCTTCCTGTACTGCATGTTTTGGTGGTCCTTCCTAGTCTGATACCTGGGTCATAACCAGTGGTGACCTGGGAGATTGAACTGTTGATTCTTAATTGCCTAGATGAAAGTGGTTGCTGAACTTACAACTAGGTGTGCATCATTGTTTGTGGCTTACTTTACGTTACGGAAGCTTTTTGTTCAGCTGAGTAGCTCTATAGGGGAAGAATAGGAAGCTCCTGCCTGTGTACTCACTTATGCTCAGTGGAGGACAATATTACTAATTTTTATAGAAGCCTACTGAGAAAAGGCCATTACAATGAAATGCATTTCATTTCTTTTGATATTTTATTTGGAGTATTATGGGCTTTGGCTGACCCTGTGAATAAAAACTGGGGACATTCTGAAATTTATCTCTACATTTTCACATTTTAATCCCATTAAATGCTAATCTCACTAGAGATTTTTTTTTTGAGCTCATTTAAATTATAAAAAATATAGGAAATAACACCTCAGGTAAAAATACTATATTTTTATAATTTTCATAAAGTATTCTGATTCTAATTTATAACATCAGTTTTAATGGAAGGTCACTAGCTGCTAAATAATTCACACAATAATGAAATAAAGATTGTGAACACACATTAATTGCAGCAGCTGGCTAAATGGGGCTGCATATCCAGGAGTAGAGCCGTCAGCAGTTATTAGATAATTGCTTCTCAATGTGTAGGACAAACAGTTGTTAAATTGAAACAGAACAGATTGTCTTCAGTCTGGTTTCAGTGAGTGGGCTTTACTGTCCACTGGAGACTGGCGCAATCAAATTTACATTTTTTGAGGATTTTGACATTGTAGTAGTTTAAATTTGGACCATATCTACCAAAAGGAATAGCAGTATGTTACAGGTGATGAGTCTTGCAACCCTCGGTTACATTTTGCTTCTATATTACTCTGTCTGTGCACTGGTTTAACTCCAGTTTGTTTAAAAGAGCCACCCTGTGAAAAAGTGTAGTAGTACATTAAAAGAACAGTCTGGTAACCTGCAGATCTAAAAGACACATTGGCCTGCCTTGAAGTTACACAGCTAACTTGTGATTGTCCCATGGCAAAAATAGGTGTGGAATTCCAAATATGAGAATGTTGGGTTTTGCTGTGCAGCAGCAAAGTGTAATGGGACTTGTCTGGAGTTGACAGAAAGAGGGGTCAATGAGGAGGCTGGAGTCAGGAGAGAAGGCAAAGTATCACACACCAGTACTTTTCAGATGTAGGTTACTTTCAAAACTCTGTTTCTTCTCTGTCATTTCTTTCTTATGGTGTAGTCATTCAGTGTGGCTGGTGCTTTCTTGTCACTTACTAATTACCAGCGCTGTGACCCTAAATCCTTTTAATCAGGAAATTGTCATATGTAACATAAATGTATTATAGTTCACCCCACAATGAGAGCACTGGCTGTTAACGGGAGAATCAACTCAGTGGTTTTGATTGTCGTCAATTAAATTGCAACTTTTAATTAAACATAAAGATAACATAAAATGCAAAGTTAAGAATAATATTTAGAGACATAGCCTGTTGCAGGCTTGTGTTTAATTTGATTCAAAGGAAAGGACCTTTTATAGTGGCTTTTGAAGTAGTGTCATTCTGAATTTAAATACCAAGTAATATTTTCTGAGAAGTTCTGTACTTTACTATATAATTTAATCACAGTAGGAAAATGTCTTCTATCAGTTTGAATAGCTGAATTGATAGATGGATTTTCACTATATGTGAAATAAACACACTTAGCTGCCTGCTGCTGCCTCTCCTCAGATGTGCACTCATGCACTGAAAGTAGCTCTTTGTGGCTCAAACTTTGCCATGTGTTAAAAAGAGTACCCACCTGAAGCCTTCCCCGTGAAACTACAAGGGCCTGGTGGCAGAGAACACCATTTTCAGGGTCACCCAGGTCTCTCCTATTGTATTTTACCATCTTCTCCAAGGTTGTGAGTAATGAGTGAAGACTGATACAAGCTAGCCTTGTCAGTAAACAAACACTGCAGTAAAGCTGCTAAGTGTGGTACATGATGGCTCAATTATCACTCTTAATATGATTAGGATTAGGTTTAATATGATTAGGATTCATATTTGGTCTGGCTGTTGACATTTCTTTTTTTTTTTTTTTATAGCTTCTATAGTTAGCATTAGCTTGTCAAGGTGAGCCTGGATATTTTTTTTTTTAGTTCCCAGCTCTTTCCCAACCCGCCTATACTGCTCTCCACGTCTTAAAATTAAGTGTGCAAGTCACAGCACATATTGACTTTAAGATTTTAATTTTTATTATGATAGGGTCTGTACTAGAGTGTTTTTCCTAAAGTCCCCTCTGCATGTCTTGGGTGAGAACTTGTATTTATAGCCACTCAAGGGAAGGTCTCTTTGCAAGGCAGTTGCATGTTTGTAATATACAAAGTAATTTCAAACAGAGGTATCAATTGTGGTGAAAGTCAACATCAGGTCTGCAGGAAATAACAACCAAAATGTTGTATCCAAGTTGCATTTTATATATGGTGTGTTTGGGTTTTGGTTTTGGTTTTTTTGTGGTTGTTTTGGTTGGTTGTGTTTTCTTTTGGTCCCATGGTTAGAAAAAAAAATGTTGAATTTACAATAATATATGTTTTCCTCTTTAGGATCTACAGAGCTGTTTTCAAGAGCAGATACGACTTCAGGGCCAGGTGAGGCTTCTGGAACATCGTGTGAAACAGCACCGGTCAAAAATTATACAGCTTTTAGAGAAGAGAGAGATTCAGGACAGTGACAGTGGAGATGAAAACGGTGCCATTGACTTGGGAGGAAAAAGACAGTATTCAGGTTAGAAATGAAGCTGTTCTTTTCATTACCATTCACTGTAATGATACCCAGAAGCTTTAGCACAATTGGGCGCATTGACTCATTGTTCTAAAAGCTCACAGAAAATTGTTTGTTTAAAACACAATGTTCAGCTTTTACCTAGGCCTGCTGCCACAGGGAAGAATTGTTAATCTCACATGGTGTAAATCAAATCATGATTGAAGCAGTTTATTGATCTATTAATAGTACATAATCAAAAAACTTCAGTGAACAATACATTTAGAATAAATATCAGCAAGACAACAGATAAAAGCCAATAACAGCCATTTACAACATGTTAATAAACAGTTAGAGGTTTCTAAACACCCTTCTTTGTCTAATCTCGAAGGGTTCTAACCCACAGGGTCAGTTCACATTCACACAGTCATGGTGTCACATGGGTTACAAGTACACTCGGACTCTGTTCCAAACCTGAGACATCCGTATTTGCGCGCAGAAGCCTGGCATAATGACAGTGGCATCTCACTTTAATAATATTCTGCATGTTGCAGCATTTTGACTGAGTTAGGTTCAGTTCAGGACATCGTAGCTTCTAAAATACCAGTTTTGTGTTGGTTTTGTAATCTCACCAGCATATTCTGGTGGTGATCTGGTCCCTCTGCAGTGGAAGAAGGCTCAGTGTGTTCACCTGTAGTAGCTGGAGTAAGGTCCAGACCCTTTAAAAGAATAAAACATCATCCAAACCAATAGATGGATTGAAAATACAATTTGGGGGTCCGATTCTTGGATGGTGTTTGTTTCTAGCTGTCCTGTGCTAGGGAGTCTAAACTTCTCTAATTTCTAATAGCCCTGTTTGAATATACTCATAGTGTTTATGTTGCTGGAAGAAATCAAAACACATAACAAGGCATTTAAATGTAATGAAGCACCACTAAAATAAAATTAAAAGCAGTTTTAAGTGTGACTTTAAATTTAGATGTACATTTACTTATGCATTCAGCATCCTGGAATATTTTTTATTATTATGGCTGACTCATTTGTTACTGGAAAAGACTATTAAAACCACATTCAGCTGAAAGATATTTGTCCTTTCTTAGTATATGCCTCAGTTTATTTTCTTAAAATGTGATTCTAAATAACAGAACTAAGTTCTTCTGGTTTCTGAAGATTTTTTTCCATTATTTATAACTTTCTTTATAGCTTGTAAACTGTGTTTCCTTATAGATACTGCTTTATTTAATTCAAATTGCTGTAGCATTTTAATGTCAACAGAGCTGGATGATTTGGTAGATAGTGAGGGAGAAATTCCACACTATATACTACACCTGCTAAAAATTAAAATATGCTTAAGTGCTTTGCTAACCTACTATGAAAATAATGGAGAAGAATATGTATTTTCTTTATGCTGACCAAACATTCTCTAGAAAGACAACTTAGGTGTTACTTAAATCATGTTTTCTGTTAGAGTTTATTTAAATCCTGGCAACCTATTTGTTTTCAGTATAATCTGTTTATTTTCTATGTCCGATCTTCACTGACGCTTTCACTGAGAAGAAATATAATAGTTCAGAAAGCTCCAATCTGGTGTGGAAGTTCAGCCAACGTGTTCACAAATGTTTCAGGGAAAAATCTTGCAGTTAATCAGCCCTACCTTCGCCAGGAAAAACAGAAATGTTGAAAATTATACGTCTTTTCTGTGTGACTGCTTGATGGTAGATTACATATAAACAAAGAACTCCTTTCATTTCTTAACTCCCAGAGGAAAAAAGATAAGATTATACAATTACGTTGCTGTTATATTTTCATGAGCTCTGAATTTTGTCGTTGATGTAAATGCTCATTAGTTATTAGCACCAAAGCAGACCAGACTAAATGGTATCAAGCCAAAGTGGTATCATTTTACACATGCATTGCACTTTTGGGGTGTAGTCTTCTATATATTTCTGCAACTGCTTGGTACAAGGGACAAGAATCCAGGTCCAGCAATTATTTCCCTTTTCTAACACTGGTGATTCCATACACTTGGTTTTGGTACTTTTCCTGTGGCTTTTCTGGATATAGAAGTACATGCTTCCTTTTGAAAGTTACTGTGTGTTTCATATGTAGAGAAGTTACATGATTGTAACACATTTCTAATGAGGATGATACCATTGTAAATGAAAAGTGACACCACTGAAAGCAGAGGAATTTTTTCGTCAAATGAAAACAAAATAAAGATAGTATTTTATGTAGGAAAAAAAATCTTCTGTAGAAATGTTAAAATAATTACAGCACAATCAAGTTTTAAAGAAACACAAATATAGGAAAATGCCCCAAAGTCACAGAAATGTGTTTGCAGAGGTATTTCCTTTGTATCAGCCTGGTTCATATGTGACTCTTTTATGACATGATGATTTCTGTTATTGACTTGTATTCTGATTTTGCAAGTAAGTGTAGGACTAAAAAAATTGTGTCCAATGAGTGTTTTGTGAACAGATTGTGCAGAAATCTACAAAGATGGCTATAAGCAAAGTGGATTTTATAAGATGAAACCTACCCAGAGTCCTGCTGAATTCCTTGCCTTCTGTGACATGTCTGAAGGGGGAGGTTGGACTGTTTTTCAGAGACGTTCTGATGGCAGCCAGAATTTTGATAGGTAGGTATTTGACTTAGTCTTTAAAACTGAAAGCAAAGTGGAGAAAAATTACATTAGATGGAACTAATTAAATCTTAACTTTAGAATTATGTGAATAAGTTGTTGTCCCAGATAAAAGGGAGGAATGGTTATTCTGTGGGACAGCCTCTAGATGAGATACCACTTTGGGCTCTGTCTTTCTTCTGGAGACATCTCTTCTAGTCTTTTTCTTACAACTTCTGCATTTTACATGAGCACACTTCGATGTCAAATGCATTAACAATTGCTGGAGCAAGCCCTCTCAGTGACAAATAAAGGACTATCTTGTATTTTGCAAATAGTAAAAATCAAAAAAAGTTAAAATGTAAGCAAAGTACCATCAGCAAGCAAGTATGAGAGAAATCCACCAGAGTAATTTGTAGCTCATGGTAAAGTGCCTCGAGGAAAGATAAGATGGGTGAGAACTTCCTTTGTGGACACCTAACCTCCTTGCTTTTGCCAAGACTCGGGTATGTTTTTGGGAAATGTCCAGAAGTGAAAGTTTTGGTGCTGTGAGACTTGAGTATAAAATCCCAGAATATAAATTGCAGAAAATAAACAATGCTTGTGATCCACCTACACATCCACTTAGATCCCTTGGATTTAACCAGGAAAAAATGTTTTCATTTTGGGTAAATTGTGCTATGCCAGAGATTGGACTGAGCTAATGTGTTTTCCTTCTGATTTTAAAACCTGTTAATCTTAAATGAGTTTGAATGTACCTCGTCGGACTGGTCTTTGGGCTGGCATTCAGTGACCAGTGTACTGTGGGACTCAGCCTTTCACATGTGAGAAATAGAACTTTGGGCTAGATTAACTCCTAATTGTCCTTCCAATTTGAATTATTCTGTGATCTATGGTTGTATGATAAAATAAACATCCAAGCATACTTGCTTTTTTGATAAATTAGTAATTTATACTCTTTTCAGAGACTGGACTGATTATGAAGAAGGCTTTGGAAATTTTGATTTGACAAATGGTGAATATTGGCTTGGAAATAAAAATCTTCATTATTTGACTAATCAAGGTAAGATTTGTATTATAACAATAGTCTTCTATTAGTTCTGTTTCTTTCCTCTTTCCAGGCCATTTTTTGTTACCCTTTCTGTTAGCATGAATCCTGAGTTCTGTTGGTAGTCTGCATGGACTTCTCCAAGTTTCAGAACTAAACACATTTGAATATATGTCCTCTAACAAGAGCTTCAAAATGGTCGTTGGGCCAATGGCATGCAGGGGGCCCCTGCAAAGCAGGGAATGGTAGGTGGGAGTATACCTTAAAAGAACTGTCTCTACCCATTTCACAGTCACCATCACTAACAGTCCAGAGTCAGGTAGCATGCTGGCTGTACCAGTTCATTCGGTCAGGAAGTTACATGGCAGCATAGGCTTTGACATGATGTTAAATCTAGGCCTGTCCCGGTGATTGGGCTGGTTTTAGCTATTTCCATCTTTACAGTAGTCACTCAGTCTAAGATAACTTCTGCTTTGCCCTAGAATGCTACATATAGAAAACTGTCCCATTGACTTAGCCAGCTGATTCGTGTGGAAATTAATGCCACCAGGGATGTGGTGCTAGTTTAACTCTTTTAACTTCAGAGGATGAAAAGATAAGCTTCTTAGCTGTACTTTTATTCTCACTGTCCTTTCACTACCACCTCATATACCTCACTAAAACATAAAGCCCATAAGGTATTTTTTTGTTTATGGTTTTTGGGTTTTATTTATTTATTTTATTTGATTTGATTTTTTGTCCATACGTGAAAATCTGTATTGGAATAATTCTAACATTTTTCTAAGCTGAATCAAGTAAATAAAGACAAAGAATAGCAAGATGTGATCTAACATGCATAAAGAAAGAAGATAAAACTCCATAAAATATGCTGTGTTGTTAGAATATTAATGATAAAAGCATAGTTAGTATTTTAATCTTTTACTGTAATACTGCTTTGAAAAGCATTCAGATAGGCTAGTTTAACCAAAATAATTTGTGCTGTTATTTCTTAAGGAAACTATACTTTAAGGATTGATCTAACTGATTTTGAAGGAGAACGGCGTTTTGCACAATATGCAAGATTCAGAGTTGCAGGTGAAGAGGTAATAAATATTGATAATGGCGAGAGGTTGTAATGAAAATGTGGATTCTGTCGACAGACAATAAACTTTCATGTTCCCTAATTTTCATAAGATTCGTATGGAACCTCATTATCCTATTTGCTTTCTTCCCAACGCTCGCAATTTTGAAGTATGTCCTAAGAGTAGTTTCCATTAATACACCAGTTCCCACTTTCTGTAAGCTGTACGAATCATTTGTTTAGCAGCCATACATAAAACCAGGTTATGGAACATGATGTTCTGATTTGTTAATATGCACTGCAAACTAATATTGATTTTATTATGTCATTTATACATAAGGTTATTGACATTTTTTACCCCTGGTAAGCATCTTTACATCTCTTCCTTATCCAGTACACAGTGTGTAAGGGGCATGACATTTCTGAGCATAAAAATAGCAGCAAATGGAACAGATTAGCTTCCTCTTTGTGGTTTCACTCTCTGACATGCTAAAGTTTAAAGACATACTGGATTTGGGTTTTTTTTTTAAAGTATTTCTTCACATTTTTCATTAGCATTCTTATGAGATGAATTGTGGTGAATACTCTGGTACAGCTGGTGATTCCCTTACTGGTGGATTTCATCCTGAAGTAAAATGGTGGGCTGATCATCGAGGAATGAAATTCAGTACTAGAGACAGGGATAATGACAATTACGAAGGCAACTGTGCTGAAGAGGAAAAGGCTGGCTGGTGGTTTAACAGGTATCTTGATTTTATATGAATAATGTTAACTATTCTGCTTTATGCATATTCATACAACAATGTACAGTAGAAAATTGGATTGGCATTGTTTATCATATTTGCAATCTGACCTTTACCCCTACCAGAGATCGGTCTCAGTGCTGATGAGACTGAGACTCTCCTGAGAAGGGACAGCACCCACCTTACAGCTCAAGCTGCTCTGTAACAGTGGTGTTTGCCACAGGCTTTGACCACTGTTGTTAGCAGACAGTAAGGAGAAGACAATTCTGTCCCTTTAAGGTAACCAGTAGTTATACAAGTAGGTCACGTAGAATTTGCAGATGTGTCCCTTTTGTACTTCATGTCTGCATTTCTCCTGTGTTGCACTAGACCAGATGTGGCAGTACTGCAGAATATCTGGCAAGTGAAGCTGATGCCAGGTTGTTAAACCTCATTTTCTTCACCTCAGCTCACAGCATCTCACTCTTGTTATTCCTTCCTTATCAAGATGGGAATACATCCACTCAGTTTCTGTCAGTGATCATGGCTGGACTGGGAGGAAGATAAAGATTTTAAAAAATAGGATTCAGTAAAATAATTTTTTAAATCCATCTTGTGTACAAAATAGCAATTCAAAAAGCAAGGCTAAAACTGGTAGCCTTAGCACTGTCTGTATAAGCAGCTATGTTCTTGCCCTTAATTAATTAAATACAGCCATGAAGAGAAACTATGCAATCAAGCTGTGTAATAGAGAGGTTTAAAATACAACTCAGAGAAGGAAGCACACTGCTCTCTCACTGTGATCTCAGTTCACTTGGCAGGAGCTGCCAGGCTGGATCAACTCCATTGTTTCCCTCTGTTGTGTCATCCTTTGTTTCTGGTTTTTAACTCCTCATTTTCCAAATTCTGCTAACTTAAGCAGTCTGTGACCACCTTACCTGATATAATGTAGCTATTAACTCCACGTTTCACAATTGATTGCTTATTTTAATACATTTTAATATATTTGCAGCAGAATGCTAGAGACATATGTCAAAAATCACATGTAGACAAAGGTTTTTTTAATCTCTCAAAAAAGGTAAGATACAAAAGAGAAAAGCAGCTGTGTTGGAGATCCTTTTCCCATAAAATCAGAACTTTTTGTGGATCTAGAGGAATATTTAGACCTCAAGTAGAACGAAACTGATACCATGCCACAGAGTTAATTCAGAGTGAACCACCAATCACTTCTAGCCAGTCTTCTAAAAACATTTTTTTCTTTAATATTGGATTGGTCTGGTCAAAACAATGACTCCTTTGCAAAAGTAGCGGTATGGCAGAATTTGACAGTTATTAATACCTTGTAGTTGGTGCTGCATAACTACTAAAGATAGCTGACGCCTACCAGGCTAGTTCCTATTATGGCAGTGTAGCTCATGCTCTTAAAGTGACAGTCTACCTGGATCTACCTGGATAATGAAAATGAGTCGCTAAGAGTGTTATTTCACTGCCTTGCTACCGACTTTTTTGTTAAGCCTAGCATAAAACTGAATATTGCAAAATACTAGAACGTGTCATTATCCTTAAATCCTACCCAAAAGAACAGTACAGGCAGAGAAAGGGAAGCACTCAGAACACAGATTTGTCATGCACAGATTAGCAAACACAGAAGGAATTAGTGCTCTTGGCTGGTTTGTATAGGAGCTACCAGCTATCAAGGAATTTTTTATAGCCAGCTCTATGCTATCTGGACTAATGGAATACAGAAACACCCACATAATAGGAATACCAAGAGATGTGACACAAATGAGGCCACATGGAAATAGCTCAGATCTAGTTTAAAGCCCCTGATCTTGCTCCAGGTCAGGATCTGTTATTCTGAAAAATGTCCAGTCTGCATACTTTGGTAAGCAAAGCTCTAG
This sequence comes from Chloroceryle aenea, assembly GCA_013399075.1. Lineage (NCBI taxonomy): Eukaryota > Metazoa > Chordata > Aves > Coraciiformes > Cerylidae > Chloroceryle > Chloroceryle aenea. The sequence goes on along the minus strand of VWZY01006749.1, from coordinate 19,743 downwards.
AAGAAATTTTCAGCTGGGATGCAAATCCACAGAGCTTGGTTCACTCTGGTACTACACCCAGGTCATAATCTTTCCTGCATCCAGGGCATTGCAAAGGTCTGAAAGTTCATAACTGGTAAAAGAAGAACTATTGAGTTAGACATGAGCTTATTCTCTACAGAGTACTCCCAGGTTTAGTTAGACCATGTGTGCATGCTCACCGCGGATCTGCCAGGCATCACGTTCGGGCCACAGAGCTCGCTGTCTCAGGCTTCCTGCCTCACCAATTGTCCTGAAGACAGCATGGCTACATATATGTGGGGCCATACTGGAGTCAGTAAGTCTAGGTAAAGCTCAAACAGTTCTTCAGGGAACCAACTCCATCTCTCTACATCTGTCATAATTCAGATAAAATGTCCACAGATAATTGAGAGTTCACTGTACTTTTGAAACTACTGCAGTGCATTTTTTTCACTTTTAAAATGAGTGTATCATAAAGAAATGAGGAACACAGGCCAACTTTAAGGTGTTTATAATGGTCTTGTGAATAATGAATGTTGCTTCAGAATATCATATCAATAATCACTTGCCATTTTTTTCTTTAGTATGTCCAGTTACTTCGGAGAGCATACAGTCAAAATACTCTATATTTTTGCTATTAGTGCCTCCCAGCACTAAATAAGAGTTGTTACAGGATTTCGTTGCTATTGACAAAATCATGTTTTGCCTGCTTCCATCCAAGGAAGTAAAAGAAGGATTTCAGTTGATTTAGACACATTCTGATTCATCTAGTGAAATCTGTGTTTGGATTCAAAGTAGACAGTGCCTGCTCAGTACAGAAGTTGTGTGGCTAGAAAGATTGTCAGCTCTGATACAAGTTTGTCATTCTCAAAAGCAAAATTATTTTTGATATCTGCTGTCTATAAGTGTTCAACCAACACATTACCAAAATGGAACTGAAAATTGTAAGCAATAAATAAGCGTATATATAAATAAATACATACATATGAGAGTTTTCCTAAAAGGCTTTTATTAAAGTTTTTATTTTGGTTCTTAAAAACTGTTGCCAATGAAGTGTAAGCAAAGCCAAAGAGACTAAGATTTGCCAGTAATAATATCCATAATGTTCATCTGGACTGTTTTCTGCTTTCATATTTACTAAAGTCTGCTTTTGAAAGCCATCCTGGTGCTTGACAGCTAGATATTAACAGCACTTTCACTGGCAGATAAACCCAGTTGTTTAATTACAATATGCTGCAGAAAAAACAACCATTTTGCTCTCTGTATGGTTACATAAGGATCTAAGCTTCCTTCTTACAGAAACCGAATGAGCATCAAGGTTGATCTTGCATCTATTGAAGCCTTTGGGGCTTTGCTAGGGTGGTTGGTTGGTTCTTTTAACCACGGTATAATAAACTGGATCAGCATTTCTGCTTCAGAGTGTTAGAAAACAAACAAACTAAAAAAAACAACCAACCAAAAAAAAAAAAAAAACAAAACCCAAAATTCAGTTCTTCATATAGTCAAATAAAATTCCAGCTCCAGTAATCCGAAGAATTGGTATACATATGTTTAATTAGCTGTCAGATGTGATACATTTGTGACCAGAAGTCCACAGCTGAATAGGCAAACTGATGGTGGTATTCAGGTTTTGTCATACAAAACACTGTGTGGGGCAGCTGATAAATTTAAGATGGGATACTCTGGAATAAAAATAAAAACCAGAATAGTATTTCCTTCCCAACAATTCTGAAATTCCCTGAATAACTCTGGAATAACTCTGCTGAAACAGATTTTTAGCAGGCAAAACTCGGAGAGTTAGTAATGTTGGAAAAAGTGTGGAAAGAACAAAAAGAACTTTTGTTTCCAAGAAGCTAAAAGCACTTGCAGCTGTGCCCTAATTCAACTGTTTTTGTTGAGGCGCACTGAAGTCCACAAATGCAAATTTTTGCAGCTGTCAGATTGGCCTGGTATCAACATGGCCAAAGTTTTGACTCGCAGAAATGACATGTTTGTAACTTTTCTAGTCTTATTTTTGTTTTCCTTTCCTTTTCCACCAGGTGTCACTCTGCCAACTTGAACGGTTTGTACTACAGAGGCCCCTATACTGCAAAGACAGACAACGGGATTGTTTGGTACTCTTGGCACGGGTGGTGGTATTCTCTCAAATCCGTTGTCATGAAGGTCAGACCAGCAGACTTTGAACCTGATATTATTTAAGTATTTTATTAAGACGATTTATCTAGTTAATCTTTTAGCAAATTAATCCAAATTAAAACAGATGAGATTTTTGGTTCTCATTTATGCATACATAAATCTGGACGAATTCCTCTGCAACCAGTAGTTTTATGAGATGTAAATGAGAAGACAGTCTGGTCTATGAATCTGTAATTACAAATACCAGTGCTAGTATGTGTGCAGAACTTTTTTTAAAAGGCAGGCATTCACCTAGCAATAAGGACATATTCATCAGTATGAATTTTTGGCTTCTGAGGTAACTACAAATCATTTCGCCTTTAAAAAAGCAGTGTTATCACTGTGCTGTCTCAAAACCAGGAATTAATTGTATATATTACAACTGAAAATCTGTTTCAATAGAAGTGAAAGGCTGGTTTAGTCAGAGGATGGAACATACTTGCTTCAGAGTGATTCAAGGCTTTAGAAGTGAGTTGCCTGTAAATCCCTCTGATTTATTTGTTGCACGTGTTCTGTACATAGCATGCACAACAAGTAAAAGAATGAGGAGAGGGAGAGGGAGAGGGCCTGAATCAGTTGAATCCAGCACACAGCAGTGGATTGTCTGTTGTTGCTGAAGCATTTCAAGGGCTGATTCCCTCATTTCTATCTAACATTCTTCGATGGTCAGTAATTATGACTCTTCTTGGTAACCATTCTGCCTTTTTTTGGTAACATTTGGTAAAAAAACCTGGACTTTATTGTATTCCCATTTGGAGTTTACCAAAATGCTAATAAGAAAAGCTGCAACTCATTTAATGTGAGCTCTGCTTTGACCGTAGACTATGATAATGCATGTGTAGAAGGAAATGTATTTCATGTGCAGCGAAAATCTGTCACTGGTTCTTAGTACTTGTTCCTTTACATCCTTTATGCATCTGTTAGTCTCCACAACTCTCCGAATTTGAATGCCCTGTTCAGTCACTTCAAAGTTGTTCTGCTTCTAAGCCTGTTATCTTCTCTTTTTACTATGGCCTTGTCTTGGCTCCCTGGGCTTTCCCTCCTCTCAAACTGCAGATCCACATTTTTACTGTACAAGAAAAATTATGAGTGACTCTGGCTACTCCTGTCTCCTGTGCCTAGCACCACATTAGACTCTAATAGCCAGTAATAACAAGAATCCCTGGTTAGTGCTTGCTGCCACGGAGAAGATAGATAGGAACACTCTGTAGAAAGCTATCTGATGAAATGTACTCCACATTTCTCCTGAGGAATTGCAGATGAAGATTTTAAAAAGCACGTGGATCTGAGACAAACTTGGGCACTTTTATTTTCCTGCTGTTCTAAAATAATTTTGCTTTTGTGGTTGGACTGCCAGTGTCTCTCCCTCTGTCCAAATACAGTTTTTGAATCTGGCAGACAGTTTCAGTCAAGCTTAACATAATTGAAGCTAACTTTTGGCAATCTATCAGTCAGTTTCTAACTATATGGATATAACTACAGATCAGATGAATGATAACTCCCTGCATGACCATTTTCCCTTCCATTTCCATCCTCTAAACCCAAAAGTTTGGACAGAACTCTTGCAATAATTTCATGGAATAAGGGATGGAGTACCCATAGAACAACTGGGGGGGAAAAAAAGGAGAGGTCTATATGAAAAAATCTCAGATTACACCTAAACAAATAAGGGGAAACAAGTAGAGAAGAAATGGGGTTCAGGCAGATAAAAAGAATGTTATGTAAAAAATGGTGCTGATAAAACTGCAGTATAGAGTTTTGAGGTCTGTACTTTCTGTGGTAATAGCAGGTATTCTAGATAAGCCAATCTTTTTCTTGGGTATCAATAGATACTCTGCTAGAGATTTCTATCCTTTCAGCACTTCCCTGTACCTCTGCATGAGTGGACCAGTGGATAGCTCTGAGTGCTCACTGGAACCTTATTTAACCCCTTAAACCAAATTAAATCCTCTATCTGACAGGAAGGCATACCAGCCTATGTATGTGTGTATATATATATACTTAGCTATGGATATGGAAATAGTCATCATTCAACATTAAAACAGAACATCTGAAATGTATTTTTATCCAGTGTGACAGATTTTTACATGTATAAATTTTTCCTGTATAACTCTCTGAGTAAGTCTTTAGGTTTGGGACATTAATAATACAATGGAAAATATTGAGTAGTTTAAAAAGACATTTTAAATACAGTATTTCCTATCATGATTTTAAGATTTTTTTGTTACTCTAAGAGGAGAAGAATTTAATTATTTGCAAAATCATGGATGACATTATGTAGAAACTGTAAAAACACCCGTGGGTTTTTCACAGGATAATGGAAAGATTAGCTCATTAATTTGGTATCAAGAGAGATCATATTCCACATAATTTAAATAAAAGACATGGAGGACTTAAGTACAACAAAGCTGGATCTCTTGCACACACAGACAGACTCTTAACATGATTGTGCTCATAAAATCTACAGTAACTTTTTCATTTGCTGGAGCACAAATCCATCCTCTACTTAGGAGAGTACCAATGAAATCTTTCAACTGAGAGTGCTTTTGTCATATTCTGATGTAAGTTTTGACTCCCTTTCTCTATTGGAAATCATAAAATGAAGAAGGATCAAATCTTTGTACATCTTAAAAAGCATTTATATGTTTATTTGGACTGAATGCTCTTCAGAAGAAGGACTTTAATACCTTTCACAGAAAAGAGAGTACAGCTTGGAAGAGAATTCTTTTCTCTGCCTGGCCTCGCCTGTTTGTATTAATTTATTTCCTCAACAGGTATGAACATGTTCTAAGGTAGTGTTTATTCTTACAAGATAGCAGAACAAAAGCCAGTTTATTTGTTTGGGCATTAGACAGAAAACCATCATAAAGCTTAAAATGAATACATACCATTTGATACAAATCATATAACCCAACAGAAGAAGAAGAATAATCAAGGAAATGACAAGGGAAATGTTTTGTCAGTCATGATTTAATAAAGAACATAATTATAGCTACCAGCAAAGTGTAATCAGAAGTGCCTGGGTTTGTAATATTTGTTCAAGGAAAACACCTTTATATTTTCAGTTGCCTATTTCTGTTTTCTTCCATTTCCTAAACATGTTGGAGATAAAAAGAATGGAAACTACAAGCTCGGGTAAATTCAATGAGCAGTAAAAGATCCTTATATGCCTCAGCAGTTGTTTTCCCTTGAATCTCTAGTACACATTGACAGAGCTGAGGTACTGCAATCTGGCCTACTGTTTTCAAGTGAGACTCTTCAGGTCCACTGCCTACCTCTCCCCACCATTCCCAAAACTGTTAATTAACCCTGCCATCAATTCTTGAACCCCTTTTCTAAGTGTAACATTTATTTTCTGTCAAAGCTACTTCTCCTCACTGTTATCAAAAGGTATATACAGAAAGGGGAGCAGAACCACAGTTTGCCAGCTCTGTGAACATCCCTATCACGTTCCTATAACTTTCTCCTCAACAGCTCAAAAAGAATGAAAATGCAGCTTTTTATACTCTCATTTTTCTTTTCTTCAGTAGTAGGTTCTCTTGGGCAGTTGTGAAGGAGTTAGAGCAGGAAAAGTATCCAGGATACTTTTCTGTATCTGTATCCAAATTTTCAAAATTTTCCACTGATTTCTGTCTTGATTTTTGTTTGTTTGTTTAAATTGTCTATTAATAGGTCCACTTAGAAAGCAAAAAATTGAGCTGTTCAAAACCAGGAGGTACTTTGAAGTTACGGAGCACGTGCTTGCTGTTTTCTTGATGTAGGTCTGAGAATGGGAAATCAGCAAGTTTCAAGCATTCAGCCAAATCTCACATGCAATATATGCTCAGAGAAAAGTGAATAATTTTCTGTTAAACTGCATGTTCAAAGAGAATGCAAAACTTTACATTGATGTTTCTGATGCCTTTTTTTTTTTAATACATAGTGTTCATCCAAAAATTATCTTTTCCAAGTACCTGAGGGCCATCTTAATCTTTGTTTAGTGCAGGATGAAATCCAGCTTGTCACTGCTACATCTTAATTTAACTAAGACAGTTCTTCTTAATCCAACCCTAATTCTAAATAGATTGCATCAGAACCATAATGTTACTATCCAAACGTTGATTAAACACCCCTGGGGCCAAATTCCTCTTTGCTTGCAGAAGAACCAATATACAGCTTTTGCGAAATAAACCCTATAGTGTTCCACCCTCCCTCAGCAATTCATAAATACCGGTGTATAAGTTTCTTTTACCTGTCCCCTATAGAATCTAAGCTTTTTTCCTTTCTTCTTTTCTTCCCTCCTTAATGATAGTCAGATCTTTCATCTTGCCCATTAGTCATGGTCTGCATATCTGTGAATGCCTGGCTTAAGGAACCCAGGTAGCTTTGAGGTTCTGCAGAACCTCAATGAAGGCTCTGAGGAGCTAAATTATGGACTTAAAGCATCTAGAGTGGCAGTTGGATCTCTGAATCTGTTGTGAGAATCTGTACAACATAGTTTATAAATAAATGGATGGAATTATCGTAATGAATGTATCACCCAGCACTGTGGGCAAGTTCCTTTTAAAGGTATATGGTTCTCACAAATGATTACCTGAATTTCAGTGCACTTGGTTTTCTTGTGTTTGCAACAGGTCCCGAGTAACTGTCACTCCATCATCTCCCATCTAATTGCAAAATTATATTGCCACAGGAGCCACTGGGCTGGCACTTTCTGCAACATGATAGCTCATATTAAATTAGCTAAACACAGACAAGTGACATATGAGCAGAAAGGCTTATTATGTTAGGGACATCCTGCACTAGATGGTGCTCTGTACCTGTATTTTCTTAGGCAATAGCACACTCATGAACTAGTACAAATGTTTATCTGGATCAAGTTAATTATTAAATGGTAGAAAACAAGTCACATTTAGTCCTTAACTCATTTTGAAATCATACATGAGTTAAGAACCTAAACCCTGTGGAAATGCACAGCATCTAATTATCTTGAGGTATGGCACTTAAAGTGTGGTCTCTAATTTAACAAGCCTTGCATTACAGCAGTAGTTCCTATCTTTTGCTGATTAGCAAACAGAAACAAACACTACCTGAACTAACGTATCTGTACTGATGCATTCCTGATACAGCTGCTTTACTGCTCTTCCCTGATGAGATCTCTTCCTAATTTTCACATCTCAATTACCCTGAAATTCAAGGGAACTTCACTGGAGTGAGGCCCATCTTTCTATCATAACACAAATAATGAAAGCATTTCTTCTTGTGATCAGGAAACTGAGGTTTTGTGAACACTTGTGACACCAACAGGATGAAGTAAGTGCATGTGCCATAGTGAATACCCTGTGGGGAGAGAAGGAAATCAATCTCCTGCCAAGATGCCATACGGCCATCTGGGAAAAGCACCCTTCCTGAGGTCACTGGGTTATTCATGTAGTACGCAGCAAAAGTAAAATTCATGTTCTGTACAATTGCTAGAAAATCTTGATGGATAGTATCTAAGTTTGAATTATTAACACTTAAAAGATGTACAAACATTTTATCTTGTAATGAAGAGCATTTTAATGGTTATAATGCATAATTTTTTCCTATTTTCTAGTGACTTTGAATGATTCATTTTAAATATCACATGGAAGTTTTTGAAATAATGCTAATTTAGAATGTCCAGTCCTAGAGGAACAATCTGAATCCTCTCCATCTCTGTTATGTAGCATGCTTAATTAACTATCTCAGCACAGTTCTCATCTATTCCTCTTACTGACTCTTCCTAACAAGGGGCTTAACAACTTCTGAGCTGATTTTGCTACCCCTTGGTCACAGTACAGAAAAAAAGAAAGCAGAAAAATCACACCCATCTGGAAGAAAACAAAAACCTAAAGTTTCTAAGCAAAAAGTTCTAGAGTGTTGAAGGAAGGGAAGGGCTTCCTTTTTATGTTTACACAACCTGACAAAGAAAGTGATTAGTATTTGCAATCCATGACAGCAACTTTAAATTCTACTTTATATTTTTCTCTGACTTCCTAACATTAAACAAAAGCCCTTGAGCCTGTGAACCTGGCATAAAAGTTTCATATATGAGATAACTGGACACCTTCCCAGCTATGTAATTCTCAACTTTTTTTTTTGCTCTCCCCAAAAGGATGAACAAAACTCAGTCTTGAAAAATTACACTGGGGATGAATTAGGCCTGTCATCTGCTCCTCAAGCTGATAGTTTGTATTGTATCCCAAAGAAAAAAACAGCTTTAACAACAAATCCTTTATATTATTATTCTATTACTTTCTCATTAAAAAGGCATGAGCCATATTCATTATATAGCATTCTATAGGAAGTGTAAGTCTGTATGCGTTCTGTAATTTATCAAATACTAATGATCAACAACCTTCTCCCATGCTACCTGAACAACAAAAATATCTCTACTTATATACAGCTAGAGCCAGAAAGACGAGTGCTAGAAAGCAAGAGATTGACCATGACATCTCAGACTTGTTGATGCATGTTATATCAGGCTATACGTTCTCTGTATAGATCTCACAGTATCTCTGTCATTCGTACACTTACTAACCCTTAAAAGCAAAATTTGAGAGTCATTAAGACATCCTGCAACTTTTCAACGAACACCGTCACTAAAGATGAAGAATGAGCAGCAGGCTGTCCAGCACAGGAGGAGTTGCTGACAGAAATAATAATATCAAATTCAGTTTTGAGGTCTCCTGCTACATCAGAAAATGACTGTAAGGAAAATTGAGACTTCCTTAGAGAACAGCACAACCGTAATTTCAGCATATGAAATATTTTCTTGGATATTTACCTTTGTTTCTTACTTGATGGGCAGCCTTTTCATCTAAGACAGCTTTAAAAAAACATACTGAGTCTCTGTATCATAGACTTTACTCATGAGAAGCTCTTACCAGAGAATACAAAAGACTACCTGTTTCATAAGGAAGCATTATGGCTCTTTATAGCATCAGTGAGGATAGAGATATTTTTGAAGAACACATTGGAAGCTGATGTCTGGCAGCTGCCATGTCTCTTGTTACTCACCTCCTTTTTTTACGTACAGTTATCTCCTTTCAGTTGAATAGTGCTGGAACCACAAATGTAAAATGAGACTTGAGAGAACTCAGCTGTTAATAAAAGGTTCCACTGTCCTTTCTTGCTGAGCCACTAATTGAAATGCAAGTGACTCTGGTGTGATACCAGACAAAGCCTTCAATGGGCTGTATTTGCACTTACTCAGTAGAACAAGTTTCAGCAGACTGTTTCTTGGAAATGTTATGACATAAATCTTCAGCTATAAATGTGTTTCTTCGATTATATGATAAAAAATTTAAGCAAAGCCTGTATTCTTTGAAAGAAAATAGTACTGCAGTACTGTTTCACCATTTTGCCATCACAGAGTCCAGTCATAGTGGGAAGAGAACAAATGATCAAAATTAAAATCCCATCTCTTCAACATACAGATTTTGAATGGAAAAAAAAAATCTGTAACTTTTCTGACTCATGGATCTAATTTTCTTAATATGAAGAATAGTAAAAGCAAAATGTATGCATTTCCAGTTTAAGAAGTGAAACCTAGAAATTGTAGATGTAGGAGTGAGAATGTTTTCCCCCATTACCTCCAATTTTCTCTGGATCATGAAGCAAGTCACGTCACTGAACTCTTTGATACTCTCCTCATATGATGAGAAATATGATTTATCCATTTTACAGAGTACTTTGAAACCTCCTCGGGAAACATGTAATTCAAGAACTATCTTTTTATTCTATTACTAGCCTAGGCTACCAGTTTAAGGTAGCAGAATGGCTCCATTTCAGAAGGATTTTCCACAGTGATGAATTCAGACTCTGGGAGAAGTGCACTGTGCAAGCATTTCACAGTATATTTAAAATGCCCAGAGAGAAGTTTTACCGTGGCAGGCTTACATCCAAGCTGTATATTTGAAGGAAAGAAGTGCAGACTATAGCAGAAGGTTCCATTATACTTAGGCCTTTTCGTCTTCAGTTTCTAGATTGGCATGATTAATTATGGAAGTCTGCAGCTTCAACTTCCACCGAGACAGCAGTGCTGAAGAGCGGGAAGTAATCAGCCCTAGCTGGCACCACCATCCATTATATCAATATTCACAGAGACAGACAGCATCAGTAACTCCTCATGAAAGCCCGGCCTGTTACAGCCATTTTAAACCCAATGCCGCTCGCTGTAAATGGCAAATGAAATTCAGAAGTACAATTCAGTGTGCACAGTGTGGTGTTTCAGTCAGTTTTCCATGATACATATGAAGTAGGGAAAAAAAATCAGGCAGCCAAGGATTCCTTGGAGAATTCTAATAATACATAGAGGCTTAGAAAATGCTATTTGTTACTGCAGTTTGCATTTCAGACTGTGGAAAAGTATAAAAACTGACAAGTGCCCACTAATAGGAGGCTGAGCAAGAGATTGTGGTTAAGGAGGGCGCCATGTGGGACAGGAGGGATGAGTACTCTTCCACTGCACATTCCAGCTCTGACTCAGAACCTTATCACAACAGAAAACTTACATATTTTTATAATTCCTTTTGCCAATAAACTGACTTCAAAATATTCCAACGTTGCATCCTGTTGGCTTAGCTACATGCTAGCCTTAAGTTCAGCTGAGAGAAAGTAGGTAACTAGCAATGAAGAAGCTAACATGTTCATTCCTACTCTAACTTTTGCCCCTACTGTTCAGGTCTACTGGCCTACCAGAAAAAAGAATTGAAGTGAAAACAAAGAACAAAATAGATTGTCCAGACAGCACTAATATTGTCAATTTTTTAACTGTATAGTTTGCAATTTTTTTCAGTTACAGTTCATTATACTTCCAATTAATCCTTATGACTACACAATAGCCAAAATAACATATCTAGATTATTAATTCAAAATTTACCTGGTTTATTAAAAACTTAATTTGTTTACAACATCTTTACTGTATGAAACATCAACAACACATGATTTCAAAGATAAATCCTACGCATCCCAGGTGGAGAGCGCTGTAAACACATAATAAATGCATGACCTTTCTCATTTACCCACACTCTTCCTGCAAAATAATGTTCTTATGTCAGAAGCTTCTTTGGTCGGTCAGAATAAGTATTGGGGGAGCAAAAACAATGCATCAGACCTGTTCTAAGGACAGTAAGGATTGGATTAGACATGAGGTCATGGAAGGCATCTTAAGTCATCAATGCTGCAATGGAAAGCATGGACTAAACCACGCTGAAAGCAAATAAGAAAAATTATCCTGAATTTACATTCATTTTCTTGCTCCCATTAAATGCATACCATTTGTAAAAACTACACACAGAAAAGGCTTGGTTTCTGTTTTCTTTACTTGTTCTCCCTCAGTCTCTTATTGTCCATTCAGTAAACTTTTCAGGCATGCAGAACAGCATCCAGTTTCAATTGCCAAATCAAAAGCACGCGCTGTCCCTTCATTGATGTTGGAATTCATGTGTCCATATTAGAAAGTATGGGGAAAGAGAAGAGGAAATGTTTTCTTTTTCCAATTACCTGACTTTTCACCTTTAACAGTTCCCTTTTGAGCAATCAGTGCTAAATCATGCCATAGGCTGCTGCAACAGAGCTTTCTCAGATCACTGTTTTGTTCCATCCTGTCTCTGTGAGGCTCAGATGGGAATACACCAAACCGGTTCTGACCTTTTCCTCTCTATTTGGTTGGTGCAAGTTTCCGGTTAGTACCCACTACCTTTATCACAATTACTCCCATGTCTCTTCTGTTTTTGTGCCATTATATATGCCATACCTACTTCTAAATAGGTCTATACCGGCCACTATCAACATTGGCATAACTTGCAATATTAAGGTCCTGTGTGTCTAATACAATAAACATTCATGTACATAGGGATCTGAAACCCATAGAAGCCTACTGAAAGACCAGAAAAATCCCATTACTGATAAAACAGGGTCTAAACTAAGTGCAGCATGGTACACTGTATTACATTGTCATGTGAGTTCAGAAGTACCATCAAGTTAGCACCTATTAACAAACTCCTGTGCATCAGCTGGTCTGCAGAAATTGTCAGCATGTATTCCTTTGCATTTGCTACAGGCAAATCATCTGCAAGTTAGCTTAGCCTTCTCTCCTGTCAGAACAAGTCACATCAGCATGTATTTGCTAGGCTAAGAGCCTATTCATCCCCACATCGACATGTACCACTGTGCAAATGATACTTGCTAAACCCTGCTAACTAATTTCCCATCCAAGCCTCACACTAGGGAGATGCTGCGATAGCAATATGATTTATTTGCTCCTTAATCACTGAAAAGTCATGGAAGCAAATACTTGGGATCATTTAAACAGCTGACCTGCTACAGATAATAATGGAATTGCTTTTATTTCAGCAGAATTTTATTTCTTCAAACAGTAACTCCATAGTGAACTAGTGATGAAACCACTGAAAAAGTAAGAAAATAAACTGGTTGTGTAATCTTTTCCTTCTCTTAGTTTCTCATAAATAAGTCAGTGTCAATAATTCTTCCCCTGTTAACCACTCTTTATATAGCTGAAGGCAAGAATATCTTGGAGCTGTTGCATAGGCACAGCCCTTAAAGGCTCCTGAGCACTTGTTTCCTGGCAAGAAGCACTTTCAAATAGGTCTGTGCAAGTGTCTTCTTGGAATGTTATCTTAATCTTTGTTTCTTGCCCACAGTTGGTTCCTTGAACAGAAAGATCTTAAGGAGCACTTTTAGAAGAAAAGGTGTTTTATCTTTAAAGGAAATTTAAAAAAAAAAAAGAAAGGCAAGCAGTAAAGAAACATTCAGTAATATTAAAAAAAAAAAAAAAAAGAATGTGTGGCACTGGCTGCTTTTCATTCTGCACTCAAGACTGGAAGTCTCTGTTCCCTGTTCACTGTCTCTAACAGGTAGACAATATCCCACTCCTCCAGCTTCTGACTCATCTGCTAGCATATTGTTTGGAAAGCTCCTCCAGTTTCTCCTCTAATTTGCTATGTGGTGCCACAGAAATTTGTTGCCAACGACAGTTTCTTTATCACATCAAATAGGCCCACCTGAAAGGAGATCCACCTAGCATCTCTTAGGCACTTTTTTCACAGCTCTTTTCCTCTCTTTCCTCTGTCCAAGTCATTCATCAGGTTACTGTCCTTGTGGTAATTTAAACACCAGCTCCAGTTCAGCATAACTGGAAACCATTCAGTCTGCTACTGACATCTACAAAAAACGCCACTATTTCTCTTAGGAAGTGGGCAGGCTTGACTGACAGTGTTTACATTGTGGCACTGTATGAATCTCTCAAACATGTCCTTCACATGATCTGTGATTTAAGCTTTCCCAGCAGCCATCCTCCTAGCCAGTATACTTTTTCGAGATGTAGCCATCTCTCTTGCTCTAATATCCCTCCCCCATTGCCGTGACAAAGACAATTGCATTCTCAGTTGTACTCACATGTTTTAAAGATAACTCTGCTGTTATGTTCACTATACAATCTCCTTTTTTATCTCTCGGAAGGGAAATTAGCCATGCTTTGTACTTTGGCATAAATGCACTTATGTTAAAGTATTATGTTTGCTTAGGAAATGGCATATGTGGAAAATACCAAGGGGTAACAACTGTATGTACAGAACAGTAAAGTTGTCATCCTGTATACAGCTGCATAAGCTCATTGAAATGACACTAAAGAAGGGGGAAAAATAGTCAACTTTTCTTCTAACTGGAAAAAATTAGAAAATATTAAAATAGTCTGGAAGAATAAGATACAAATTCTCAATCACTAATATCAGGAATGAAGAAAAGCTCCTATCTAGATTTCTCAGAATATTAATGGGATGAAACAGTTAAACTGATATCTGAACTCCACAGAAGATGAAACTCGCTGTTTTTCCTAATGACTTCATTTTCTGTAAGAAAATGCATTCAGAAGTTATCAAATGGATTTTTTCTTATCAATTGTGCTAGAAACCACAAGCCAATTCTTTAATGTGCATTTAAGAATAATGGAAGGAATAAATAATTAATAACACATACAATGTGGGGTTTATCTAACAAATAATGGTCCATGAAAATAAGAATTGTATTAAATTAGGGAATCAAGTGAACTACAATCAATGTAATGGTTATTCAAGTGTTACAAGTGTTTTCCAGGGCTCCTTGTAAGAAGACTGAATGTTGTTTCAACAAAAAGCATAAAGAAAAATTACTTAAGGGATTAATTTGGCCCAGAGATCTGCGATCTGTTCACCAACACTTTTTGTGGGGATACCCACAGTCTGATTCTTTTCTGAATTGTGGACAAAGAATACCAAGGATTCTTAGAATGATTTTACTTGCAACCATCCCAGGTAATATCACCAGTAAAATTACACGATCGAGCCCAAGTTACCATCCAAAGACATTTTCAACATTTTCATCAGGACTACTAATGATTTCTCTACCATGCATCATCAGTATGTTGTATACAATTTTATTCAAATAGGCCTTGGGCAGAAAAGAAGTCACATGCATATGAACTGTGTGGTAACAAAAATTAAAGAATATTTATTGGTAATTGAACCTCAGAAGATAATGAAGACTTTCAGCTGTGGTGCTATACTTTTCTTCAACCAAGTATGCCACTGGCCTCCAGAGAGGTTTGCTTTATATTATGCAGGACTTTAAATGTAGCCTGCATAAGCAAACAAAGGTGAACAGTACTTACCACTTGCCAAAGAAATTAAACAGAGATATCGACATGTCTCCATTGGCCCTCTCCCCACCTCAAAAAAATAACCAAAGTACATTAATCTCTGGCCTGCTGGAATTTTATCTGACAGAAGTCAGCCTTGCGAAGCTGAGAATTATCTGTGAACACACCTTGTGACATGAACAAATCTGCAGCACGGTGCTTTTCCAAATACAGCCATGACAAGACATCACAGACTATAAATCTACCACAGGCCAAGCTGTTGCAGCGTTAAGAGCTGCAACCCCCAAGTTTTGCATCAGTTTCCTAGGCAGGAGTCCCCAGCTGTGGGCCAGGTGCCGCCACTCCCCACCACACTAGAAACATTGCCACCTCAAACCAGAATCTCCAACAGCCAGCATGAAAAGCACCTGCCAATTACTGACACTGCAACTACAACCTTCTTGGCATCCAAAGCCACTCTCGAGTTATGCTGAAGCAGGGTCTGCACTTAGACTTTGGCATCTTTCAAAATCATGACAGGAAGAAGAGGCCCTCTAAACAGCTAAACAAGCAGAGCCTAGACCCAGGGAGTCCCGAGGACAACACTAAATCCCTATCCGACACTTCCCAGGAAATTCCCTTCATCACTGGGCCAGAGGCTAGCTGTGAGGAGCGCCTTTCATTGCACCTGCTGAAAGGCTGTTATTCTGAACAATCTAATCTACATTCATCGGGCCAGCGCAGTAAGGCATCACTCTGCAATGTGACAATTAAGGTATCTAGCTGGGAGCAGGGAAATTTGAATTTCAATTCCTGTTACAAGACTGCTTTTCTAGCTGATTACCATATAATATTAAAGTACATAAGCAAGCATTACGAGTCAGGAGCAGAAACTGAGTTTCCTAATAACCTATTCAAAACTATCCATTACTCTGGATACCAACAGGACGCAGACTTGGCCATCCTGTACTGCTGCATTTTTCCTGCTATCGATACTCAAGTTACCTGGTACTATTTCGAATTATTTATACCTGCTGCAATCATATCTATTATTAAAGACAGATGTACACCCATTGCAGGATAGTTTTTCTTTTCAACTCTTTCAGGGGGATTTGTGGAGCATACTCCTGACTAATTCCTGTTGGCATGAAATAAGGAAAGAATATAAAAAACAGTTATTCCATTTCTTCCCCTTCACACTTACTGTGATATTCACCCCTTGCTCTCACCTAATTCTTTCCTATGCCTTATTCCTATTTGTGCTCTTGGTTATATTCCCCCTTGTCATCCCATGTCTTCCATTCCTCTTCCTCGTCTAAGTTTTTTTTTTTGCCTTTCTTCCTTCTTCTTTCTCTTTTCTTACCCTCCCTTTGCCAACATTAAGTGACATGATACTCCAGTCTTCCTCCTATACTTAACGAAACAAAAAAAGCATGGACCAGAAGGGCTGAAGAAGAATAAAAAGGAAAAGTCCTTTCATTGCTACTTAGCAAGACAAGGAAGGTCTATCATGAGGTTTTGATCAGAACAATTGTGTTCCAACAGTTTTTGTTTAGAAGGGCAAATGATGCAAAAAATATAAATTCTACAGATCTCAGTGGCCTCTCTAGTTCTTTCTCCTTCCTGGCATTGACAGTCCTTGGTTACTTTGAAATTCCTCTTAATGAGATTTGACAAAATTTCCACTATGCAGCAATTTCAACTATCACCATCAACCTGGAAAATATTTCCCAGGTGAAAATACTTTAAAGGAATGTCAATACATCTGTTCCTGAATTCCCTCATTATAGTTTTATTTTAAAAGAATCCAAGCCTCGGGTTTTCAAGTTGGTTTCTTTTTTTCCCTTGATTACTGCTGTATGAAATGCCTAGACCAACAACAAAACCAGGAAAAATGGAAGAGCCATCAGAGTGTAATGGTTGCAGTGAATGCTGAATGAACTGTGATCTTTGGTGGGATAAAGATCAACATGACAAGCTTTCAGCTGTAGTGATCAGTTGATACTTTCCAGACCATCCCCACAGTGACAAAGACAGAGGCATTTTTAAGTTGTAATTGAGATTAGCCTCGATACGTACAGTTTGGAGCCATGCCTGCTAAAAGGCTGGCTATGTAAACTATCCCTCAGTTTCACATGAGCAGTAATCTAATGCCACCACAAAAATCTCATGATATCCCTTGATCCAGAAGTCCAGCAACAGATTTATGCCAGGGTGCTTCAGCTGTGCTACTGAAAATTTTGCCTCCCAAGGTCTGAAGCCCTACCAGGACCCTCACTAAAGATCAACGTTATTGCCTCTTGGAGTGTCCAAGTCTTGTACAATGCTCAGTTTTGTAGCCTGAAAGCCCTCTTGCTCTAATCTAGCTCACTAGATTTGCACTCACGTGATAACTGAAAGCCCACACATAATACCTACTAACTCCTGCACGCTTTGGATGAAGCCCATCAAGATGGGCCAGATTGCTTTTCATGGATGGGAAGAAAATACTTTTTTTGTTACTACTAAAGCTAACCACAATAAAAATAAATAGTTCTCTTTCATGTGGTGATGAAACAAAGCAATCATGCTGTATTCCTTTTTAATTATTAGGTTGTAAGATTCAGTGTTTTCCTGGCATGTTTAATTCTGAATCATATTCATCACATAAATATAAATAGCCAGCAATTGTATATAGTAGCGGAGGGTAGAGAGGAAGGTCAGGGAATTAGCTCAATTAGTCCAGAAGGCATTTCCTATGAAGTCACCAAATCTGTTCTGGAAACACTCCTCCATCAGCACAGAGGGGGCCTGAAGGCTGCTGGACCCTCATGCACCAGACACAAGGGTACGTGTCTCCAACCTTGCTGGCATTTGAACGCTTCTCCTCTGAGGACAGAGGAAAACACAGGACAAACTCACTTTTTGGGGCTTTGTAAAGATGAGTAAAAGGTTTCCCCTCTCCACCTCCTCTTCTGGGCAGTGCCACCAGCTGAAGACACTGCTTTAGTGCCAAATCCCCCGCAGCTCTCCATGGGGTCATGGAGATTGCCATGAGATGTACCTTCACCACCAAAACACCCAGAGAGGGCAGATCCTGGAGAGAAGCGTCGATGTTGAGCACAAATAAATGGCTAGAAGTAATACCGTGGATGGGGTGCTAAGAGGCAGGGTTAAAGTTGTGGCCAGTCACGACTAAACCACTTTGTATGTGGTTTGCATCTGTAAACTACTTTGCATAAACACAAACGTTAGCACAAGTCCAGCATCGCACAACATGGGCCGTCAGGAAAGTTAAGCCTGAACTTGCTGGGATTCTTAACCGTTGTAACCCAGCCATCACCTCAGTGTAGCTGCCCACCATTATGCAAAGCTCAGGCACACAGCAGTTCTCTGTTCACAGGAACAAGCTGAGTTCTCCACACTCCCTCGTTTGGGCCGGCAGCAGCCTTCCGCGGAGTGAGGTAGCGCAAGGCAGCCCAGCCCGGCCCTTGCCGGGGAATGCGGCCCGTCCTGGCCTGCCTCTGCCCCGGGCTGATGATTTACCCGAGGCCCGGCCCTCCGGCCCCGGGAGGACTCGGAGCTCCTCACCCTGCGCGCCGCCTGCAGAGCCCCACGCTGGTTAAGAGCCGGAAACGACGGAGGTTTTGTCGCCGTCGGTTGGGGTTTTGAACCATCGCACCTCTCCTGGCCGGGCAGCGCCACCGTCTGCCCGTCACCACCTGCCCCAGCTCGACTCAAGGGA
>VWZY01006738.1:0-17211 GCA_013399075.1 Chloroceryle aenea | reverse complement strand
AAGCTCTGTCCCTGTCTCTCTGCCGCTTGTGCTCACGGTAAGTGTTTGAGCGTTTTCTCCTTTATTCGAGGATGTCAGAGCATGTGAGTGTGTTCGTGTGTGGCCTTCACCTGTGCTGTGGGGTCTGCGCCCCCCTTCCCTGTGCCTCGTGTTACCAGAGGGGTTTATGGATAGGCCTTTAGAGTTCTCCAGAGCCTTGTTCTTCTGCTGTTAGCTCTGTAGAGCTGCCTCCTGAGGAAATGATGTTGGCCTGAAGATCCCTCACCTTGTTTTCTCCTCGAAGGCCGTGCTTGTGGCTTTTCATTGGAGAGGGAGCAGCTGGCACCCGATGTGGCCGTGGGTGTGGAGCGTGAAGGGCTAAAGCTTTTCCAGGCTTCTTGCGCTCGTCCTTTCCTGTGTGTTGCTTGCTGTGCCTACACTAATGATGCTGGCTGATTAGATCTGAAGCTACAGTTCTGTAGTGGCACTTCCTGGGTTTGCAGAAGTTTATGTTTACTTGAAGGTAATGAGGTTAAGGTGCATTGATTTTAAATAATATTCCAGTATGTTTGTTACATATATGAGACCACTGTGGGTTTGCACTCTGCTGAGCAAAATTTTCATATTTCTGTATTACCCCTGAATAATCAGGGCTTAGAAATGCAAGTAAATTTGTCCTAACATGAAACAAAAATTTCTGAGCCGTCGCATCAGAGGTCCATCTAGTTCCCTTTCCACAGAACACTGTGAAGAGCAAGACTACAGCCAGTTGTCTTGTCGGTGTAGGTAATTGTGCTATCAGAAAGCAGCTTACATAACTCTTGACTAACTTTTGCTCATGTTCTGCAATAAGGAGGAGATAATGGACAATCAGAAACCCTTTCCTTTGAAGGCCATGCTGTGTAAACACTGTGGTTCAACACTGAATGCAAGTTCCAAGTTCCCTCCAGCTTGCAGTCTGCCAGGCTAAATTTTTTGGTGGGTCTTATGTTAGCATTTTGATCAGATTTTTGCTCCCACTAGGTGGCATACATTCTAAATGCAGATTTAGATGCACACCAGTATCCTTTGGGGAAGCATAAGTCATTATAAGCCTAAGGGATAATAGACTGTATGTTTGGTTTTTTTTTCCCCCTGCACTTTCCAAATAGTTTGTTTCCATGCTATTTCTTTTAGTTAATAACAAAATTCAAGACTAGTATGAGCTACAGACGGGCAGCTTTTCAATGAAGGTAAAATGCCAGGCTTTTATACTGTTAGTCAGCACAACTCAGTGTGGACACCTTAAGTTATTTGTAACAACCAAAGATTTACCCCAAATTATTTCTAGCTCTTGATCTGAAAACTGATAGATGCCCATCTGAGTAGGTTTCTGTCTGTTTCGTTTTCACTGTGGCAGTTCTGTTCTTTAGTTAATTTCAGGATCTGTTCCAGTCCCCAGTTGTTCCTGCTATGGTATGCAGGTGTTAAAGGAAGGTTTGAAGAATGTTATTTTTATCTCCTTGTTTAGAACCTGATTCTTTAATACACTGCAATGCCTTCTTGTTCATTAAGTTTCTATTAAATCGAGGAGTCAGCATAATAAAAGTAAACAGCAGAGTGTACATTAGTTTTCAAAACCTTTATTGTCCTCACTGTTTTCTCTTAAATTACTTTATCTCACTGCTATATAGTACATGTGACCAGTTCTCTGCATTTGGAACACCTTGTAACTGTGCTGGTTTAGTGAATTAAAATTTCAAGCAGCTTTCTGCATGTGTGTAAAGAGTATAAATTAAACAAAGGCACTTTTTTCTGGACACCATGAAGCCTGCATTAGAGATGATTACCCAAACACTGTAGTTCAGGCAGAGTGTTTATTAAAAGACAAAGAGAGGAGGCATGTGGGTAACAGCATGAGGGATGTAAAAACCTGATTGCAGTGCTGCAGGAGGGAAGAAGGATACTGCCTCCTTGGGGCACAGTACTAGTGGTGGACGAGATACTTTGGATTGGTTAAATAGGTTAGGACAATAAATCTACAAGTGGTGAATTTTAGTTGTTTCTGGGACTGATCCTGGTCACCAGGTCAGTGTAATCCAAGTGCAGCGTTATGGGTGATTTTAGACTCGTGCTGGCCTAACACCAAGTGAAAGGAGAACTACCTCTGCTGACAGCAGGTTTGCTAAAGAGAATCCCTAGTGGTGCAGGCCCCTCTGTGTTGTGTAGGCAAGACTACAGCTGCATCCGTGTCAGGTGCAGAGGGGGCAGGAGGGGGATGTGCTTGAGTGCCCTGAGACATTGCTGATCGTAGTGGTGATTGTAGTGGTAGTACTTGGAGTCTGATGCAACTCAGGTTTTAAACTGTTAACAGTTAATTTGATCAAGTAATCCTTATGGGCCTTCTCTCTGCTGCAGAGAGTCTTAATGTATTTTGTGCTTTACTTTACGTGTAGCTGGAGTGCAAACCTCTTATGAGTGAGCCAATACCTCGTGAATAGCAGCATTAACTTCAATAAGATTTCAAGGGGAAATAGTTGTTTATAAATGGTAAAGAAAGACTCCCAGTCTGTTTCTTTCACCTTCTTCACCTCCTCGGTTTGGGATGAAATTGAAGGGGAATTTGGTTGATAACCAAGTAGAAACTACTGTACATGAATAACTGCAATTCAAACAGGATTTCTAGCTTGCTCAGAGTTACCATCAGCTTCACAGCTTGGAATTCAAGATAAATATGCTGTCATTAATTTTAATCATTAATAGATGGAAGTTTGGGAATTAAAATTCCTTCTTCATTCTTCTACAGACTGAAATTTTTGCAAGTGTAAGAAATATTTTTACTATTGGCTTTTTACTGGTTTCTTTTTGAGAGGAAAGAAGCTTATACTGGGAGAATACAGAGCATGTGGTCTTTGAAAATCTAACTGCTTTAGGTCTTCATTAATAATTGTTTGATACCACTTTTAAAAGTTGTAGGTTTGTTTTCCCCTCTGCTCCTTTTTTGCCTCCTTAATGGTGACTTTTTCTCTTGACTGTGCTCTCCTGAGTATTCTAAGGGAAAACTTTTGGTTCTTTACTTGGAGTGTCCAGTAATTTACTCCGTTTGGACTTCTGCTGTAAAAATCAGCTGTAAGGTGTTTTAAGCACAGGGTTGATGGAGGAGTTCTGTCTTGTCATGTTATTCTTTTGCTCAGTGATTTAAATTGGCTTCATCCATGACTTTCTCCTCCCTGCTCTTATCTTCTGAGACACTGCTTTGGTTGGATTTAGATGGAGAGATTAAAACAAGTACAATTTGCTGTCGTTCTTTCCTCCGGCTATGGAGAATGAAATACCCATGCAGATCCCCCTATGGAAGCCACTGCCTACATTTGAGTTAAGCTTATAAACTGCACAAAGAGAATATTGCATTACAGTTTCAATCTCTAGTTTCCAAGTGCAGACGGTGATATTACCAGAGTTAGTTCAAAGCTATCAATCATTAGAAAGCTTATTGACAGTTCAAAATAGTTCTATCAATATCTCATTTGCTGTCTGATCTAATGCACAGGCTGTGTAATGCCAATGCAATGACTCCATCTTTCAAAAGATAAGACATAATTTCTTATAAGCGTTTGTAAAAGGCCTGTGTTTTTATGTTTGCTCCATTGAATTAGATGGATGCGTTTGGTCTACTGTGCTGCTAGGCTGATACCTAGGAAGAAAAATTGCTCTTACAACATATGTTCAAAGTATCTGGAATAAGAGTGTTGAAAGAAGTACTTATTTTGATGAAATACTTCTCCAAGCGAGGCTCTTGGAATGGCTTCATGTAGTCTAGGTTAAATGGCATTGCCTTTATGAGGGGGAGTACAACACAGTATTTAGTGTAACCTGATCTAGCTGAGTGATGTCTAATGAAGATAACCCCAGACAGTGGTGACAAAAACCAGCTCCAGGTCCTGCTCTGGATTTGTACTCTTATTTGTATCTGCTGACTTGTCCCAGTGCGATGTTGTACAGGATCTGCAGTGTGTGTACAAGGAGCTCTGCCCTTCCTAGAGCTCTGGGAAGCTTTTGCAATCACAGAGGGATAGACTGTGATTCGGGTATCAAGTCTGAATCCAAACGCTGCCCAGTTCTCTCAAGAAGACTTCCCAGCCTGGATATCCAGGAGCCGAGGGTAGAACATGTGTGTTGATTCTCTGGAGCAGAGAAAGCAGAAGATGGACAGAGATGTATTTCTGTTCTTTGCAATTCAGTGGCCAGCACAGCTGAGCTAATGTTTAGGGGCAGGAGGGGTTAATGATTTGCTGCTGGTAGAGGCCAGCAGCTAATTACTCTCTGTCTCCAGCAACAGGAAAGCAGGATGGAATTGCCTCTGTCTAATTTGCAGACATTTCAGTGGAATGCTCCAGTGCAGAAACACGCTGGTCCAGGCTGTGTCTTAGTCACATTGTGTAGCCCTCAGTAAAATATGCAAACCCTAGTAATGTCTTGGGGGGATAAGAAGGCTTAACTTCTGTGGGAAATGTATTGTAACAATAAACTTCTCAGTACATCGTGTTATCTGAAAAAGATGATGATGGGTGTCACAAGGAAGCAGATTTTGTACAGAATTGTACAAATGTTCAATGCTGTGTGCCTTTGTGTAACGTTATAATCAGGTAGCTCCTCTTAGGTGCAAGTATGAAGTGGAAACCAAAAGATTTCTTAAAAGACTCTGTCTCAATATTTTGATCAGTCTGGAAGGACAAACTGGCTAGCAGGTGTACTCTTAGCTGATGCTGGGATGAGTGCTCATGTGATGGGCTGGTTTTAAGGTGACTTGATACACACCTCAAAGATGGCCAATCTGGGGTTGGTTTTTATCCTCTCTCCTCAAAGAGCAGGTCAGCATACCTGATGGGAAGTATTTTCCCGAGGTTCATAACATTTTCTTTTCTAGAATTGGGATTAAAATTCAGGTGCAGAGGGAATTGCCTTTAGGAGATGCCAGCCCAGTTTCATAATTTGTAAATGTTTTACTTACCTGTTTTTACTACTTTTTCATATATTTTCTCATTTTAAAGCTAAACATGCAGATACTTTGAATTTTAAGTAGACTTTAATAAGGAATGTTTAATAAGGTTTGAAAATACTGAAATGCTTCTACAGTTAAAGACTTTTATACAAAAAATCAAATTTGATCCCATTTGTTTTCAATTAGAACCAGCCCCTTTTGGGGGTGGGTGGAAGGGAAGAAAGCAAAACTGTTCCACGATTGGTATATTCAGTCTCTCAAATGAATAAGCTTTTGCTGCTACAGTACTGGGGAGGGGGATGTGATTTAAACAAAATGATCAGGTTTGAAACATAATCAGAATGTCAAGTGTTCTTGTTTTTGTAGGGTTTTTTGGTTTGTCTTTTGCTACTGTGTGTTGTGTTTTCCCCGACTTGTTAACATGACTTGCAACTTGGAATACTGTGGCTTTGTGTTGCCACTGAGATTTGGGAATGCAAAACTTAGTTCACATCTGGAATATTCTGTTCTTCAGGTATTATAAATAAAACTGAGATTGTGGATCTGAGGATTGAATCACTAAAGTGAGTGCAGAACAACCCATACGCTGGAATGTCGACCAGCAAATGGATATTAATATGAACCACAGAGAACTCAGTGCAGAATCTCCTCAGGAGACCAAAATACACAGACCTGAAAAACCAACAAGTAGCTCTGATGTTGCTTCATAGAGAGAATACTTAGGACTAACTCTTGAGAATTATTATGATAATAACTGCATTAGAGATGTAGGAGAATTCAGAAGTAGTTATGGTAAATGTGAATAAAGAGCAGTGAGTGTTTGAGGTGGTAAAAAGGTGAATATTATTGCTTATTTATACAAAACCACGACTGTGTAATGCTTTTCTCAGTTTCCTCAGGCTGATAGCACAGAGTAAGACTAGCTTGGTTAAGCTGCTGTTTATTGTAGATAATGAAGAGTGAAATACAAGCTTTTACTTACGTGTGTGTGTATAAGTTTTGGCAGGCAGGTGAGCCTGTGAGAGCTGCTTTGGTAAGTTTATTTCCTAGAATCTGCAATCGAACTCTTGGTCTGTTGCATTATGTGCAGAGCAGAGGAATTATTAATGTAAAAACTGAATTAATATTCCATTTCCAGCACAATTTGAGTTCCAGTATTACAGTACTTTTGTTTCTTGACCACCTAACGGTGCTAAGAAGATCGGTGTGATGCTGTATACATGTGTCACTGCACATTTTATTGTGGCTATTATATGCAGGAAAGAATACAGAGTTGGCCATAGTTCTTGGAGACTTTCAGTGTATAATTGTAACATTTTTTAGCTGGTGCATTGTACTGCAAGGGAAAACACAATGCCAGTATTAAGAGTGCAAGTTTGGGTATTGAGAATGTTGGAAATGACACTTGAGACTTCTGGTATGTAAATAATAGAGAATAATGACATAACCTTTGATAGAAATGCCTGCAATTACAAGCAATATAATGAGTTTATTTGTAGGCATCCATGTTTGTCTCTTCATGAACATGGTTTGCTTGTGTGATCGAATTACTGGACAAAGTCAGAAGTCTTTGGTATGTCAGTGATGCAGAGTCTGCAGTTTATTAGAAATAACCCTGTAGTTTTATGAAGATGTTTGGATTGTTAAGTGTTACAAAGAGCTCTGCCTCAAAAGCAGAGGGAGGTTGTCTGGCAGAAATGTTAGGGTGCAGCATTTTATTACATATGCTACATGTGTTTTCTGTATATTGTTTCCATCTCTGTATTTATAAAGATTATTGATGACAATGTGAATGCTCTTTCAAAAAATGTAACTTACATTAGAAAGAGCAGAGCACTATCAGTTGGAGTGGGGAATAAGCATCAGGACCTTTTGTCTTCACGCAAGTGGGGTCAGTTATAGAACTGGAAGAGATGATGGAAGTGTTATCACTCTGGTGCCTTTGTGAGGTGTTTTTGCTAAAACTGTGATGGAGATGTATAGGAGAGACTGTTCTGTACTTGTCTTGCATGGGGCAAGAGAGGTGCCATGTGTCCTCTTCCTTCTGCCTGGAAAAACCAGCTATGGTCCTAAGCACTCCCTGGGCCATGTGAGGAGATCCCTTTTGAATGTAGGTCAGAAGAGACAAGGAAAGCTGGGCTGCTGAATCTAGAGAGGCCAGGAGTCAGTTCGGGACTGAAGGATATCTTGTTCACGTAGACAAAGCAAGCACACTATAGGTGCTGACCACTCTGCTTCATGTTACTGCATCTGGTCTAAACTACTGTTGCCTTTTAGCTAGAGAATGCAGAGTGTTCTGTTCCATAGCACTGTACAGGAAGATGCCTACCTGTGCCCCTCGTTTGAATTGATGGCAGTGTAGGTGAGCTGTTGGTGGCCTCTATACAGAAACATATCAAAATAAACAGGGTAGCTGATTTTACAAAGAGAGCTCAGATACATCCTCCAAATCTCCTTTTACAGAAGGTACTGATTCTTCAAGGGTTTGCCTTGCAAATTCAGCCTCTGTAAGCCCTGGAAACTTGGCATACCTCCTGAAGTCAAGAGATGCTGAAAGAAGGTAGAAGTATTGCTAATCAATGTAGAAGTATTGCTAATCAGTGTAGCAGCATTGCTAAATAGCTTGGTAGTCTGTGGGGTTGAACTGAGTAGCTACTGGAGATGTGAGTTGCAGACAGAGGTATGTCCTGCAAACATGTTGTTAAATCCAGCAAAACTGTCCTTCAAATGTGTTAAGACCCTTCAGTGGCAATAAAATCTTAAGTAGTTAAATCCAAGTCTAGTGGAAGATTTATCATTGCTGTGAAGAGCAGTAAGCCCCCAGAACTCATTGTTCTTTTGTGTGTGTGTGTCTATTCTTGAATGTTGTGGGTTTATTTCACCAGAAGGTGGTTTTGTGTGTTTGTTTTTTAACCCTACACATAAATATAGTTCCTTAAAATCCTGAAGAAAATGGAAGTATTAAGAATGTAGTGGTTTTTATACAGGTTTGGCTCTTCCACAGAGGGGTAAGAACACTTCTAAAGATTTGTTGTAATGCTGTGGTCTGAATTGTCAGTGAGATAACAGAAGGAAGAGGAGCGTGGGAGTAGTGTCCTTTGCAGTCCTGCAGCATTTTGGAAAGGTTTAACCCTAACAGATGAAGTGAAGATGACAAATCACACTGTCAGCTTTGACCAATCAAGCAGGGAAATGGCTGTAAGAGGATACTGCTTCCTAGCATGGCTTTGTTTGGGTTTTTTGGTGGTGTGGTTTTGTTTGGTTTTAAGTTCTTTGTGGCAACATTTTGCAAGCAACTGTTACATCCATTAAGAGACTCTGTCAGTTACCTTGTTTTCTACAGGATGATTGACATACTGTAGGAAAAGATTTCTTCTGGAGCCTTACTAAGTTTACATTCTCTGAGGCAACAACTGCTGTGTGAAAGGACCAGAGGTGTGAACCAGTGACTGTGAATTGATACAGGTGCTTTGTCTTAACTCTTAACTTGGTCTCCCTAGGTAGGTTTCCATTGGCTTCAGTTCCTGAAGCATCCTGTGAGGTGTTTTGGTGGGGATTTTTACTGCTAAACAACGAATTCACAATGAACATCATTCAAGAATGCAATTCTTTTGGGTTTAGTTTTTTAAAGTGACCATGTGCCATCTCTTAGCAGGGAGTAGTATCTGGAGTGATCACTTTTCATAACTGAGCATCAGACAATAATTATTAAAGCAGAAGAGTTAAAGAAGCCGTTTGTGAATCTTACTCTAAATGCCTAAATCTGTGTGCATTCCCCTCCCTTTTTTTGTGGTATTTGGGGTATCTTGAGGACTGTGGCTTGTAAACATGATTGGAATGAGCATAACCCTGTTTCCTTGGAGGCCTTGGAAATGTTTTGATCGACTTTGGGAGAGAGGAACAAGCCACTAATGAAGATATTATCCTGACATATCCAGTATAATGAAATGTTCTTTCTGAGACTCAGAAAGATCAGTCCTCTGAGCAGAAGCAGTTTGCTGGTGGATCTGTCCCCTACTTAGGGGTGACTCTGGGAAGAGATTGCTGCCTGAAAGAAAATTTCTGTGAGAAGCCTAAACTATACCTGCTTATTCTTGCTCCCTTGCCTGGAGAGGCAGTCATGTGGCCCTGAGTGTAGTCATGAAGTATCAACACATTCAGGCTCTTGCATATCAGGAAGCAGAGCTCCACCAGCATTTTGTGAACCCTGACATGGTGGGAATTTTGAGGGGCCATGATGTGGCTGTAATTACTAGATCCACAGGCTGTGGTGGGGATTAATTTCCTGTGCAGGAAGGTAGGCAGGTGCTGTAGAGCTGTTTTCTTGTAACTCTGCAATTTAGTGGGAAGGCTGTATCCTTGGGGGAGTTTACAAGTCCACACATGGTTTCTAGAATTGCAGGAGCTTTCTTTTAGCTGTAAATGACTTATTCATAGAGGTGTTAATTTGAAAGATGAGAAAAAGACCCCAGAATTCTAACAATGCATAAACAGAATATTTTACAGTATTTCTAGTTAATATCTAATGAGACAACCCATCCTTCCTGGAATTCCTGCTTCTAAATCCAATTATTGTTAATGAGGATTTTAAGCCCCCTGCATTAAAAAGAATATGTTAAGGATGCACTCATGCAACAACTTGTGGCTATATATCCATATTTAACACCTTCAAAGGGAGCTGAAGATGGTGTGTGTGCCTCTGTCTGTAATTAGTATTGTCATCAATTATAAATAGAGCAGCTTGCTGTAAACTTTGAGTCTGTAGTCATTTAGGGACTTGGAACATCCAGCATGCCAGGCTGTTTGGACTGTATTGGTTGATGTATAAGATCTCTGAGAGGTGTGCTACATTTTTATTAGAAATTTTAGCTCTACCAGCAGCTATGTTATTTCAGAGAAATGTAAAAGACATCTGCTCCTGGAGCCCATCTGACTTTATGCTGTACCCATATATGTTATGTATATTTTACAGCCTTGGGTTAATGGAACCTCCTAAGTGCTGATACAGGGAAATATCTTTTATGCTCACATTGAAATATAGACAAATCCATAGCACGTTACTGAAAGTCACGTGTGGTTGTTCAAGTCTGACCAAATAGAAAAATAATTCTGGCCTGATCAGCTGTTAATGTATTGGGAAGGTATTGGGATTTGGGGCTTTCGTTTGAATTCTTGAAGTACGTTATAGTGTGAGATAAAGGATAACAAGAAACCTTAGATTCTTTAAGGTAGAAGTAAATGGAGAGCTTATTTTGGACTTCAGACTGTTGGCATCCTTTGAGCTGGTGGTCTGCACCAGTGATTGGTTGCATCCAGCTGGCACCTGTAATTGCCACATTTCCACCTGACTCTGTCCACAGATAGATTTAGCAAGAGCAGTCTGTGGGAATGACCTTGAGCTGTCAGTGGAGGTGTTTTCTTTGTTTGTATGTTGCTAACTTTCTACAGGGGGTGTGTGGGGGGGACACAACTCTGTCTGATGGTACAATAGCTCAAGCCAGGTGCAAGTGGAATCCAGGCAGTATGGTTTTATACATGTTCAATCACTTCAGCTTTTAGCAATCCTTTTTGTTTAAAATGCAAACAACAGATCTTCAAAATATGTGCTGCACACTGCATGTTACCTCTGCCATACTGTACAGTTTCAAACGGGAAGCAATCTGTATAGTCTGAGATATTTCACTGCAAGTTGCTAAGTCTTTCTTGCCTTCATATCATTTGCTGATATCCTTAGTCAAGCAGTTCTCTTTATACTCTTGAAAAATGCCAGTCATTTTCAGCACAGTGAACAATCTTCATGTTGAATTATTTACATTAATTTGCAATGTGATCTATAAAAGGAAAGCATTTCAACTTTTGTATGCATGCCAAATTCTTATAAAAGAAATAAATAGGGTTTTTTCCTCTCCTCCTTCAAATTAGATGTCTTTGGCATATGGTGAAAATATAAATACATGTATTCAGGCAGGATCCAAGTGGATATTGTGTGTGTTTATATCAGCATTCAAATTCAGTAACATTCAAACACTGGCTTTTCTGGAAAGGTAGCAAAGGATGGTTTCTTTTCACTGGGGGTCTGGCATGATCTCTGGGGGTGCAATTCCCCCTCTCTTGTTGACAGCTATCTGCCAATTTATTTATATCTGGAAAAATATAATCTGTGGGGGATTCAGTCTTTGCTCTGAGAACTGTGCCTCTGTTTTACACTAAATGGTCCTAGGCCAGAATTCAGGAATGGTTCTTCAGACAGGGACTGCAGCCCTTCACATGAAACCTTTCTTCATCATCTGGTTCTTCTGTTTGTTTTTTGGGTTTAATGTGAATAAGCCTTGAGGTTTTAGGATGTTGTAGTGGACTGTCTTGTTCCACAGATAGCTCTTTTCACGTGAGTATGGCGTACTGAGCTTGTCTGAGCATCCTTCCAGACTAAGCATAGGTGATGGAATGCAATATCAAGTTCTCTGAGAATCTTGGTTGTATTTGAAGCTTTTCCCACAAACTGGAATAGCTGTTGAAAAGAGATTTCTGCTTTTTGAGAAAAGTTGAAAGAATTTGTATTAAGAGTTGGGAAGGGTGGGGAAAATAATGTGGTGAGAGAGGGCATTTGCATATTGGAAGGAAGGAACGAGGGCTGTCTACTAGGAAACCTGGTAAATCATTACCTTCTGGAAAGGTGTGGTGAATGAGTGCTACCAAGAGGCTGTCTCCTTACACATTGTGAGGACTGGAGTCAAGTTTTAGCAAGTGGTAAGCTGCAGGAAAACAAAATATATATGTATACTTGACTGGAACACTTTACAGGGCCTTCAACCTTACAGTTAATGACAGTTAAAGGAAACTGAGATAAAGCTCTATTCTTCTCCAGCTCTGCAAGCTCACTCTCACACATACTCACTGGAAGTATCACAATAGCTTTGTGTACAACCCTTTGTGTACTATACTTTTGATACACAATTGTATCACAATACCTTTTTCATTTTTGCTTGACATGTTCTATGGCCAAAGCCTGTCTGTCTGTCCTGGCATTCTGAGAGCTCAGCACCAGCTGCTTCAAGGGTGAGTGAAGGAAGCACTGTTATGGGTAATTCTGGATCAGTTTGCCCATTGGGAAAGATTCTTTGTAATGCCTGCCAGCAAGAAGTTGACTTATTCACTGAAGCATCAAGGTTTATATCTTGCATATTATTTTTAATCTTATGTAATGTAGCTGTGGATGTTCTCATTATGCATATAAATGTCTAAATCCTTTTTGAATCTTACTAAGCTCTTGTTCTTAATAATACCTTCTGGAATACCACCACTGGTTAATTATGTGCTGCGTAGAAATATTTTCCCCTTTTCAAATTGTCTTCATTTGACATTACTGTCTATCCATTTGGTGTTGTAGTATTGTGGTAAATGGTACTATCCAATTTGTATTTCTTTTTTTTATTATTATTTTGTACATCTCCATGGGCTCTGCTTATGCACCTCTCACTTCTCAACCACGCAGTCCAAAGCTTCAGTATTCTCCCAGATCTGAAGTCTTTAATTTTCAAAATACAGCAAGATTTCCAGTTCTCATCTGAGCACCTTCCATTATGGGTACCTGATCTCTGCTGCAGTTTTGGTTGGGTTTTCAGTGCATTACTATTGTGGACCTGTGTAATTTGAATATGCTGGGAAAACATTTTCCATTTTCATGGGGTTGACATACAATAGTTTTCTTCTTGTTGTCATCTTTCCCTCTGGTTAGTATTACTGTTCAATCCTGTTCTGCCTGTTTCAATGCTGTGTTTTTTCCCTTCACTCTGGAGAGGCGGGCAGGTTTTTTAATAGGTGCAAGTTTTGTTATGTGTTCAGAGGTATTAGTAGCACTTGCTATCACAGAGCACTCTGAGCACTCTGTAACAATTATCCAGTCCCAACAGCAGGTAGCATTTTGATGAAGATCAGGAAAATGCTTTGAGTAGAAAACTGAAAGAAAAGACTAGAGAGACCCTTACAACCACAGGACAACTAATATAGTTGAGCTTCAGTATTAAATTCAAGTGGACATGTAATTTGCTCCTTGATTCTTTAAAAGACTGACCCTCTGACCCATGGTGAACATTTGGAGGCCTCATGTAATTTACACTGACCCACTGTGAACATGCTGTGCAATCCCATAGTTCTTTGAGCATCTGAGAGCAGAACCTGTACTCCTATTTGTGTCTTTTTTTTGTCAACAGTCCTCCTTTCCTAGTGATTATACCTTCTAAGTAATTTGGGCTGCTGTTGACTCCTGCCAAGGGTGTGAGAAGGTGGGGAGGGGATAGTAAAAACTTCAGTGTCACTTGAGAAACTGCCAGCACCTGCTCTGTATACAGCAGGAGAGGTTGTTGCTGCTCCTAGAGGTGGAGGCTCATTCTGTAGGGGCAACAATCTTCATTTGCTGCGTGTGTTCACTTCAGCCTGTACCTGGCTGCCTTGAATATAGAACCTCGAGGATCCCCTTGGGGCATTTCTGTAGTGAATTGTTGCAAATGTAGATACAACTCTGTGTGGATAAGGTACAAGTGGCAATTGGCAGGTTTAATCTCTGTAGTTGAGGTCCACATAGCCATGGTGGTTGGAAAATGTTCCCTGCATCTGAGTTTATCCCCTTTCTGTAGAAGTTGGCCATTTCTGTGGTCTACCTATGAAGATGCTGTAGTTTTTCTTAACCTGCTTCAGGCTGGACCAGCTGGGCTTGTATCTGTGGCTTGCAGTAAATAATGAGCCATCACTTGAGTGTTTTGTCCAGTAGGGACACAACTCTCCAGCTGGTGAATGGAGAGGTGAAGGATACCCAGTGCCTGTCCAAGGCCTCCTTGTCTGAGCCAGCAAAGCTGTTGTGCAGCTTGGCCTTCAGTTGTGTCAGAGAGATTACTGGACCTAAAAGTCACTGTTGCCTTTAAGTACTAAACATTTCTTAACAGGAAATGTTCAGATTTCCTCTCTGAAAAAAGTCTTGCTTGTTTGTTGACTTGAGCTAATTAAGCTTCTTGAGCAAAAAGTTGACTGTTGTACCTAAATACTCCATTAAGCATACTGTGATCTTTTCCCACCTTCATGATGTTAGGGATTTTTCCAAGAATTACTCTCTGTGAAAGATTTGCACATTCTTTGATGTGGAATCTGTTGGAATAATTCAGGCTGAAGATTCTGTGTTAACTTTTTTTCCCTAGAGTAGTCTATGAAGAAGCTCATGTCCTAGATTTCAAGATCAATGTGTAAATAACATATTACACTGTTGGGCCAGCAAGTCTCTGCAGTTTGTGAAATACTAAAATTTTCCTCTAAGCTATTCCTTAATTCTGTGTTAAAAATAAGTGTAAATGGGGCAGTCTAAGCTAAAAGGATCCCATTTCATTTGACCAAGTCAGGTTATTTTAATGAGAAGTCCTTTTGCTGAGCCAGTGTTAGAATTACAGATGGCTTCATGCACAACAAAGACTGCCTGTGGTTTGGTAATTGTTTCTTTTAGCAACCATGTATGCCTTGGTCCTTTATCCTCATTTTGCTGCTGTTCACTTTCTGCAAGCTTTGTTTGTCCACTAGTCCAGCTCATTGCTGCAGGCATTTACCTTCTTCCCCCCTCACTCCTCACGTTAACTGCTGATGGAAAAAGAGCAGAGAGAAGTTTTGTAGGATGTTGGCTGTGTTGTTTACAACGTTTTCTCAAGATTTCTAAGTAACTGATGATGTATCAAACATCCATCCAAATCCATGCCTAGAGAGACACTTTAAAACTTTAGTGAGTATCAGAGCAAAGTTGGAAAAGACCCAACGTCACCTGCTTGTGCTTAATACTAGCTCAAGAGTCCTGATTTGTAGAGGCACTGGAATATGTCTAAATGTATGAATAGCCTCTGACTTTGGCA
Source organism: Chloroceryle aenea (assembly GCA_013399075.1). Lineage (NCBI taxonomy): Eukaryota > Metazoa > Chordata > Aves > Coraciiformes > Cerylidae > Chloroceryle > Chloroceryle aenea. The sequence continues at coordinate 2,367 of VWZY01006738.1, read as the reverse complement.
CTACTGATGGTGCTGAGCTGGAATGGTTTGTGCTCAAGTGCTTTTCTAGATTAGAGCTGGAAAGACATCACAATGCATTTCATATGTCAGCACGAAGTGACAGTCTTTGTCAATGCACGAGCTTTTTACTTAGCATCTTTAAGTTGGCAACTTCTCACCACATCAGGAAGCTTTGAGCACCAAAGTGAGTTCTTTGGGTTTTTTCATTTTGTTTCATAGGTAGAAATATTTTAGATATGAGAGGGAGAAATTGTGTTTTTGAACTGATACATTTATATTGGGTTTTTTAATGGCAAAAACTGGACTTTAAGTGAATCTGAGAGATAACAGTCCTTTGATTGCTAGAAAGGCAGTGATGCTGAGTTAGTAGCTGTAGCATTTTTCTGCATCTGCTGCTCTTCTCAGAGGTGGCTCCCAGCTGAACCTCTCTGCATACTAGAGCCCACCTCTTGCCTGACACACCATAGGTCACATGGACATTTTTCTCATCGCTGCTCATACCTTCCCCGTTTTGCACAGCAGTGCCTCTGTAAGTGAGAAAACACCATTGTTTGCAATTGTTTGCAAGTGAAAAATTCCCCTTTCTTTGTGATTTCAGCTTTGGTAATGTAGATGTTGCTGCTAAACGTGTTAAAGTATAAATGTGGATTAAAAAGTTACCCTTATCACTGTGGGATTTTTTAAACAACCCAACAACTATTGAAGGGAAAGCTGTTAAATACCCCTGAGAATAAATTAAATATGTTTCCTCAAGATTCTGCCTTGATTATCAGTGTACTGAGGAAGTGTCTTCTCTAATTTTTTACAGGTCTGAGAATAGCCAATGTCTTACTCATCATACTGACCCACCAGACAGCTGTCAATCAAACACATGCATAAGCACAGATCACTCAGATTTGCTTGGTTTTTTAATGGGAAGGCATTTTGAGCTTTTGCTTCGAAAGAGCAAGGCAAGCACTCTATCCAGCATTAATGATTCTTCCCAATTCATCACTCAGTTGACTCAGTAACTTGACTATTATTAACCCAGACCATTAAATGCTTTTAACCCTTTTCCATGGAAAGAAGGGACCTCTCAAGTATGAACAACTTCAATTAAGGTATTAATTTCATGCAGCTGCCATTTGCCTTACAGCGTTGGATTGCTTTACTGAGACGTTTTACAAAGACAATTGAAAAAGCTAAGTAAGGTTTTCTTCTTTAATGTGTTTTTCTGCACTGAAGGTTTTTGAGACATGAAGCATTATGTGTTGGACGTGTCAGGAGAAACTGTAATAGCAGAAGCTTGAACATCCCATGCAGGTGTGAAGAGTGCATGTATTGAAGGCAGATAATAAAATACCCAAGGGGTGGAGGGAACAACTCCAATGCAGAAAAAACCCAAATGGTGGTGAATAAGACTCTTGCTCTGCTAATTACAGGAGCACAAGAAATGTCTAATACAGTGTTTGTCCTGGATGTATCCCTACACTCTTGCTCTGACCAGAAGGGAGAGCTGTTTCAGAAATTAGTACCAATGATAATGTACATTCTGCTCCTCCAACCATGTTAAAAGTAAGCCTAGAAGGGTAAAGCTGTAGTGCAGGAAGGACTGTGAGGTGATTAAGTGCCAACAGACAGGATTAACCAGGAGGGCTGCTCCCTGTCCCGTTGGGAATGGCCGCTGCTGTAGAAAAGGCCCTGAGTTCTCCAGACTGGAAGATGACTGAGAAGGTATTTGTTCCTCAAGCTGTTTGTACATTACGTGGGTTTGGAAGGAAGCCAGTTGTCCTGTTTGGTTAGGGGTTTGATACTGGTACAGAATGCTTTTGGGGAAAGTTTTTTCCAAGGCAGGAAAGTTTTCATGTTCGTTGTTTTCAGAGCATCAAAGAGCAGAAATTAACACAAACTTTGTGCTGTGTTTCTGCCAAGCAGCCAGGCCTGCATCTGGTGTGAAATGGGTCGTTCAAGTCAGTGGATGCTGGCTACATGATGCCAACCCAGTTCCTATGCTAAGATATTACCACCTATCATTAACCACTTGGCTGGATTTCTTCTTGCCAGACTTGTCCCCATCCATTCCCCTCCCATGCCTCTAGCTGTTTAATAGTATCTCAGAATTTAGATCTCCTTGACCAGAATTTTATTGGTAGCAACTTCTGCCTGCTTTCAGGGAGGGGACAGGACAGGGAAGTAACAGATTTCATTTTTTTTTCCTGTTTCTTTTCAGTCAGGGTGATTGTACTCTGCACGATCCTCTGACTGCAGATTGTGATTAGATTCTTTGTGGTAGCAACAATAGAATTATAACTAACTGCTTGTGGGCAACAGATAAATGAAAAGTCAGGTTATGGATAATCTGTTTCTTTATAAAAAAATTAATAGATT
>VWZY01006732.1:22847-33107 GCA_013399075.1 Chloroceryle aenea | reverse complement strand
GATGCAATCATGAAGCTCTTAATCTATTGTCAAGATTAAAATTTATGACAGAAATAAGCAAAGAAAGACAAAACTTTATATGCTTAAAAATCTTAGAAAATAGTTTAACTTCAGAATTTACAGGCTTTTACTTTCTATAAACTGTTTAAAAATGGTTACCTTCTCTAAAACTCTGGTGAAGGTTGTTTCATACTTTTAACCAGTAAGAATGGGAATAAAGTTACTTTAAATTCTATTTCAGCACTTACAGATTGCCAAGAAGGAAAATATGACATACACAGAGAACTGCCTCTTTCTAATGGAGGAACTATTTTCATATGACAACCATTTCTTCAATAAAAAAACACCAAACAAAAATGGTTTACAACTGGAAAGAATATCCTTGTTCTAATGATACATTTACAATGCAACGCTGACTGGATCTCCAAAACAATGGTTCATACTATTCATAATTAAACAAAGACCTGAAAAAGTAGTTAAAATCAACTCCTTTTGAATTTCCCTCTCACCTTGTTTCACATGCTTTATACCCATCTTTTTTACTTTTCCAACAATGGAGGTTTTGCCTTTGTTACCGTAGTAGCTTGATCTCTGTTCACAGCAGTAAACAGAACCTCTCTAACCCCTCTGACCCAGATAAAATCTGTGCTCCAGTCATTCAAGGACACTATTGGATTTCATTGGATTTTTAGCCATAAGCTGCATGACTTACTAGCTAAGACTAAGCTGAGAATGCGTTAAGTAAAGCAAATCCAGGAAGAGCTCTGGAGTTTGTAAAGGCTCACAGTAGAAAATGCCTTGTCAGAGACCAACACACAAATCCAGCTACCATACAATTTCTGGTTTTAAGTATGAAACTGTTTTTAAAATATTCTGAACTGGTTTGCCCAGCCACTAGTAAGTACAATATTAATGTGTAAAAGAAGTGGCAATATTTACAAGGTCTTTAAAATTAGCAGTGGTGTATTTTTATTTGCAGCATTTTTTGGCAATGTATACATATATTGTCCTCCACTTGGTGGACAAAAAGTGCTCATAGTAAACTGTATAATAGCTAATTCAGTATTTTTCTGTTGGAGATTGTCTTAAGATGACTGCTTTACCATTATCAAAAGAAAAAAAAAAGCAGAATATAAAATTCTGAAATTTTTAAAATTCAGGAACACAAATGTTTGTTCAAAACCTGCCCTTCCTTAATCTAGGCATGTCATAAGTAGACTGGCATTTCTGTGAAGAGGTTTTGTGAGCAGATCCCTAAGGTTATATTTTCCCTAGATGGCTTGTGCTAAAATAACATTTCTTCTCCACTGAAAGATGCATGACCTGTTTCCTTCTCTCCTACCTGCCCAAATTACTTTACCCTGTGGTAAATTACTTATTCTGTGGCATGTATGTGATCACATAATAATTTGATTCAGTTCCCCAGAAGAGCAGCACATCAGTTTGGAAAGCAGGAAAGAAAACCAAATTTTCTCTGTTGGGTTGATTATTTTAGATTACTCTGTGATCAGAAGAGTAGCAGAGGCCATCTCCTCCCATGATGCAACTGCTCCCCACCTCACTTGAGACACCACCAGCTTTCTTCTGGTGAAGACTGTTCTCACATTTATCATTGTATATGTCATCACTTCTTGTCCTTTATTTTTATCAGCACTGAATTAGATTTCCATTCTTTCCAGGCTGGTATTATATACATATTTCTTCTCTCACACACTATACTCTTGATTTATTTAGCATACTCCTATCTCAGCAAATCCTTGTCAGTGCTTTCCTTATGTTTGGTTTTCAAAAGTTTTATGTCTTGACATTATTTAAAACATTAACATCTGAAGAGATAGTAAAGTGTGTCTGAGCATATATTATGAATAAATCAAATGAAGGTTTACATGGTTTCTGGATACAACACAGGTTTAGATTAGTATTAAATAAATCAAAGGCTGATTCAGTTTCAAAAAAGATAATGGCTGAACTGACAAAAGAGCTTATGTTAGAAGTTTTACAAAGCTTTTTGAAAAAAAAAAAAGCAAAATAAAATACAACTGTACAACTTGCTGTCATTATAAAAAGCAGACTTTAAAAAAAAAACCCAAATCAATAACAGCTCAGTAAGGGATTACTAAGCTTTCCAAAAACTCTAGCTTTTGTTTCATCATTGAACTGACTGACATTTACCCAATACTGTCTGGTAAATAATGCATAATTTCTCTTAAAACTCTGAACACATTTTTTCACTTCTGATAGAGGAGTAGTAAAGCCTCTTCAAAATCCAGGCTTCAGTTGTTTGAGCCACACAGAGGTGAACAGGGATTTACAACCACAATGAGCAATGCTGTCAACAGTGCAGGCCAGCAAGCAGCATAAGACAATTATCTGGGACCCAGGGTATTGTCAGTTTCCTGTTTACCAGGACGTGGGTCAGCCTGGGTACCACAACCTTGCAGTCCACCAGCCCATCCCCGTGACACCCTGTGAGCCCTAGGTGAGAGCCAAACCCTATCATGATGTAGATAAAAATGCTTTCCTCAGTGATGAGAGTGAGGGGACTCATGCTTTTGGGCCCAGTAATGTACATATGGTTGCCAGACAGCTGTTTGGAGTCCCCTTGTGATGGGGGGTTGCAGGCACATCCAGATTGATCTTTCTTCATGTCTTGCTTTCCATGGGCTAGGACCAACAAAACACTGCCATTGTGTTTTGGAGAGCTAACTTCAAGGGGATGATCCTGGCAAGTCTAGCTGCTGGGTTTTTTGCTAGAGGGAAAGTGCAATTCAGCACTGTAATTGATTAAAAAGTAGTGTGTAGATAAAAGCCAGGAAACCATATGCCTACATAAATTTGTATCCCCTTAGTCACTAGTATGTAGTACTGCAGAGTAGTACCAAAAGCTGTGAAACCTACTGTGCTTCATTGGTTAATATCACACATGTGAAAGAAAATGTCACATGCTATTTTTAGGAATGGTGTTTTATTGCGTAACTTCAAGAGATGCAGGAATAGCCAAAATGATGGGTTTTGCAACATGAAGAAACAATATTCATACAAGCTGTAGTTATTCTTGCAGAAATATCTCCAACTTTAACATTTGGGGAACACATCTGGTTTTGTTTTAGTGGCTTAAATATACTGCACTTTTTAACAGAGTTGGACAGATGTGTTATGAGGGTGAAAAAGCAGACGTAAGGAAAAACAGACTTCTGTAAGTTAAAAATACTGAAGATAGTTGTGTATTTGGATCTCCTAGAAGAAACCTAAGTTCTCATCACACATTGGGAATGGAATGCAACTCTGTTGTAGAAAATGGCAATGTGTCAATCTAAAAGCAGTTCTTTGGGTATGTGATCAGCAGAAGGTCTTCCTTGGAGCCTTGTGGATAACTAAATTTTCAGATAATTAACAAAACCAAGACCAACAATATTTCCAAAATATATTTCTGTTTCACTTAAATTTGTTTAATACATTAATTTGATATAAAAAAAAAATGTTTACAGTTAACCAGAATTAAAAAAAAAAAGCTCAACTGCAAAGATTGTTGTGGTGTGTGTTATCAGTTCTGTAAATATACTCAATAAGCTAAGTTAAAATTGAACCTACAATTTAAGATTTTGCATATTTTAACTCCTGAAAATTATCTTATTGGTATTATTTATCGCGGCTGATTTTTGTGTGCAGACTTCCTATGTTCTGACTGTTCATTCTTGAGCTATATTTCAGTTCATTCCCAATATATTTGATTGTACCCCAGTTAGCAGTCATCACTTTCTTGATGGAAGTTTATAATTTTAATTTTTTTTTTTAAGTGAGGACTTCTCAATGAGCTGTTCTCTTCACTGTTTCAATTTATCCATAGATTTCTATGCACCAAACCATTCATATTATCTTTTATTTTATTTTTCTTTCATTATTATAGGTTAAATAGTGGCAATGACTTTTTAAAAGAGAATTCTATGAAATATTAATTGGGGTTTAAATTACATCAAGCTCCTTTGCTATCACATTTCTACAAAAATGTATCTAATTTTCTGTCTATATGCTACCTTTGGAGAATACTTTTCCATATCTCTTTTATTAACTACTATCTATAAGAATTCAGAATAAAAGAATGTGATATGTAAAAATCTGGAACACCCTGGGACAGTGCACTAGCCTAGTCAAATAATGGATAACAATTATTAAGTAGATTATATGTATCAATTCAATATCAGGGGACTGATTCCAATGGCACAGAAAGCTATCTTCCCTTTCATATCCTAATAATTTTCTGACCTTCCAACTGCGGTTCTCTTTTCTGATAATTTTGTGAGTGGTTAGGATTTTTTATTGGTTTTGTTGTTTGCTTTTGTTTGTTTGTTTTTACAAGTATTACAAATATTTTACAGGTATTTTCAATTCTGTTCTGTTTAGGGCAACCATATATAACCTGGATTGAAACAGCTTCTTACATGCAGTTTTATTTAACAACTTCACTAATGCTGTGCAAGTGTAGTAAACTGTTTCGATCAAATTTGACATTCAGTGTTCTGGCTTTAGTCTTCAACCTTGTTTATAATTTTTTCTGGCCACCACAACTGTTATAAAGAAATAAACATTTCATTAAGTGAAATAAACATTTGTGAAGTGAGAACAATTAAATAGAAAGCAGAATATTTTTCTTATGGATGAAAAAACATATACGAGAGTTTTAGGGTTTTTTTATTAGTAGTAGTAGTAGTTTGAAGGATCAATTTCTAGAAAAGAACAGAATCTACAGTAGGAACCAAGTCACTATACACCTGATAGCAGTGATTCATGATGATAAAGATTAATATCTTCTTTTGTCTGTTCCCCTTCCTCTCTCCCACACACTGACATAACAGTGCCTAGGAAATGGTGGGCTAAAAATCCACTTCTTTTTGTTGTTGATGTTCTTTCTTTATTTCATATTTATGAACTATTTCACAGACTGGTATACAGAAATAAATTTTCAAGTAGAGTATAGGACTTCTAACATAAATTGAGCCATTACATGCTGTATATATTGTACATAAGTTTTGCTTTATTCTGGCCACTTGTAATTCCAGAATTATAGTCATGATTGTTTCTTCTTTTCTTTTTCCGTTGTGTTTTTTGTTTGTTTGTTTGTTTTTGTGGTTTTTTTTGTGTGTGTGTTTTTTTTTTTTTTCCCTCTTAAGGAGTGGAAATCTCCATTTGGATAAAATAAAGTGCTGCCCTTTTCAAGAAAAGGTACCTGTAGTCGACCTGGCACATTTTCTGTGGGTGCCAAACCGAGGCTAGTTTGATTGTAAAGATAGTAACTAAACCTCAGTTTGCCAGTGAATATATAACTTTTTTTTGGTTTTCATTGTAATTGATATCTTCACTATTCCTTCAGCCTGCAAAAGCTGAAATCCTCTTGTCAAAGAAGTTGCATAGCACAAGCAAGAGTGTTAAGAGCATCCATTCATGACACTAACATAGCTTAATTGTAGCAGCAGTAAGTGAAGATGCAGCAAACTCAAACCTCGGACTCTGTTATTCTGTAAAACTTCCCCATTCATTTGTTCTTATGAAGTGCTTAGAATTACATGAAAGCTTTAAATGGATCCTTTTTCCTGTTTATAGTGAGTTGGGAAACTCTAGTTTTGGCTCAGACTAGTTAATTCTGAAGTTTACTTGGAAGATTGTACTTTGGAAAGAAGGAATGGGAGATCTGATGAAACCTTGATAGTTGTGTAGAAATTTCTAATGCACATATACCATCCCTTATTGTGAACTTGCAAAACTGCCTTATCTTTGAGGTTCTTATTTCCACAAACAATGCAAGTAATTGGAGAATTTTATATGTTGGTCATCTGTATGAGACATAAATTGAATTTACTAAAGAACCAAAGAGTCTGCATTCTGCCCTGTAGTCTTGTGCATTCACACAAGCCAGAAACACATAATTGGCAGAGATTTTACTCAATATATAACAGACCCATATGTATTTGTATACATTCTGTTTCAGGGAGGTAGAAAGGAAAGTAACTGCTTGTATTTTCAGGGTCAGTTAAAAAGTAGAGCTTCCTAAAAGAAAACATAGTGTATTCAAGTCCATCTATTGTAATTCAGTGTTTTGTATAGAGGAAGAAAACATAGATTTAACACATTAATCTTTACTTAATCTCCTCAAATGAGGTCCAGCCTTTTCTGGACATTCATCTTTTCGTTATGCAAAAAAGTGCTCTTCCTCAGACTGCAGAACAAACAGAAAAAAACACTTGTTTCAGTTTGAGACTGTAAGGTGCAGTACAAATAGAATGAGAACGTGCTTGTGCACTGATCAATTCTCCACAGTACTAGTTATTTGGTNGACAAGGAACTAATGGAATGAGTCTATCAGAATGCTACAAAGGTGACTAGGGGACAGGAAGGAGCATCTCTCTTAGGAGCAAAGGCTGAGATACCTGGGTCAGTTTAGTCTGGCGAAGAGAGAATGAGAGGGGATCTTCTCAATGATTGTAAATTTCTAAAGGGTAGGTGACAAGAAGATGGGGCCAGACTCTTTCCAGTAGTGCCCAATGACAGGAAAAGGGTCAACAAGCACATATTGGAATGCAGGAAGTTCCACCTAAAGATGAGTAAATTTACTTCCTTTGAGGCTGATAGAATGCTGAACCACCTGCCCAGGGAGGCTGTCAACTTTCCTTCTCTGTAGCCTTTCAAAATCCATCTGGACATGTTCCTGTTCAACCTTCTCTAGGGAAAACTCCCTGGGGTTGGGCAGAGGTGCCTTTCAACTAGTCCATTCTGTGATTCTGTAATATAGCAAAATAAAAATAAACACAGTGCAATTCCCCCACCAAACCAGCAATAGCAAAATGCAAAACATTGAGTTTCATTAGGTTCATAGCAGATACTAAAACTCCAATGTTAATATAATTAAAAGTAAAAAATAAACAAAAGGAAAATAACCTTATAGCGTGTAGTTTGTACTGTTATATGCCAGTGTTTGTAGTAATGAGGATAGGTAGGAAAAATTTAGTAAATAAGTACAATGGAAAAAGAAATATAAGTTCTTCTCCTATTACTATTACTATTTCACTGGGACTGGGACACCTTGATAGACTAGGGTGCAATTGTAATGCAGTCCAGTACATACAGGTGTGGAAAGACTGGAGCAGAAAAGGGAAAAAGACATGGGTCTCAGAGTAGAGACATGGATCTGTGCAGATGTCTTAGCTGCTCAGTGAGTAAAGAGCCCTGGTGATATATTGATTAATCTGTCTGTGTTTATCCTCTTGGAGGAAACAGATTGAATGCTCCCATCATAAGAAGCTTAATGGAAAAATATATTAAGTGAACCACATAGGTGAAATCAAGACTCCCAATGACAATTGGTTCAAATAAATTAATGTTTGTATACTGAAGTAAAGAGAAGTGGGGCATAGCTGTTTGCATTTCAGTAAAACACCTATGCCATTCCACAATCCCAAAGGCTGAATAAAAGCTATATGTAGGAGAGATCCTGAGGCTGACACTGGTCTTTTACAGTTGCAGAGCTACAACAAAGAGGTCAATGGTTCCTTAGAGGCACATTTCAAAGAAATTCAGGATTTATGCACGCAAACCTTATTATTTAAAGTGCAAGTTCTTCTTTGAAAGTCTTTGTATAATAACAGCACAAAGAGGGCTTCATATGTATTATTGCAAAGCAGACTGTACTCTGGATATCAGCTAAGTATTCAAAATACCTTCCATTATCTAAGATGCTATCTTTCCTGCTTCATTGGTAAGAAATGTGCAGCTGGAACTAATTAAAAATTTTACTGGTGAAGTGTATGCCAAGAAAAGATTATAGCAAGCTCCTCTTATATTTCATTTACATGGCTGAACAAAAAGACTGAAAGGTAGCAACATCTTTCTATTTGTCCTTCCTGAGATAAAAAGCAAGTGTAAACCTGAATATTTATCAAGAACAAATTGATGCAATATTTAAAGATTATTTTTTTTAATAGAGATCTTATTTGATTTGGTTTTATTTATATTTTATCCACTTTGTGTACAGTGTTATGCTCAATTGGCTGATCAACACTGCCTGGACTATGGAATTCATACAGAGTAAATGTGTGCAAAGAATGGTTTAGGGTATTAAACTAACCAAAAGTTTTTATAATCTGTGGATACAAAATTCGGGATAGCTGGACTTCACTTATCAAACTGTACTGAGTGTTCAAGATATCTAGTAAAGACCTGTCTGTGTACTTGCAGTAGTGACAGGTAAACAAATAACTTTCATAGCTGGGTGTCAAGTACTGATTATGACCTAGGAACCTCATGCCTGGAGCTTTTTGAAGGAGATATCTAAAAGACAGAAGTTAAATAATTTGTTTGTTTTTTTTTTTTTTTTTTTTATGCTCCAGGTACACGAGACCACGGCAAATTTTCAACAGAAAATTTGCACTGACATAGATCTTCCTGTTCAGAAAATTTCTTTGTACAGAAGAGATTTCTTTTTTTCCTTTTCTCTTTTTTCTTTTCTTTTTGTCAAGGATGTACCAAACAAATACTCGTCTCCTTTGTAAAGACTGTTGATAAGACTAACTTGATCTGCACCACCATTAGAATGTGATATGATCTCTCATGAGATTTGCACTAATAAACACTATAATGTCTTGTCTGCCTGAAGCCATTTTTTTTTTCCCTCAGCTTATTCATCTTTGAATTTGTATTAAGTAAAAAAGGAATTATGAAGAGTAGATTTTGCAGATTAAAGGTCATAAAGATGTTGTGTGAGAATATAGCTGGCCCATGAAATCTGACATCTTTGGTCAGATTGCATCAATTGCAAGTTATCTTTCTCCATAAAAAAAAAAGTGAAAGCATAAATGTGCACCAGCAAACACAGAAATGGCTGATGGGAAAGAGTTCCCAGGCAAATTAGCACAACACACAGTAAAAAGTGCTGGTGTTTTAGAAAAATTAAAACCATGTAAAATAAAAATTATGATTATGTCATGAAACTACATATTATTAACACCACCCCCACACCCCTTTTTTTTTACTCCTAACTAGATTAGCACACTTTCGTAGTTTTTGTTTTCCAGTCTTTTTGAATACATTTATAATTGGTGTGAAGTGGTTTCATGCAGAAGATATTTTAGAGTTTTAACCTATAATATTTTAAAAGTTGTATGCTTCCCAGTAATTGGTATCATTATAAGCATCCACATGATTACCACTCTGAGAAACACAGTATTTCTTACATCAGAAATGAGTTCTCCATATTATGCACTCACATATAGGCAGTCAGCAAATTACAAGGAAGGAAAATGATTCATTTCTGCTATTCTGACTATGGAGGAAAATCTCATTACCGATTCATGAAGTGGATGAGATTTCTCTGGGAGGTGACAAAGTCTTTTCTGGTTCCTGAAATCATCTAGCAGAAAGCCAGAAAAGATGTAAATATGACAAGTATAGAAACAGTGATAGAAGAATGAGAGAGAGAAACTGGGAGCTTGTGAATGTGTAAATAAAATGAGAGGAAAAATATGAAAGTGATAGCAGAACAAATATAAACCAATGTCAAGATCAAAGAAAATTATTCTTAGGTTTCAAATTATTTTTAGGTTTCAAATTCCACATGGTCTCATATATAAAAGTTAAACACTGGTCATGTTATTAGCAAGATTACTGAAATATCTTTAAAATTTTATTACATTTTATTGAAGCACTTGATAAGTCTCCAGTCAGTTCCTGAGTTCTTTCTATTCCCAGCAACTGCTTTAGGGAACAAGTCATGGATCACCAAAATAGGTCATACATTAAGATGTGTTACATATGCACATAATCTAGGGTTTATGGAACAATTCACTATGTTTTTTACATGCATTTACTTATTTTTCCTTGGTAGGTGACAGAGATAATGAAGATAAATACCATTTTTCTTTTAGATCTGAACACTCAACATTTTTGTTAGTCTTATTAAATGACAGATAAAGCAGGAGTTTCCTCAGCATTTCAGATACACTGTTTGAGAACAAAGAGACAGAGCAATTATTTTAATATAGACTCTATTCTTATTAAGTATTTCCTACTTCTAATAGAAAATTGAAGACCAAACANTTTCTCCAGGCTGAAGAACCCCAGTGCCCTCAGACACTTATAAGTCTTGTGTTCTAGACCCTTCAAGAGCTTCATTGATCTTCTATGGGCATTTTGCAACATCTTGATGTCTTTATTTTAGTGAAGAGCCCAAAACTGAACACAGTTCATTAGCTGAAAAAAAAAAAGGAAAACAAG
>VWZY01006730.1:164245-178317 GCA_013399075.1 Chloroceryle aenea | reverse complement strand
TTTGCCCTAAACCAGGACACTTGTCAATGTTTATAAATTCTTACATAGCCTCCTTCAGAGATGAAGTAACACTGAGAATGTGCCTATGATGGTAACTGCAACGTAGTGCTATACAGATGAGGTAGCCACAAGTAGCTAGCCTGGGTACCAGAAGCTAGCCTTTGTATGAATGGAGCTAGGTAGAGCTGTTCAGAGAATCAAACTGTTGGACTGAGCTGAAGAGTGAAACTTTTCGGACCTAGAAACACAAGAGTGTGGGGGAAAAAAAAGTGTTTAGTACCTAGGAACCACATTATCAAAGCCTCATCCCTTACAACTGGGAAAGGACAGTTCATAGAGCAAGGCTTGTTGAAGTCAAGAAAAAACATAAAGATATTTGATATCTTAAAGTAGTTACAATTGTAGAAAGTAGTCTGTAAGGGAGAAGAAGCATATTTTTATGAGCAGAAGGGTATACTATTCATTACATAGATTGATTACAGGGCTGCTAAGGGGAAGACACAAATAGTCTTTGTGCTCTTTTTTACTCCCAGGAAGGAGTGACTATAGCAGTTGGTTTTTCAGTTCCCCAAGCAAAAGTGCTTATCAATGACAAAGTCACCTCCAAATATGAATTAAAGGAAGCAAGGAGGGAGTACTCTGCTCTCTGCTCTCTTGCATAGGCCAACACAGCTAAGAAAGGCACTTCAGGCTCTACTTTTCTAAATGCCATTCCCTCAAGTCTGGAAGTTCTGTATCATTCAAGTCAGTATGCTGTTTGTACAACAAACAGAGATCATACCTATCAAAATCTCTGTGTGTTGAACAACAAAGGGACAGGATGAAGTAGAACTCCTTCAAATAAACACACCAACACACAATATTATTGTGCTTTGCACAATATTCAGAGTATGATGCTGGCTTCTTTCTGGAGTGTTTTCATTATTTTTAACTTGATATTTCTGTACTCGTGGTTGAAAGATTTTATTTAAACCCTGCTACTCAGATTAAAATGCAGAATAAAAATGTGAGGGAAAGTATACTTATTTTGTTAGATAATTTTATCAACACCATGACAGTAACAGTGAGATTTTAGAGCTTGAATATGCAGCTGTTTCTTCACACAGAAATAGAAAAGTAAGAAAACTAACCAATCCAGAGAACACTGGACCAGAAATATGTTACTGAAAATTATGCCAATCAGAATTATAACTAATCCTTGTTGTGAATTAATTGTCACAGAACAGATTACTTACTTGGCCAAGATGAAAGCCTTCTGCCAACAAAGAACTAAACTATTTTTAAAGATTATTTAAAATATTTTCTTCTACATGTTTTATTACAGAATTTTATAGCCCACTTTAAGCAACTCCAGAAAAATTGATGCACTACCACTTAATTAATTGGGTCACATTTCATGAAGCTAATACAACAGATTTTTAAATGCATATCAGGTAGATATGTTATGGTAGAACATTTTCTTGTTGAACAAATCAGGTTTGCTCTAACATTACTGTAGTTCCTAAACCACATGGCTGTAAATTAAAATTAAGCACCTCAGAGCTCTAAATAGCTTACTGTAGCTTGACACTTGTAATACTTCAATACATTACTACAGCTTTTTATAAAGTTAGAATTCCATGCAAGCTACAAAGACAAACATGCGCAAGTGATGAGTATTCACTTCCAACAAATATAAATTTTGAAGTAAATTTAAGACACTTACTATGGACAATTCTCCAGATTTGCTAAGGGTCACTGAAATTTCTCACCTAAAGGATGCTCAGGCTATTCTTAACTTAGAAGCAGCAGAAAAAAAAGACCTAATCTATAGCTGAAAGAATACACAATATCTAGGTCTTAGTATGTCCTGAACAAACACTCCTGGGTAAGATGACATCTTCACATTTCAGTCTTCCTGAAAAGTTTGTAGAAATTATTTTATTGTGTCTCCTGCTTCTCCACTCAGGAAATTATCACTGTACTCCCTGAAAACCTTCCTCTCACATCAGTTCAACAACCCATTCTCCCACTCTTTGTCAGCTGGCCGCTCTTGCTTAACCACCATAATTCAGTAAGAGTGATCAGATGCTTAGCACATTAGAAGATCTTGTTGCATATTCAGCACTTAGCACCCTATCTCAGAATCCAATATTATTAAACCTCATTCTACAACAAATGTTTAGCTCTTGCACATTATTCCTCATCCACACATCACAGCCCAACAGGTCTGCTGGCAGCTACGGGGAGTATTTACTCATCAGATCTCAGAAGAACTTTAGAATATGTCCAAGTGGCCATCAATAGGTGAAATTAGACATGGACCATACATACCCAAAATACTTAGAGATCCTTAGGAAGAGAAGGACACTTAAATCCGAGAAGATTTTAATTAAAAATTTCAAATCAATCCCCGAGATACGAATCCAAATCCAAGCCACTGCACAAATACTCACACTCTCATAGACACTTCTAACCTATCTAAAAGTTCACCATTCTGTCCAGAGACAGAGTGAAAGGTGCATGGACACATTACATACATTATGGTGTTCTGAGGCTTGCCTTTTCTCCAGTTTGATTTCTGGTCACATTCCCTTTTAAAGAGTGAATGTTTTTCTTTATCCCTTTAAATTGTCAGTCACCTGGCAATCATTTGTCACTGACAGGTCTTAGCTCTTCTTTCTCATTCCCTCTATTGCCCACTGTGAAGGTTCCTGAAGAGCTGATGTGCCACAGTTGTTGTGGTTAAGGCCCGGCGCTCGGAAGATCTCGCGATGTACGGAAAGACAGGGACAGTTAGATAGCCAGTGACACTTGATTTATGACGTTAACAGACGGATGTGACGTTGTAAACGTGGGCTATATAACACGGTGTTACTCTGTAATAAAGCCCTTTTTCGCGTCCACCATATTGGCGTAAGCGTGGAAATTGGCGGTGCGGCCGTTGAGCGAGCTGCGTAGTTAGCACGGACCAGGTCACATCTGTAACCTTCGTGTATCCCAGAGATTTAGAGATACAAGAAGGCTACACACAGTGAGTGACAGCAATCCTGTGAACAAGGGTATTCAGAGAACAAGTCCCAGGGAAGAAGATGCGCCAAATGCAAGTAGTGAAAAATCTAAGCTGGAGACTTCAAACTGATGGCAAGTTTGAGAACACTTCCCATATTTCAGTAAGTCCTGTGCAAATTGCCTGCAGAATCTCTTCTAACCTGTTTTACCTTGGTCTCATTTTGAGAACTGCTTCACAAAATAATGATCCACCACAAAAGCTGGAAATGCTGTTTTAAATGCCTTTACATTACTGAATTAAACCAAGCATCACGAAAGCTCATTTCCTTCAGAATAAATACAGAAACATTTCATGTTATGGATCCTGTAGAAACTCTTAGCAAATTAATGCAATCTTAATTTTCATAATATATTCTTATCAAACAGGACTAGGAAGCTTTTGAGTCACATATCACATATCAGCAATAACCAATACATGTTGCAAGTTTCCAATTAAAAAAAAAAATCACAAGAGAAGCTTATAAATAATGAATGAGAAAAGCCTTTTTCATGAATTTCTATCCACTTGTAGACAACATTTATTTGTTTGAAGACAGAAATGCTGAGATTAAGAGTCATAGTTCAAATAAGGAGGAAAATGTCAAGTCAGATAGAAGATTATTCTGAAGCTGAACCTGACAGAAAAGAAAGAATCAAGGAAGAAAAAAAATGTTACCTTTTCAAGGATTTGAATTACCACAGTTTTTTTTTTACACTCATAATTACAGTTAAAAATATGTTTTGTTTTGTTTTTCCCGAGAAATATTATGTTTATCTTTAACTGCTGCATAACTATTTCCTTCATTTGATCTTGTCTAATGTTTTCTTTCTGAAACCCTGTATTCCAGTGCACACAACATACAGGAAATCCTGACTTATGAAAGCTGTATATATAGCCAGTGGTAATTATCTTCATGGCCAGTTCTCAAGTCCTATCTTTCATTAGCCCATAATGAAAAACAGACAGAAAGGTTAAAGCAGCCAAAGACCAAACAGTGTGTGTCAGCTTTAGAGTCAGGATAAAAGCTTAGAAGCCTTAACCCTGGGCTTATTTCACTACGTTAGTAATGGTATTTAGCCAACAGGACATAGCAAACAAGTAAGAAAGCAGCACACAAAATGTCATTAAGTGTTCTGAACTCATAAAAAATGTAGTCGTATTATAGCCCAAGAAGATTTTCCCATAAAAAGTTCAAGCATCTGCTTTTTTAAAAGCTTATAAAAAATAATTTTATTGGATCTTCTTAACCTTTGTCTTTACGTTCCTGATTTCACATCTGCCTCCTATTTTGCTTGTTAGACTGGCCTCTAGCCAGTATAGTGTGTGATGAAGCAAGTGTACAGAACTTATATTAATCATGAATTATTCTAAAAAGAAGTTCCTGTTTCTTAGTATGTTTAGTAATTTCCTTGATAGCTTGAATTAAGTTTGAATATGAGATCATATTTCTTTTAGTTTTAAAATTTCTAGAATGAACTCTGAACTGAGAATCTTAATCAAACTGTATAACCACTGAAACATATTTCAGTAGTTTGAATTACCATTAACTCCATTAAGGAAGGTAACAGATACAAGCAAAAATTCAAATAGGTACAACACGATTATATTTTAAGACACATGCATGTGCAAAAACTGCAACAATCCAAATAAGGTTTTCCTATTCTATTTTTCATCCTCTTTTATGATTTGATTAACTTCTGGGACAATGAAAATCCTTCTAATTCTGAGAGATTATTTGCCAAAGAAGAAAAAATTCTTTGAAGTCATATAGTAATTCACAGAGTACGTATACCTGTGTTTCTTAACGTTTATATTTATATAAACATAACATGGTCTACGAACAAAAACTGATATGAGAGTCCAAAATTAGTTTGCTTTTCTTGAATCAGAATTTACAGTGGGAAATAGCACTGCATGTGCAAAACTACACGTAGCAAGCAAGTGAAGGAATTTTCTCAATTATTAAATAGTAAACCAACTTTATTAGCTGCCATGTGCCTTTAAGTACCTTTACTCTCATACACTAGTCCATTTTTGACTGTGGGTGTGCTAGGAAATCAGCTTATGCAGACATACAGGCTTGGGCTGTCTTCCTGGGAGACCTCCCAGGAGCTTGGAGGGCCATCCAGGCAGTGACAGGTTCAGATGCAGATGCTGCTGATCTGAAGAGAAGTCCCCATGGCAAAAGCCCAGGGCCCAGAAGCTGCTCCATCTGTCAGAGCCTCTCTAGGAGAGGGACAACTGAAACCAGGACCGCATAAGCGGTGAAGGTGCCAGTGAGAGAAGCTGTGGCTGTGTTTGTTGCCTCTTGAGCTTGATTTCAGAGTGCTGAAATGTCAGAGACAATGGGGCACAATTCAAGATATACCATGATACCGTACTAATTCAAAGATAAGGGACAGCAAACCATAGCATGGCAGCGCATCCAGTTTGACAATCTTTGAGACTTCCAAAGAAACCCAAGATGACAGGGCACTGGTGTTTTCAGAGCTTTTATCTGAGGGGAATAAACACAATTATTATCTTTCTGGTGCCCTGGAAACTGAGTCTGAGCAGGCACAGTACACCATCAGGACAGATGGGCAAAAGAAAGACTTAACTAATGTGGTTTTTTTGTTAACCAAAAAGTTACTCATGAACATAAGTCAAATTTACCAAGAAGCATCATTTAGGGAAGAAATACCTGGGAACAGCACTGTTGTCAGATTTTTCTGACTCACAAGGTTAAAGTTCATCTGTAGCTGAAAAATGCAAGACATCCAAAACAGCAGCATAATCCTGGCTTCCATCTGCTGGCTCAGCAGTTAAGCTTTCCATACAGACCTAACATGACTGGCCATTATCAAGGAATGTCCTGACAGAAAAGACAGCCCCGCGGACCTGGATGACCCTGACTCTAGATCAGTTGCACACTCCAGATGAATCAGACGGAAGATCAGGGTGACCTTTTCCTCTTCTGGTGTGTTTAATATTCTAGCATTTAATTTGATTTTCTTATGGATGCTCAAAAGAAATGTTTCAGTACACTTACCTAAAATTACTTATCTAGCTGGAATTTTAAATTCAATTCAATGTGGAGTATTGTTTATTTTTTTGCAGTTGAGAAGACAAATTAAAAAAATAAACCGGTTACTTAGAAAACCTTGGATAGTTACCCCTTTCCCCAGAGAGGCTTTTCTTCTCAGTGCAGTGATGCACAGCATAACCACTGACAGTAGCTCTGGTAGCTGGACAGCTTCAGCTGAGTTGAACAGTGCCACCAACTCTGCCACCGTGTTTTCAGGGGCTGCTCAGACATACAGAACAAGCTGCATGATTCAGCCCTCCTTTTGAGGGTTGGGTGGTCCTTTCCAATTTATACAATAAGCAAACAACATACATAACATGACAGAAATAAAAATGTTCCCCACCACAGAGGACGTGTGCTTGGCCAGAGGACAGGAGCAAAGCAGCGTGCCAGCTATTGCATTGATGTGACAAAAGTGACGGAGCGCCTCACAACGAGGTTTTTTTTCTCTCCACTTAGCAAGGCATGCCTGCTTTCTGGTAATCTCACAGAACTCAGGGACAAAACAAAGGCTCCGTTATTGCACATTTGGATGAATACCTACGATTATATGATTAGGGCCTTCCCTTGCCATCTGTCAGGGTTGTGCTTCCCCTCTCCTGGGGGAGGATAGCTCAGCACACACTGAGCAGCCTCGTAGCAGGCTCTGCCTGGTCTGCTCCAGCTGAGAGGTCAGAAAACGAGATGCTTTGGCTTCTTCTTTACATACTGCAACCTTAAACTTTTTTCAGAGTTAAGAGTGCATTATTTAAAGGTTGCAGTTCCACAATTACCATGCCTGAGATGGAAGGAGAGCAGCAGCTGTTGTGCATGAGTGTTGGATCTGAACTACTCACTCTGTCCTTGAATATACACTCTTGCCATTACACCAGGTGACCTGTGAAAACACTGTAGCACATAAAGTGCTTTGAGTATTTTCTTCATGATTCAGGGTCAAATGCAAAGAAAGAATTCCCACTGCCCTCATCCTAAGATACTAAGATAGATGAGGAAGCACTGAACACATTTATACAAAGCTTCAAACTCTATACTCTTGTCTGTCTTGTAATTTGTATGGTAACTGCCAGGGTTTTTTCCTGTACAAGAAAGCCAGTTTAGACTCACCTAGTGTCACGGTTTAGGGTCAGGGAGGTCCCTTAGACCAAACCAGGATGCCTGGGCTGGTTTATGCCATGTGCTTTATTCAGGAAGAGTAGGGGAAGATTTCCAGAAAAAATAAATAAATTAGAGCAACAAAGAGCCCATTTGTGTAATAACCTGCATCTGAAAGTCACCCATTGCCAAGATATAAGGGAAACTATAAAGGCATCCAAGTAGTGTTGCTCCCCTAGATCACTCTTCCAGTTTCCAGTAGTGAGATGAACAAGAAAGCTGTCACTCAAAGAGCTACTGAAATCCACAGACATGGAGTCTTCCAGTCTCTAGCCTTCCCCTGACAATCAGCTCCCCATGCAGAAGCCTGATTTGGGGCTTAGAGCCACAGAGGATTACAGATTGTTTCCCTGTCCTCAGGGACACATGCTCCCCATCAGGGACAGGCTTGTCACTGCTACATTTAGGGACTGCACACCAAGGGTGAGAAAACAAGAAATGTTATACATCCTCAGGACACCCATCTAACTCAAAAATCATATGATACATGGTGTGAGAAAAATATCTTCAGGAGTGCTGCTTTGAGTGTTTTTACAAGCAGAAGTGGCTGCTGAGAAATTTCTCTTTGAAATCTATGTTTCTTCTCTGTCTTTATCCCCAAGAGGTTACCCAAGAAGTCTTGAAAGCTTGGGGTACCCTCCAGTAAGAGGGATCCTGTGAGACATGTGGAAGGAACTTAAAGCCTTGGGCACTGGCCATTGGGTGCAGGTGGTGAGTCTGTGTGGCCCCATACCCTAAGGCTTGGGAAAAACATGAAATCTCAGTGTGAAATATCAACAGCTAGAAAAAATGACCATGTTCTACTGAGTTCTCACAAGCATTAAGAGACAGATCCAGGAGATCCATTCACAGGAGACTGCTGATCTACAAAAGAAGTGGTGGGTTTTCAAAAACCAGCATTTGACCTGCTCTGTGTACCAGCCCAGTCCACTAGGCCTCTACAATATTTCTCACTTTATAAATTTCCACTTGACATCCTTTTTTTTGGATGTAAGGTTATGTGAATTGTATGTCTGGATGAGGCCAAAAAAAGTTTTGAAACTTAAGATGATAGTAACAGTCAAATTAGAATTTATCCCACCCTGATACACATTTGCTGGTAGAGCTGTTTGGCTTCCTTCAGTTACTATCAGTGCATTTAGTAGGATGCATTCTAGTCTTAAACTTCACTACTATTTCTTTGTTATCTTTTTAAATTCTAACAGTATTAAAACTTATAGGAAAAAATCCAACAATATTTTCAAAAGAAAGATCATTCAGGAAAATATTTTGGTCAGGTTAGATTTTTTTTTTTCACCTTTTCACTAGTAAGCTGATCTTGTATTCAAGAGGAAATAAACACACTCAAATTGGAACACGTTAAAAGTCAAAGTTCCAGAGAAATAATTTCGTTTTTCTGCTACTTCAGTGAATCTCCACTTGCTTCAACCTGTTTTGAGTAATCTCTTTATACTACTAATCCACTGGAGAGAACAGAAAGAAGGAAAAAGACCCAACAGTAATCTCGTCTTAATACTCGTTAAGAACAACATGTATTTTATTAAGAGCAAAGGAAGTGGTGTAGAAGACTGTTTAAGTTACAAAAAAGAGTTTTGAAGTGACAGTCCTTGATTTTATCTTTACTGATTTATTCAAATTTTTCTAAAATACGGTATACGTCACTGGCATGATGGTTAACTTTAAATTCTGATTTACTTTGCCTTTAATTTCCTCATCTGGAGTTTGAATAGCTACAGAAAACAGGCCTACATTAAGCGAAAAAAAACATCCCATGGAAAGCTACAGCCTTTAAATTATAATTACTCTAAATAATAAAGGATTTAATAATTAATATAGAGCAGTTATATAATACACCTGACAGACATCTCTGGAATAAAGTTCCTTGGCAAAGCACAGCCAGAGCGCACAAGCATTTGTGCATAAGCATAGCTTTGGTTTTGTGCTTAACATTAAATACAATCATCTAAGACTTTCTAGAATCAAAACTGATATATTAGGTACAGAGAGAAAGCAGTGTGACAAGACACTCACAGTCTGAAAGAACCTTTTCTGCCTAGAAAGTTGATAGCATATGGCAATGAATACTGTAGTTTGAATGTTAACTTGTTACAAGAGGATGGGATTTATGCTTGTAGGAATGAAATCCAAGGCAAAAATCCTTGAAAAAAAACTAGAAAAGCAGAAGTAAACTAGAAAAGCAGAAGTATGAATATTTTCTCATGTGTCACGATATTGCAGGATGACAGTGAAGAACAGTAGAGATTTTACAATTTGCAAGGCATAAAGGAGTAGATCTGTCTGTTGATGCACAAAACCAGAAAACCACTGTACAAGACTAATGTCATCAATTTTTCATTACAACTGGAATAAAAACTTGAAAAATTCCAGTGTTTCAAACATGAGGGTTATTTGTCTCACTATTCTAGCACAAAGTTTTGCCTTTTACCTAAATTAATGTTAAAATTGTAGATGCATGATGAGTAAAGAAAGATGAGGTTTGGTTGGTATATTAAAAGAAAGAGAAATTCTGGAAGCAGGAAATGCCAAAAACAGTTTCAGGAAAAAAAAAAAAGTCCAAAAAGCTTTCCCTTGAAACTGTTGTAGTAGTAGTACTGTGTTGTACTGCTGTGTTGAAAGTATTACTGTAACTTATCTACAGAAGTCAACTGTCCCATGAACATTAATAGTGACAAGTCTGAAAAGTCAAAACTACAGTGATTAAACTGTGAGAAGGGTATTTAAATCTTACTTGAAGTGAGCAAGCATGTATCTTGGTGCACGTGTTTCTATGTAATTGCTACCAATCTCTCACTAGTTAACAGTATTCATTGGAAATTTAAATTATTTTCAGGAAGAAAAAAAATAGACTGAATGGAGCAGAATCATAATCTGTCACATGTTTTAGACAGTTGGCAGAACTATGAAAATAAGTACCTTAACTACTTGACTACAAATCTTTAACCCATCAAATTTTAAGAACCTCAGTACAAAACTACACTAGAAAACAACTACTTAAACTTAGGTACAATTTTTCATTCTTCACTTTTTTGTACACAAGTGCTTCTTCTGCAATAGCCTTTACAGATCAGTGGGAGCCAGAAATGCAAGGAAAATGCTCTTACTAACTGTTTTTCAGTATCAGATATAAAAATGTTCTCTCACATTCCTGTGTTGTGGGTAGCTAAAGAAAAATCTAGCACAAATCCCTTATTTCTAAATGGAAGTTATTTTGATTTAAGCAAGAACAATGGGATGTAAAACAATAAATATGTCCCAGAGAAAACTTCTTGTCTGAGACCAGTGTCTGGATCCTCAATTGCATATTTGGATATAGGGGGCCTGCAAATTCCAGCTACAGTTCTTTTCTTATTCCTGATACCCTCTTGAACTCAACAGTGTTACTGTCTCAGCATCTAGCACATCCTGACTTACTTGGAGGAACAGAGATGTCCTTGTCTTGGTCCTAGTAGGACCAATATCAGGAAAGAGAAGGGACAACAAAGGTACCATGATTTATGGCACACGTTGCATGCCTCAACACATGCTAAAGCAGGGATTACCAAAAGCCTACCCTGCTTTTCACTCAACTTTTTCACTCAACTAGACAATGTTACTCCTCACTGCACAAGTAGCACGTGTAAACATGGGGGAAAACACAGCTGCTGAACAGAACAGTGCTCGTGTGGCATCCTCCCCTGCTCTGGCTTTGCTGCAAGAGGAGTCACTGTCTCCTTTTCAATCACTCCATTCACAGGAGAGCACTGCTGCTTGGCAGCACCCCTGATTCCAATGTTCAGCACTGAGGCTGAATTATAGCTTGCTTTGCCTTGCTCTTCTGAGTAATTTCTGGCACACAGCAGCAGATATATTCCTAGAAATGAAAGTTTCTTACATAAATGGAAAATATTCTATTACTTTCATAGTCTGTTTCGGGAGTTAGACTGTTTCTGCAGCTGCTTTTCGTACCTGTGCTGTGAAGGATAACAGTGTTGCAACTCACGAAACCAGAGTGAAAGCAATTCTCACTTCTGCAATGGGTACTGAGACCTTGTCAACCTGCTGCATCACTCAGGTTATTTACTTCCTGTGCAGTGTGCCTCCAGTCATGATGGCACATTTGGAAGCTGCTGTTTTATTCAAAGGTAGCACACGTCATGGTTTTTCTGGTATTTCTTGTGCGTCTATATGGGAGGGATGGTGGAGTTACCATGAAAATTTTATAGACTATTCCGAACTAGCTGTTAACAACACAGTCGTTTCCACTTCATGATTCTGCCTGCAACATACCAAATTTCTTCATGGCTTTCACGCACTTCACACCCCCCCCCCCAAGCCCCGCGCAAAACAACAAAGAACAATTNTCTTCATGGCTTTCACGCACTTCACCCCCCCCCCCCCAAGCCCCTGGTAAAACAAAAAAGATCAACTTTATATGGCAATATACTTCAGCTGTCCCTAATGAAGCCAACAAAAAATCTGTACCAAAATTTCTCTGCTTATCTTGGTTTGTTTTAAAATTTCAGCGGGGTTATAGGGCTGAAAATTATCTTTCAAGACCAGGAGGACTGACAGAGAGACCAGAGAGTGACAGGAGAACAGGCTGACACATGTACAGCTGCAGGACACATACAGCTCAGTGGTCAGGTAGGGCAACCACGCTGAGTCCAGTGACCACAAGGCACAAGTGATGGGATGTGCAGAGAGATGGTGGGAGGACAGGGACACAGTTTTCTCATGCTTCATAACCAAGAGTTATAGTAGTTAATCTTGGAGACACCAGAGCCCTGAGAAACAGTCATATAGATCCGTAATCTTTGTACACTCCCAAAAGAAATATTATTTACATGCCTTTTCATCTATCATGAAGTCCTTAATCTTCTCATATCTGGAGAGTCCTCAAAACTAAAGAATTCCTTTGGGCATACCAGTGAAGTTTTGAAGAAACTTGAAGTTTTCCAGAAAAGGTCCAGAGTTACAGGTCTCATTCAGCCAGGTCCAGTTCACAAGCAGCAGTTCACCAACCAGAACTACTGAGTTTATGATTTCTGCTCATAAACCTGTCCTACTGAGTTTCCCGATTTTGACTATAAAAATGAAGTAATGAACAGACAGAAATCATAAACCGATACTGCATTTTTGATAAAGTATAAAATCACTAGGATTTTTTTTAACTCTGGACATGTTGTTTGCAGATATTTTGTTTCTATTTCATTCAGCAGAGTTTTCCATATCTTGTATGGGTTTATTTATATGAAATTCTGTAAAACCTATACTGATGAAAGATAACTTCATTCAGACAAAATCAATCACTGAATCCATCTTATGTCTAGCTTGTACATTGTCTGTTACCTTCAACAGTTAATACTGGTTTTGTGAAAACCTGCCTACTGATTTGAATAACAGAAATTGAGTAAGTCTGTTTTGGAGCAGTCCAATTTTCTGCGCCTATTTCTTAGTAAAAGCCTCCTTCTTTACACCCCATCCAAACCTTTCATTGAGCTCAAACACAAAATTACCTGCTATCTGAAACCCAATAATATGCTTCTTAATTACCTAACTCCTTTTCACTTAAAAGAAATGATTATATTTTTTCTATACCTTGACCTAGCACAGAGTATAATTTAACAATCAAGAGAGCACTATACACATAATTTGGTGAAAAATCCATTTGAAGAATCTTGAATTTCTCTGCTTCTTGCATGAGACATTTTCTTAGAGGAATCTGTGTATGACTAATGTAGTTCTGTATTGGAAAGAAAAAATCTGTATTGGAAAGAAAACAAGTCTCTTGAAGATCAAGTTGTACAGAATTATCACAACTAATTTTTGCTAAGAGCATGCCAGCTCAGATGATATTTTTCTAAAATTATATTACTATTGCTTTTAGAGCAATCAGAAATAAAAGAGTTCTAAAGACAGCTTTAAAAGAAAATCAAGTTAAAATTTTTCTCAGTATTTGGTGTTCGTGGAAATAATGAATTCATGAAATCATATAATTCTCATTACTGTATAAAAGATTTTTTTTCTTTTCTTACTAAAAGTAAATTAATCTTGCAATTTTATTTAATTGCCAAGCAAGACCACCAAGTGTGAAACACAACTTTAAAAATATTATCTCTTTCCCAGGTATTAAACAGGTCACTACATTTAGAAAAATTTAGTAAACAAGAAATATTTAGAACAGAAAAATAATATTGAAGGAAAATTAAAATTGTATATTTATGACCAACCATAGTGGGTTGTTTATGTTTTTCTGCAGAGCTTAGATCATCAAAATATTCTGTGTTGGTAACAAATTTGATATGAGAGAGACACAGGAGTTAGCTTCATCGCGACCACGAAATAATAGAATTTTCAATGCGCAGAGATTCAAGGAGAAAACCTCTACACTGACTTCCGGAGGGCAGATTTTGACCTATTCAGAAGTCTAGTCCAGAGCATACCCTGGGAAACAACCCTTGAAAACAAGGGGGTCCAGGAGGGATGGATGTGCTTCAAGCAGGAAGTTTTGAGTGCACAGGAACAGGCCGTACCAGTATGCAGAAAGGCAAGCCGGCGAGGAAGACAACCAGCTTGATTAAACAGGGAGGTTCTGAAGGAAATCAGGGATAAAAAGAGAGTTTACCAACTGTGGAAAAAAGGGCTGGCTACTTACGAAGAATTCAAGAAGACAGCAAGATCATGCAGAAAGATAATCAGGGATAAAAAAGAGCAAATTGAAGTTAAATTGGCCACTTCTGTTAAGGATAACAAAAAGTCCTTCTATAAATACATTAATAACAAAAGGAGGGGCAAAGAAAACCTCCATTCTTTGATGGACTT
>VWZY01006730.1:13967-163846 GCA_013399075.1 Chloroceryle aenea | reverse complement strand
TCCAGAGAAGAGCAACCAGGCTGGTGAAGGGACTTGAGCACAAGTCCTATGAGGAGAGGCTGAGGGAGCTGGGGTTGTTTAGTCTGGAGAAGAGAAGGCTTAGAGGTGACCTCATCACTCTCTTCAACTACCTGAAGGGAAGTTATAGTCAGGTGGGGGTTGACCTCTTCTCCCAGGCAACCAACAACAGGACAAGGGGACATGGGCTTAAGCTCTGCCAGGGGAAGTTTAGGTTAGATGTTAGGAAGAAATTCTTTACCGAGAGGGTAATCAGGCATTGGAACGGCCTGCCCAGAGAGGTGGTGGATTCACCATCCCTGGAGGTTTTTAAAAAGAGATTGGACATGGCCCTTAGTGCCATGATATAGTAATTGGAGTTGGATCAGGGGTTGGACTCGATGATCTTGGAGGTCTTTTCCAACCCAATCTATTCTATGATTCTATGATTCCTGCATTGTCATTCTGAGTTTTATTTCTGGCAAAGTAATAAATATTTAATTATTTACACATAAATTAATTATTTATACATAACAAGAAAGATCCAGTATGAAAGACTTAGAACATCACCCCAGATATATCTCAGGAACAGTTCAGTAATTTCAGAATAAATAGAGGTTCTGATTCAAGTCCCTGCTCCGCACCGAGCAGAGGATGGAACCACATCTGAACTTCTGCTAGGCAAAGGGACATCTTGAGCAAAGCTGTGCCCAGCAGGGTGCTTTCCTGGAACTGCAGACCACACAGAAACATAAGAAAACATCTAGTTTGCCCTCAGCTACCAGGGCTTAGATGTGCCATATTTTAGTGTGTTCACCTGGAAAGCGCAGTCAGCCTGTGTATGTGTCAAAACCAAAACAAACCCTCCAAAAAATTCAAAACAACATGCGATTAACTGTACAGGCACTCTGCAAATGCTAAATTCTATGCACACCTTTTGCATTTGAACTCCTGTCAAAAGGCATTGCAGCAGACTTTCACATGCCTGCTATATCTCTGCATTTCTTCAAGGAAATAAGGATTTGTATTTTGTATGCCTCAAGAACATATTTTCTATGGGTACTTAGTATTAATATTGGCTGTTTTTTTACTGTATACAACGAGACCAATGTAGGCTGCAGAATCATACCTTAAAATTTAAAACCAGCTATTGCCCCAGATGAATATTTAATTCATGTGCAAAATGAAGTCTCTCGCATCGCCTGTCAGATTATAGGTTTGATTGTGCTAGATGTTGGAAGTCCTGAATGCCTAATCAATTTAACATTTCAGGACCTACTCAGAACTTTGCTGGAGCAAGCTTGGAGTTTACAACAGTACAACTACATTATCTTCATAAAGCACTGCTTAATTGAAGTATTTATATACACAGCAGTAATTCATCACACCATAAGCTATTGCTGATTAAACCAGTAAGCTGGTTTTAAAACCTTGTGCACTCATTATAATCAACAGTAGGGAAGGATTCCTAAAGGCTTGACCCACTTCCAAAGCAATTTGACCCAATTCAATGTGATGCAGCTTCATTTACATTTTATCTGTTGATTGCGTTTTATCCATCTAATAGATCAACTATTGATTTCTACAGAAAAGCACAATTTATAGTATCATTCCAGATGAAAAGGAGAGACATCTATTGTTCAGTTTTGTTTGTCCTTGGCCACTCCATCAGCATTAATTATCTAATATCATTTTTAGTAGAAAAAAAAGGCTAGCCTGTTTTGAAAAATGAAATGTGGATGGCATAACCTTACTGTCAGCTTGTTCTAATGCTTGACTATTACATAGAGTTACCTAATGATTTGGCTGATGTTTAATCTGAATATTCCCACATAGTACTGGACTAGAGGCAAAACTCCTGTCCTTGAGAATGGCAGATAAATTGTAGAACAGGAAGGGAAACCTACCACGTGCACAAGCTAGGAAGCTTCCTCCTCTTTTAGACCTTTATGAGGCACCTGCAAGTTATTTTTTGGGTAATCAATGGCAATTTCTTGAAGAGCAATTCACAAATCTCAGACGAAGACAATTACCAGAAAACTCCTATCATCTGAGAAAAGGGAATGCACAGGAGAATATTCTAGTTAAAGCACAAAGGTGTTTACCATTATTTCAGGGACTGATTGCTATTGGCCATCTACAAAGACTGGAAAATACACACATGATGGTGACATGATGGTGACAGAGGGCATAGAGCATGTTGTTTATGCTGAGACATAAACAATGGTGTATGTCTATCACTATTTTTATACAAAATTTAAGCAATTGTAATTTTCTTAGCATTTTTAGCAAAGGAAGAGTTGAACCTAGTTTTCAAGTTCTAGTTTTCTAAGCAGTCCTTTGCTCTGTGGAGTCACTGACAAACGTGAATACAGAAGGATTGAGAGAGGGGAAATCCAGAGAATCCTGAAGTTTGTCTTTCCTTTCTGCCCATCTTGTGCAGCTTTCCTGTTTCTCTGTTAGTCAAGAAACTATTTGTAAATGCTAAGTGGCAAGCCATTTGACTGAGTTAGAGGAACATTATGAAATATTTCAACTTTGTGTTTCTGTTGTTGTCCTGAGCAATATAAAACGGGGGCAGAATTTCACTTTCTTAATGCAAAGTGACTAAAAGCCACTCTGTGACCTAATCTTTCACCTAGTTAAAATTGGGTCTGTCAGCATAGAGTATTCTTGTTTTCTTATCTGGACCTCGAATGAGCTTATCTCAGCTCCTTGTAACTTTTCAGTTGCTAGAGATTTTCAGCATTAGTAATTTTATACTTATGAATAGAAGGAAAAAAAAAATATGGGTGAGCTATTACCTTTGATCCTGTAATTGCTGACTTTCAAGTGCTTGGTTTATGGAATGCAAATGTCACATTTCACTCCCTTACTCCCATCTCCCTCTTTTTTTACTTGTTTTTAACAACAGTTGCAAAGCCAAGAAGATGAAAGGGAAGCAAGCAAATGGAATATACCTAATGTTAAATAAATCATTTCATATTTCATCCTAAATTTAGTCAAATGACTAGAATATAGATGCCACCTGGAATGAATACTGCTTGAATGAGTGTAAATTACAGACAGACATGAAATCAATTATACTGTAATGAAGGATATTGCTGAGCCACTTTTCCACCTGTTCTTTTAGTCTATATATTAGTGAACTGGTGAAAGCACAAAGCCAGATACTGATAGGACCTAAAAATCATCACTTTCCTTGCCATCCTTTGCATGCATAGCTTGTAGTTATCTGGAGTTCGTGAAAGCAACACAAATTCTGGGGTTCAGACAAGCATAATTTTGACGCATGCCAGGAGTCCATAGTTGGTAGCAGCCCCTATGGTGGGTGCACTTTCCCCCTAGTGCCCGTGTCTGGCTGTTTGAGGGAAGGAGGCTGCCAATAATTCCTGAGGAATTCCATCTATCATGAAAGGGATAGTGCCCATTCCTGCTAGTATCTGCTGCCCAGCCCAAGGAGGTATGTATGCAGATTGTGAAGGGTCAAAGTTATCCTTCCATTGCATCTGTCCGTGGCCCTGTGGGATACAAAGTCCTACCAGGGGTGCTAGCTGAACTGCTTTACATGGGTGCATCTGTAGGCAGAGAAGAGCCTTTTCTTCTGATATCTCTGCCCATGGAAGAACAGCCAAGGTTTTGCTAAACGGGAGAGCCCCAAGCCAATTGCTGCAAATAAATTGAACCTGACAGATCATTTAACATAAACTTTTATTCCCTTTAGGATCTCACGCTAAGAAAGTCTCATCATAAAATTCCACAAGGCAGAGCTGAGGAACTTTGCAATGCCACTACCTAGACTGTTCTTTTTAATTCAGTAAAAATAGCAAGAAAATATTATTATTATTCTGGCAAGATTTCCTTTGTCAATCACAACTGTCTAAGAAGGGAAAAGCTTGGAAAACTGCTTATCTGCTCCAGTGTTCAGTTAGGAAGCTAAAGGAGATAAATTTATCTGACTACTTCATCTCACAGAACAGTTAGGTTTCAGATATGTTCCATTTGGGAAGAATCCATTTTGGGTAGCATTTGCAAAATGCTTGAGTGATTTCAAAACCTGTCTTATCACTCAGTTGTCCTTCCCCCTAACATTTTATCTTTTACATTTCTTACATTTACTCAGCCTCTGTCATACATACAGATAGATCATGGAGGGCTAAAAAAATAAAATTCAATTTGTTTAAAGAAATATTGAAAAATGAATCAGTAAGGGAAACAGACGCGTAAGTCCAACTCAAGCCCAGAGGAGGGAGGAGGGATGGAATACTCTACTTGTCCACTTGTCCAAGGCATTGTTAGGGCACACTATGTCCATAGGACATATGTATACATATTTATGATTTGCGAGGCCAAAGTCCTTCCCAGAACTCATGCTTCTTCAGACCCCACTAATTCCAGAGCCAGCCCAGTTTATGTGATGTGCAACCCTGATTTTAGCTATCACAGTACACCATCAGCTGGCCTTAAGCTGCCTGAGTCTTGGAGGCTTTCAGTGATTAAAATAGGGCAACAGTGCTGAAAAATGTGCTTGTAACACACAGGAAATAATCTAGCATTTGGCTGCAGGTTATCACTTAGATTGCCAGCTGAATTTATCAAACCTGGATATGAGCAGTTAAAAACCTTTTGATGATCTATAGCTTCTGTATACAACTGCAACCTTAAATCCAAGTTAGTATTTTTTGCATGTGAAAATTCATGAACAGTTTTTCAACAATTTTGTTCTCTTCTCTGAACTCAATAAGCCCTTCGTGTATTTACTGACCTTTGTGATTCACACTTCAGGGGCTTTTCATAGTCTTTCCCTTTTGAGGGGGGGACCACACACTAAATACACGAACAACTTTCTCGTTTTTATCAGGCTCTCTGCCATTTACTAACACAACATAACATTCGCCTGCTGTCACATCAAACTGCCACAAACATGCTCCAAATGTCACATTAGTAAAGTCAGGTTAAAATCAGTTTGTGTTATAACACTTTCTGCACTGACCTTTTGAAGGGCCAGAAAGAGAAGGCGGCTTAGTTCCCCCTGTCCTGCGCAGGGATCCTCTCCTCATTTCCTCTCCTAAATGTATGCAACACATGTTTTGTATTCAAGAGCCTGCTGGAGTTGCCAGCTTTTATGAATGTGCAACATCCCTGCAATCCATCTAACTCTCTGTGGCTCCATCCTATAACCTGTGTTCTATAAGCAGTCCTGAAAAAGAGCAGAATTGATTGCTCTAGGATTTGGTCTCTGTATGTTAGACACCTCACTCTTTCCAATATGCAGGTTGAGGAGCACAGGAATCTGCCTCCCCTGATGTACTCAGCTTTCCATTTTAACATTGTCCAGGGCAAAGTGTGGAGTTATTTGCCTCACCTGACTTACAAATAACCTGACCTTTTAAAATAGCCAGGACAAGGAAGCTCTATTACTAATTTTGGACCTGCAGCGTACTTTTAACATACATTCCACTATGGCTTTATGATAGATGGAAATATATACTTCCCAGGGAAAAGCTATCCAGCCTGCTCAGTGCAAAAGCTGGTATGCAGCAAAACAGGAGTACTTTAGGGGATAACCTTTTAGTGATGTATTGTTCTTTTCCTCCTTCTTCAAACTAGCACTTAGTAGCCCCAAGATAATTTGCAGTGGCCCAGCCACTCACAGAGAGACTGTGCCAGTGCTTCCCTTATCAAGTGGGGTTTCTGAGCCCACCTAGTGAGACCAGGCAAGTCCCAAATCTGGGAAAATAAAAGGAAATTGATTATTATACACACAAAGGATTAAGAAGCAAAGACTGTACACAATCTATCAAAGTCAATCATGTCCTGGATAGCTCTGAACTGGATATGCAGAAAGCAGCTCAAGGAGGAAAACTCTGTCCATAGCATAGAGGTTAAAAACAACGGGGAGGAATATAGTGAGAACACAGCAAGGTACCAAACACCTTTGTGTCAATAGTTAGGACTCATATAAAATAGCATTTAGTTTTATGTGCAAATGACAGTTCCCTATTCCTCTGCCTGACCCTGCTTGTTGCATGTACATTATTAATATAATATATTTTTCACTCTGGCAGTAGTTTAAACTAAATCACTGCTAGATCATCTGTGATGAAATCACTTTTTTACAGGTAGATGTACTAGATCAATCTAATGAAATAATTTAATTATGAAGAAATTACCTCTTGTCCTCTGAAATGATTTGAGGAAAAAAAAATATACATGCACTCTAGTTGAAGATAACATACCAAAATGGATGGGCTTCTAAGTAGACAATTTTCTCAACAGTCTACATTCATGTTCTCTCTTTGGTTTCAATTTTTGAACAAATAAGAGTGAGAAAAGTATGACTCTGTCCTTTTGTTCCTTGGGCAAGAGAACGTTAAGAGTTTATAGTAAGCTTTTTAAGGATGTTTTGCCTAAGTGTTAACTATCTGGGTTTTTTTATCCCAGAAGCTGCTGAACTCTTTAAAATACGTTTGCTCTCAGGCAACTTATATGAGTACAAAGGGTCTCTACTGCTACTGGGAATAAAGAATTTGAGAGCTACTACATCCTGAACTGGTATCCCCACTTTGTTTCTTTTGAAAGAGAGTGTGATAAATTCCAGTTCAAGCAAGTCAGCAAGATTCACTGACAAGAAACAGAGAGAGACGCTTATCACAGAATTATAACGAACTTAATATAGTTATTTTAAATAATGTCATTTAAGCCAACAAATCCAGACACCTGTGTTGCTGTAGACTGTTACTTAAGGTCAGATATTTAGAAACGAAATTCTAAAGTTTTGTCCTCCTAGATCTATTAATTACATGCACTTCATTTCTATTACCATGTTGACAGAAACAGAAATCTTTAATTTGTGAACTGGATTCTAATTATGACATATTGTTTAACACCCCACTATACAAAAAAGAGATGTGGACAGGTTGGAGAGGGTCCAGAGAAGGGCCACAAAGATGATCAAAGGACAGGGAAGCTGACATATGAGGAAAGGCTGAGAGAACTGTTTTTGTTGAGCCTTTGTCTGAGCACTGAGAAAAGAAGACTCAGGGGAGACCTTTTCATCATGTCCCAGTATTTAAATGGTGGCTACAAAGGTGGAGGTTCCCTTTGTACATGGAAAAGATGAGGGATGATGGGTACAAGTTACTCTTGGGGAGATTCAGTTTAGACACAAATAGAAATTTTTTCACAATGAGAACAATCAGCCACTGGAATAATCTCCCCAGGGAACTGGTGGAGTACCCAACATTGGACATTTTTAAGATTCAGATGAACAGGATACTGGGCCATCTTGTCCAGACCATGCTTTTGTCAAGAAAGTTTGGACCAAATTGTTCTTGAGGTTCCTTCCAACCTGATATTCCATGATTCTATGATTCTATTCAGACAGGTTGTTTTTGAAGAAATTAAAATGTCAGCTTAGAAGACAAGGTGCCAATACAATTACTATATGTTCCACTATGACTTGAAATTAAATCTGCCCTTGTAATGACGGAAGAAAACAAAACTATGGTTAGAATTTAAAAACGGGACTACTAAATTTGAAAAGAAATCTAGTCTTGGAGTGAAGAACTGGATTAATATTGCTCCTGTTCTTCAAAGGGTTAGTGCCATAATCTGCATGAATTCTGGAGCATATGATTCACAACTGCCTTTGGTCACTACACATTCATCTCCACTGCTTTTATTATTATTTATATTCCTACCTTATATTATTTATACTCCTTGTTTATTTCCCTTACCTATGTTAGATATGCTTGTCAATTTTGTTTTCTCAAAACACTGGGGTAATATTGGCTTACCATCCCAGAAGTAGCTGTCTAATGGAAATTACTGTCCAGTATTCATTGTTACAAAATTCCATTGACTTAGAGATCCACTGGGAATTATAAACTTTTGTTGGTATCTCTAGCCTACACTACCCAAACCTTGACATGTTGGAATCCTCCATTTTTGCCTGTTAAAATTATGTAATGTCAGGTAATAAATCCATGTCCTTTTAGTCACGTAGATAAACTTCATTGGCTTTTTTCCTATTCATTAAGAATTTAAGTTGCTCTTTTTCATGCGTTTGTAACCCTTGAGGAAATATTTGAGCTACAAACTAGGGATATCATTGCAGTGGACCACAATGTCTATTAATAACGTCAAATGAAATATTTTCCCACAATATATACTGGAATCTGATGGATTTCTCATAAGTTTTCCAGCTCTTTTAATGCCCTATAGTACTACAACTCATTCCAGAAAAAAAGGTTTTCTCTGAGATGCCAGAGGCAGAGACTTTCCAGCACACAGCTCTGCAGAGTTGGAGAAGCTCTGCAGCCCTTTGAGAGACTAGGCTCTGTCTCTTCAAAAAGAGATGGGGAGGACTGAGTGGTGAAAAGGTGAGACAGCATTGTATATCACCTGAAATGAAACTTCTGAACAAGTTAACTCTAGTTGAGGTAGGATTCTGAATACTGATTGCAAAAAATATGTATTTTTTAAATTGAAGTAGAAGTAGGAGAGGTCTGAAGGAGAGAGATGACAATTCTTTTAGGTCCTTCTCAGACACCATTTTTTTAGTGGGGTACTAATTTCTGTTAGCTTTCTGGAGCTGGATACTTCAAACTTTTATAGAGTTTAATTTCTGTAAAATTATTTTCCATTGCTTTGTAACTTCTTTTTCTATGTTGTTGCTCTTGAAACTTAGTCCCTTTTCTTAGTATTTAAGACATTTTTGCACAAAACAGGGACAGAATCTTCTCACTTCCTATGAACACCTCGTGTCTCAGAGTACACCAGATGAACTGAAGTGGAATACTATAAAAACTGCAGCTATTTCTATAATGTGTGAGCTTGTCCTGGTAATAAATATTTGTACATTCCAAACCACCTCTCAAGGGATGAACTGGTCTATAAAACAGAGGCACAGACACACAGCAATAAATAGGTCTCCCCGCTCCTCACAAATGCCTGCCCGTCATGCCTGCAGGAAAATAATGAATCCAGCTCTTCCCAATGACTCTTTTTACACTGACTGCAACATTTGGTGGCACAGCAATACCCAGCTTGCCTTAAACTATCTGGCTTGATCATCGATAGTTGTAATGCTGTGGTCTCCCATAGCCATGATCCCAAAAGAAAGGATACCTATCAAAATGACAGTTTTGCTCCTGGGCAGATTTCCAGTTTACAGTCTGCTCCATATTAGTGTTGTTACACTGGTAGCAGCACCCCAGCTGGATGGTTAAAGGTACCTAAAGTAAAATAAAATAAGCTGCCGTGACAACCAGCAGCTGCAGTATCAGCGTTTCAGTGCAGCCTCCCTGGCCTTATAATTTATGTCCACACAATATGGCTTGTTCCAAATGAGGTGACTCATGCAATTCCATACACTTAATCCCGTAGTCTTTCGTTATAAGTAATGCCCTAAGACTCCAAACAATTTCTGTAGCTCTTATCTTTCCTTTCTCTAGTCTGACAGCACACATGCATAGCTTTGGTACCTGAATCTCAATACATTATTCCATGTTTATTTATATAAATAAAACAAACAGTCCAACTACTAGTAAATAATACCAATAGAATAGATTACAAGAGTAATAAGGGGAAAACACTCCCGGCAGTAGGTATGGACCAACAAGAGAAATAGAATAAGAAATGTGTCCAAAATATTTTGACAATAAAAGGGGAAAACAGCTATGAACATATATAAAATAAAAACTCCTTTATGTTTTCATCTGATAGAAGTAGTATAAAGCTGCCTGAGATACTGACAATAAAATGAGAGGTGATGTTCAGTGCTATTAAGGTACAGAGTAACAAACAAGAGAAAAAAATATAAAGTACACATACATAGTGGTTTGTAATAATTAATTAACACCAGCCAGGATGAGACTTTGGATTTACTTTGGATGGTTCTTGGAAAATATCAGTGCTCTGCTCACTGGTGGCAAAAGAAGCAAAGCGAGGATGAATAAGGTAGAACAGAATATTGGTAAAACAGTTAAAATAATATGGAAAGGTCATTCAGCAGTGTGAGGTATGGAGGTGGATGTTTCAGCGCCATGTGTGGCTCTCATTAAGCTTTCACAAAAAGGGAGTATCAGGAGAGGTAGTGAACTATTAGAATTCTAAAGCAGCTTTTACATGATGAAAAAGCCTAAAAAGGATGACAAGGACTCGCATTTCTAGAAGAGACTCACTGATAAGAGAGATCTGAAAAACATGAATGATATGAAGAGATTAAGACACAATTATTCATTGCTTCTTGCATCATAAGAAGCAAGGTATGCCCAATGAAATTATGAGATAGCTGGTTTAAAACAAACAAATAAACAGATGGAAGGGCTTTAATCACTGCATGCATAATTAATTTGTGAGACTTCGTGAGACTGGATGTGTTGAAGGCCAAAAGTATAAATGGATTTGTGAAAGATAAAACAAATAGATACAGGATAAATCCACATGCAACTGTTAAACCTGATGGCCTGAAGACAACCTCCAGCTCAAAAAGTCGTGAAAACGCTTGCTTTTGGGAACTTAGAGTGTAAACTAATTCTATATATGCCTGTTCTGATACAGACACCCATAACTGGCATATGCCAATTCCTTCCCTCGGTATCCATTACTAAGTAGATACCAAACTGGACAGAACTTGTTATCTGACTCAGTACTGTAATTCTTCATGCACTAGATGTACAAATAATTATGGTTAGATTCAAACAGGTTATCAGGTGTTACATCATTAGGCACTGAAAACCCCAAATCTCTGCACTCCAAATCCCACCATTGAGTATAAAGACAAAGGATATGTTTCACTTTTCTGTTTGGTGTTGTCTGGAGGTAAATTTTTAAATATCAGTGCTTTTTTTTTTTGGTAATGTACATGTGTTTCTGTGTTGTGGGGGAAGGAATCACCCCCTTCTGTAGAGAACTGTCCTTTCTTTAAAACACATCAGCAGAAGGGGAGATGCAGAACTTACCTTTCATATAGGGGCTGCCCTGACCCTAAACCACGACAAGTACCTACTTAGATATAAATGGTTACAAGAGTCATTGTATACTTTATATCATATCATATACTTTAAATCACTTTCTGCCTGAGAAGAAGTAATTTTCACCTCTATTTATGACCAGGCATGCGTATGTCTGGATAATGACTTTCAATATTTGTCTTGTACAACACAGGAAAAAAATCAAGACTGATCGACAAAGGTTAAGAGGACCTGACACTATAACCTATTTGTAGTTATGATCCTCACTTGGATGAGGGATCCAAGCCCCAGATATTACTTAAACATTGCATATTCAAGTAGTACATTGGATGTAGGACAAAACCAAAACATAGAACTGATGTTGGAAGAGCAAGTAAATCTATGTTTCCACCTTACAAACAAGCTAACCACCAGTCTAGGGTTCTGTGTTTATCCTATGTCTCTTACCAGAAACAATTCAAATAAATACAATGAATGGTATTAGTAGCAAGTAGTGGGCAAGTACTTGTAAAGAGAGTGTCAGAGTCAGGTAACAGACACTACAGAGGAGCAATAGCTCACAGTGAAATACAGCAGGCCTAGCAGAAACCTCATGATGTCTTACAAGTCATCTGTTTGTCTCAAGGCACAGTGAATACATCTATATTACTTCAGATATCTGTTTAACTTGTTCTTCAAAACTTCCAGAGTTAGCAGGTTCATGCGCCATCCAGAATGTAAATACCCTTTTCAACAGAAAGTTTTTCATAATGTTTTGCTCAAATCACCACTGCTATGTAAATCCCTTACTTCTCAGCCAGCTGATGAGGGCAGGATAAGGAAATATTTTAGCAGCAGTTGTCAAATATTTCAACCACCTTCTCTTCTCTAAGCAGCCTAAATCTTTTGCTTTTCATAATGAGGTATGCTTTTAATCTTCTGTCATGTTTACACATCTTCCTTAAACCAGCACTGGGCACAGTATTCAGCTGTAGCCTTTGGCACTGGGTAGATTAAAAGGCTACTATTATTTTTACACCCAAGTACAGAATTTTTCTTTTTTTACCTCTTTATATTTTTGATTATTAATGTTCAGCCTGCAACCCACTGTAACCCTTAAGTTCATTTTATGTATAAACTATGGCCTGGTGGTTCCCCATTTAGTATTGCTACAGCAGTTTATTCCCAATGTAGCATGAGGCATTTGACCAAAATAAATTGCATTTTGGGTTTTTCCTGATTACTTCTTTAATTTGTTAACATCGTTTTGAATCCTTATCTAGTCCCCCTTGGGCTTGCTGGATCCCTCAGAGACCATTGTACATTTGATAATTACACATTCTAGTTTTCTTCTTAATCAGCAATGACAATATTCAGGGACTCCAGGCTTAAGGCACACCCTTCCAAGACTTTACATGGTGTATCTCTCCATATCAGGAGGCTGTGCTTTTCATTGACATGGGACTCTAAACCAGTCTTGTGGACACCAGGTAGTTTGATATAAATGATAATATCCCAAATTACTTAAGAATACTTCATTGCCAGCGAAAGAGGGAAGTGGTCCTCTGGAGAGGTAGTGTGACTGACGTGCAATGCCTAAAATATTTGTTGAATCAGTATCCTAAATGACAAGTTATAAGACAAGATAGCACTAGTGCGTTTTTGTATACTGCAGTTCAGGCTGTTGGGATGAACAGGTATTGAATCATCTGATAGCATATAAAAAGATATTTAGAGAGATTTCAGTTGGGAGGGATCTCTTAATTGTTCTACATAGTCACCACTAACTGCCTTGGAGCAGGGAAGGAGTCAGCTGAAAAATTGTTTCAAACCACCGTGGGTACAGTTTAAGAGACTTAATTTGACAGGATGACTTGATCACTAAGCTAAAAAAAATAGAGGTCACTAAGATATGAATGGCTACAATCTAACTATACTCATGAGAAGATAAAATGAAGTGAATAAGGTACACTGAGAAGTCAACTAAACACACATTTTTGTGATTGCAGTCAAGCACTCCAGTGTGTCAGAAGTAAGCTGACTCCTTAATTAATTCTTTTTTTTTTTTTCATGCAAAATGATAGTCTTTAATGACAGAATGTTCTTTTGCAGAAGAATCCAGATGGCCATGATAAACTGCATGCAGTTTGTTTTGTATCTTTATTGTTCATTATGTGATGTAGCAATTATTTATTGTTCACTACTGAAGCTCTGCTCAGACAGAATTCTGTACTTCTTTACTTTTCCCCTAAATTCATAACTGGCTATTCACCTTAATCTCTGAAAGAGCTTTATAAGGACATTTTATTCTGGCTTTGTAAATATGCTGCAGAAGCACAAAACCCTGAATCCACTGATTCTGGATATTTGACATCAGAGATTCCATATATTCAAATTTGAGTTGTCAGAGTTGTCACTAAGTATTTTCTGTTTATTGGAATATATTCCTTCAACATTATCACAGAAA
This sequence comes from Chloroceryle aenea, assembly GCA_013399075.1. Lineage (NCBI taxonomy): Eukaryota > Metazoa > Chordata > Aves > Coraciiformes > Cerylidae > Chloroceryle > Chloroceryle aenea. The sequence continues at coordinate 150,424 of VWZY01006730.1, read as the reverse complement.
TAAAATCCACAAAGTGGTTCTGTGGTGTATACACTGGACAGATGTTGAATAAAAGAAAAATATTCAGAGGCAATTAGTTTCATTGTTTATATGAACACTTACTGAAGCCAGAACTGAAATCAGTTAAGAGTCTCCAGGTTTGCATTTAGAATAATAGAAGGAAAATTTTCCAGGGTTGGATTGATGCCCCTGGAGAACAAACTAGTGTCTCTGTAGGTGACGCTGGAGAATTGTTAATGTCTCTTTCAATGAAGCAGTTGTGGACAGAAAACAAGTCAGAACTAAGTAGATGAACTAAGGCTCCAGGAAAGCAGTCCTGGATTTTTTTTACCTTGCTCTTGACTGCAGAGTAGATGTTCATTTGTCTATTTCCGTTGAATAAATTTAGAAAATAATATCTGGGACTTGTACTGCAGAAATTCAGTAAGGCCTTTTCTAAGAAGGCCAATGTTACACTTGTCAAGCCACATTCTTATTCTTGCTTGGTACCCAGACCAGCCTTCAATACTAACAAATGTTGTATCATATTACCTGGCTAAATGAGTTGAAACTCTTAAGTTCTTCTCAGAAAGACACAACAGATGACCACTGACTTTTTTCACGCTTTCTCAGTATGCAGTACCACAGACATTTGTTCCTATCTACAAGAAGAATGATTTATGCACTTTTCTATGGCATTTGTTTACAGTTCAGCTTTAATTTTCCTTTTTAACCTATTCCAGTGCAGAATTCTCTTAGGTTTTCTCTAGTGCCCGACAGAAAAAGGAATATGATTGAAAGCAAGGTGCCTTTTAGCCTCCAGTCAGATTAATCAGACAAGATCAGTCCAGGTGAAACACTTTGAAGGACGGGTATGAATCTGTTCTTGTAGCCTCCTGTATCACAGCAATCTACAATCTCATTTTGTTTGCTGCCCTCTCTACTCTCAGTATGCGCACAAAAGTCACCAGGGCCCTCTTTCAGCTCTCACTATGCAAAAGATATTGGCCATCTACTTCAACTACATGTTTGACAATGAGAATCATAACTTAATTGCACTTGTGGAAAAATTGCCATTCATTCGGAAGGATGCCAGCTTCAAACAGCACTTGGATATTTGAGCTAGACTGATAGACTGCTCTTTATTTGCCAGTAAGGTACAGGAAAAAAAATGTTATTACATGCACTTTGGATCCTCTGCTGAATACTAAATCATTCCCGGGTAGTAGTTATGATCTATAAAGTAGTAAGCAGCTTGGTCACAGCTATCTGTGGCACCATCTGTTTGACCACTTGCAAAACTAACAGGCTGCACAGAAGCTGAAAAAGAGACATGACTGGCGTGAGTTTGGGAAAAACTCTAGATTTAAAATTAAAACAGCTATTCAAAATTTCATCACAGAGTGTCAGGCATACTGCAGTCACCCTCTAAACCCTCACAGGCTGGTTTTCCCTTGCCTCTGGCAGACATGGCTGTCTGCTTTTTCCATAGACAAAACATTTGCAGACAGTCTCATTAACAAAAAAGTTTCCAGCAAAGAACAGAAAATGAAGCTCCTGAGTCTACGGAGATGATTTTCTACCCTTGCAAATGAAGAACAATGTTTTTGGCCAAGGAATCCTACTTCTGATATATGATTACCTATGTACCTGTTTTATTTTTCTTGAATTGTTTGTGATAACTGTGCATTTTAATTCAAATTGTTAGCAAAACTATAAACCAGGGTAGATGAAGAAATTACTCTTGAGGTATAGAACACTAAAATGTGTTCTGATGATTCCCAATTATTATCTTCAGATAATAAGCTACTAATATATTTAATATATTCCATACTCATAATTACATTTAATCTCATAAAAGTATTTACAAGGCTTCTTTGATGTGGTCTTTTTTCCCTAGAAATCATAATGATTTGTATTATACTCTTCAAAAAAAACTTAATGAATGAGTCTTATATCTGTTTCAAGCACATAACAGCTATGGCAATAATGGAAAAGCCCATTTACTATTTTAAGTTCTGAACTTAATTAATTCCTTTCCATTATTAAGAACTTCCCCAATAGTCCAACATTTATTAAAAGTTAATGTGAATGTTTCAGAAAGCTTTCTAACCAATAAATTCATCTGAACAAATTAATATTTTCCACAATTATACCACAAGTATTGAATATAAAAGTTTTGTATGAAAACTATACCAATGAAAGAACAGGAAAAAAACATTGTTAATAGAATTAGTAGTTTTTGAAAAAAAGATAGATTGTTTTCACCTATGTTGTTATATTGTTCTTTATTTTAATTTTCATATATTCTTGTACATTCTTTTCATTTCCAAAATTCCTAAGAAACTAAACAAAACTTAAGACCAGGCTTCAGCTGTGTGGACAGACTATTGCGTGCATGAGAGATAATCCAGCCCTGCTCCTGCATTTCTTCATAGGATGCCTGGGTTATTTTTTCCAGTAGGTTAATTGGAAACCTTTGGTTTTTGATCAAAACACCAAGTATGCGCCTGGGTCAGTTCTGAAATAGTAATTTTGTAATTGAAAGGAATTATAAAAAAGGCAGCTGTCTATTATGTTCTGTTGACCAAACAGTACTTCAGGTGATGGTAAAACCATTGGTGTTAAATAGCAAGTGATGTGAAACTGCAGATGTTTAAAGAAACTCAATTTGAATGGTTGGGGAAAAAAAAAAAAATCATCTGTCCTGGACTATTGCTCCTCCAGATAACTACAGAAGATACACACTGCACCTCCCCACAATCCCAAATCACGTCCTTAAGGAATAAGAGGGAATAAGCCAAAGTTCCTTCTTGTTCAGATGCTTTAAAAAGGTACAAACAGCTGCCTTAGGCAAAAGGCATAAGGACCCCTTCAGGTTTCTGAAGAATAAACACCTCTTGCAAAATCCCCTTACAATATTTTCTCATGAGTCTCTCATATGGCTGTAAACATTGCTGTTATGAAAAAAATGGGGGCGGGGGGAAGCAGAGGAAGCAATCAATATTTATCATTAGTGTTGAGCAAGTATTTCTAAATTACGTTATCATGAGATGACGTCTGCAAAGTTTTAGTGGGTAGAAATGCTTCAGGGAGCACGAGTTAATAGCATCAGTTATAGTTGTGAAGGCAAAAGCAATCCCAAAGATTGCTTCAGTAAATTAGAAAGAGAAACAGATCCCCTCAAGTGCATTGCTGTTCATTAATAATAATGCCTATACAGCAGACAATTTCTGTTTAAGGGATGAGCCTTTGTAACTTGGTCAGCAAGATTATGTTTCAAGTGATCTCCTGAAGACAAAGGGAGTGCAAGCTTCTTTCTCATTGTCTGAAAAGGATATACCAGCTTTCTCACTACTACTCTCGTGAGACCATCCCAATGCAATCATCTCCAGTTTTATCTCTGCCTCAGTCAAGGAACAAAACCATGAACTACATTCTATAAAGTGCAGAAACAACTATAACATGCCTTCTACAAATCACCATTTCTGCAGAAAACTCTCCAGGTAAGCACCTCATCCTGGCTGCAAATGACCCTTGACAAATCCCTGTGGCTGCATTTGTGGTCTCTGCTGCTGGGACCGTTCTCTGCAGGGGCAGCTTAGGCAGAGAGGATGCAGCAGGCTTGGTGAGATGTACTGTGGAGTGTGCTGTCTCCAAGGGATGGGGTCAGCAGTTTGTGCCCTCTCCACACTGAGGGACTGACTCCCGAAGCAACTTCTAACAAGCAGTTGCAGAACGTCAAAAGTGAATCTTCAGAGAGTACAAACACTAACTTGAAAGAGTTTAACAGCAAAAATCCCAGTCCTCCAGATTCTGCTTTCAGAAACAGATGTATTAAGAAGTGTATGCTTAGCTGATCAGTAGAGGTTTTCCAACAGCTGTTGGCTGTTATAGATCAGTAGTTTCGGTAAGTATGTGGATTTTCTTCTAGAAAAATTCCTGGAAATACCTGGGAATACTTCAGAGCACTCAGGGTTCAAACACAGTATTTTAAATGGGTCACAAAACCTTCTAAGCACCTTGCTGATCTTCACGCAGTCCCTTTTCAAAGTAAGTGTACATGTTCAAAACATCCTGAAACAAATGCAACTGACACACAAGTTTGAAACTGTATACGGAATTATAATGAAATGAAATTGTTTGCAACTTACCTTGGAACTGCGTAAATTTGATGGTTCCCATCCTCTCTCCGTTTCTGAAAACCACTTGACCCTAAATAAAACAAAGAAACACATTAAAAGTTTTATAAAGCTCTCATAATATAGTTTCATTGGCTCTGCAATTATTTTCCATTCATTATTAAAATTACACAAGCAAGGTTTAAACTTTGAGGATAGTAAATAAAACCAAGGTTAATATAATTCAAAAACACTTCAGGAAGGCTTTCTTCCACAGATTTCAAATTGCCTTGAAAGTTGATCAGTGTTATCACCCACTTTTCATGGATGGAAATGGAGGTACAATAAAGCCAATAACTTACTGAATGTCAGATGATGAGAGATATGCAAACAAGTGATTTTCACTGCGCAACTGTTTTTATCAAGGATATGTAAGAGCTATAAAAGATCAAATGAGAAAATCATTCTCCATTAATTGTATGGTTCTCCAAATGGGTCTATACATACTTATATCTTAGAGCCTTACATTACTTGATTATGTATACCAGTATGTATTGTGGCTTCATTTTGTACTACACCTACACACATGTCCTAGAATTCTTTTTAAATATAATGCCTTTAAGTCAGTACTACTCTTTGTTGTGCTACACGTTGTTAGTCCCCAAAATACTACTCACATATAACAAGCAGATTACTTCCATCTTTCATCCCATCTTTCTGACTTAAATTAAGAAGAGATCTTGTTAAACTTCTTCCTTACTTCAGCTATTTCATAACTGAGTATGAAAGACAAGGTTTCCATTCATTTATGCTAAGAAGTATTTTTAATAGTTTGAACTTGCAGTGGAGTGCTGAGTGCTGAATGCTGTCAATATAGATTGCTGTATTCGTACATCACCAGTTTGGTTTATTGTTATCATCTCCATTAATCTTTGTTTTAGAAGACTTCAGTGCAAGAAAAACCAAGTAACAAACATGTGAGGCTACAACACATCTCTGTGCAAGCCAGACCTTTTTTGGACAACCCTTTCTGGTCACTAAAGGGATATACGGAAGGCAACCATCTGAATTACTGATATCAGCTCCCTGCAGGAACCGTAGAACAGAATTAGTACATCACACCCACCCCACATTACCTGCAAGCCTGAAAACACCATTTACCTTTCAGAGAATCATAGAATGGTAGGGGTTAGAAAGGACCTCTGGAGATTATTGAGTCAAACCCCCCTGACAGAGCAGGATCACCCAGGGTAGGCCAGGTGGGTTTTGAAAGCCTTTAGGGAAGGAGACTCCACAACCTCTCTGGGGTTATAAGGGTACACTACTTTGTGCTAAACCTTAAAAATGAAAAGCCCCAATCTGTGACAAAAAGAAAGCAAGAGAAATGAACACTGATAAAAGGAGAGATTCTTGTGACATCTGCTTCTACTGAAATCCAGTTGAGCTAAATCTCATCCAGTGGCTGCTAACACAGCTCCAGGAAAGAACATAAACTGTTAGCAGGCAGATTTATGTGTGCTTCTCAGTAGCCTTCATCCAGACCTCCTTTAGTCTGGAGGAGTAGTTTTTACTATCACTTCATTTGTTTGAACATAATCATAATGCAGCTGGCCAAATGTGGGGTGCTGCTTGGTTTAAGTAAAACCAGTGGAAAATATTAAGGAAAACACTTGTAAAGATGCTATGCAAATGTGACTTACTGCAGACACATATCTATGGTCAATCCCATCTTAACCTTGCTAAATTCTTGGTTCTGTGGCATATGTTGGAGAATTGTGTGGTTAATTCTTTCACTGTGTGGAAAAAATAATTTTTCATTTGATTTTAAATTTCCTGCCTTTAACTTTGTCTCCTCTTATACTTTTATTACAAGTTAATAGTATTCTAAGTTGCAGTCTATTAGAGAGCTATTTATATATAAACACAGAGCAAGCATCGCTCCTATGATGTGTTACCTATGATTGTAATCTAGTATTGATTAACACAGCAGCCCACAAAATTCTTTAGATGCAAAGTGCAACTGCTTTGCAATATTACTGCTTCTTGCAAAATCACACACATTTTCATCATTCAGTAGGAGAGATATATAACATATGCATCTACTGACTAAACACATATATCCTCATTGAGATGTTCTGAAGCTATCAACAAAACATAAATCAGCTCTGAATGTTCACAAAAAATGTAAAAAAATGAATTAAAAAAATACAGAGTTATAGATTTAGAAGCATTTGTTTTCATCAACTTCCCTTTGCTAACATTTGTGGCTTACACTGATGTAAGCTGTAGATGAGTACAGATACAGATAATGGTGATGGAGTTACAGAGCAACTCAAGAAAATGTCCTTGTTAGCTGCAAAATTATTCAATATCAGGGTTTTATTTTCTTTTAAGACCACCGGAAAACGTTAAAAAGTCAAATGGGTCATCAGAAGGAATAACAAATTCTAAATAGTATTTTATGAGGTCTGACATTGTGTTGGGTATTGTTCACAAACTACAGACTCTGTATGTTACACATACAGACAATAACAACAAAAAAAGTTTTCAGAAAATTGAAACCGGCTATTTATTCCATGCGTAATCCAATGAATAAATCTGTTTTCAAAGGTAAAATCAACAAAAACTTATCGCAAGCCTCAAAGCTGAACTCTCTCCTGCAATCTATGAGGATGACAGTACATATTTATTATGCAGGCATCAAAACCGCAGCTGTAGCTGCAGTTGCTGCTTGTTTCTTTGTTCCCCAGGAACATGCTGCTTCATAATAACATATGACAAGTAGCTACAGTGTCTCAAGTTCCTTAAACCCCTCAAGACTCTAAAATTGCTGTGTTCTAGGTGAGGAAACAGTCCTAGATTTTTAGTGGGGCTTTAGGCAGCGCCAGCAGACATGGACATAGTCTTGCTGCCGCAGTTGGCAGAAAGGAGCACCCCTGATGAACACAGAAATTGTATAAACAGCAATACCTGCAGCTCTTAAACAGCAATAGGAAGGAAATGAGAAAGAGTCACCCACTGCTCTATTCTCTCACCATTATTTTATGAAAAATAAGACAACTACATCTGGGATAGAATATATAATATTCTGATATATAATAAAATGCTGTAGTATTTAATTTTATAAACTTTCAGCAATGCTAGTAAGAAATGAGCCACCCAATGTTTCAGAAATGTGTTCTGTAGAAAGAATGTGCTGATTTATATGAGAAGTGTGTTATAATCCAGCGATGTTCTACGGCTCATGTCATTTCTTAGCCACTGAGGTAAAAGGCTGTAAGATTTACCTAGAGAGTTATCTTCTTTTGACTTGAGATTCATAAATTACTAGCCACGTTTTTTCATTACTTCAAGTAGCAGATGTTTGAATAACACATATTACTAATAAACACATTAAGCTTTGACATTACAAAAGGCAATCTTAGTACTATTTCATCCTTTATTTTCATTTTAGCATATGTACTTGTTCAGACTGCAACTTACAGTACAACATATCATAAAATCTAGATCTCATGAAAGTCCCATGAATAACAACAGATAAAATTCTCAGTTGTGTTTTGGTGCCATTGCACAGGCATATTTAGATACTTATTAGGAAAAGGATCAGTGATTGTATAGATGAGAAGCACTGTTTTAAAGAAAATAGAAGAAGCAATGTTAACATTAACTTCTTCATAACATGACTGTCAGATTCAGAGTATTTCCCAGTCAAGTAATTATTTTACTTCAAAAGATGTAAAATATGATCTCTGTCCTTAACAAATATTTAAATCAACTGCAAAAGTGAATTGCTTACACTTAGAGCAAACCACATATTTTACTATACATTATAATAGTTAACAAAGCTTTCCTATTCATTAGTTAACAAAGCTTTCCTATTCATTCATATTCATCACAGATCATTCCAATAGAGACCAACAGAAACCATGCTGGTATTTTATTGCCTGTTTTCTTCTTATTTTCTTTAATCTATAGTCTACAGATTATTTGTATTATCATTATTATTATTATTTTGTTACCTGCTGCGAAAGTGATGCTAAAGACCAATTGTATAACTGATCTTATCTTATCTTAACTGATCTTAGAGTTGTGGACAAGTGTCTTCACATCAGCAATTGTCCTTGAAAAGCCTGGCTCAGTCTGGCATAGTGTGATGCCCCCAGATGCTGCTGCTGGTAGGTACAGCCGCTGCTGCACACAGCATCCCAGTAACCTCTATGTGGGATCCATTGCAGCTGCATAGCTCACAATGCAGCCTTACACAAGTGTACTTAACTCAATTTTCTTAAATGTACAAACACCTCACAAGAGAAAACAATACTAGCCACACATTGCAAGCTAGGTACCTTGGACAACAGAAATATAGAAGCTTATGTTCCTTAAGCCATCACTCCTTTATTTGCTGTCAGAACAAAAAGTCCACAACAATCACCTATTCGCACTCACAAAATATTAGCCAACATTAGCTTTATTTTAGACACATGGGACTACCCCGTCTTTATAGCAGTTAGTCATTTGTCTGCGCTTGGAAGCAGCTATTTACTAGAGTTTATTTATCTTCCTGGTGGATGAAAAGTAGTTATTTTTTACTATATTACGACCACATTAAGTTCTTTTTGAGCTGTGGAGCACTAGTATTTATTAGAAGTTTCTTTGCATTATCACTGACAGTATTATTACTCAGTTAGAATTCTTTCATTCCTCATGCACTGAAATCCACAGCCAACACATTTTTTCTTTCATGTCTTTAGCTTTCTTTATCAGTCAAGAGTTCAGAAGATTCTTAAGTGATCTCAATCAGGGTCAGGTCTGCGCTTTGACCATCATTTCATTTACCGTGTATTTTCTTAAGTTCTTTACTATGAGGTTCGTGCGACATTGGAACAGGTTGTCCCGTCCAACTCAAGCCATTCCATGACTCTAGGATTCTTCTGCAAAGCATCTCAAATAAAGTAAATAAAGAAATAACATTTATTTCCATTATTTTCAGTATTGTACCTACAAAAAAAGGTCTGCTTTAGACCATGCTTGCTTCCTTTGCCGACAGCCTTACACCACGTGTCAACAAACTATTTTTTATTCAAATTTGTATTATATAATCATACTTGGTGTCTTACTGTTGATTTAAAATGTCATAACTATATATTCAAGATAAATTAATAACACAAATACCCGTTCATCTGATGAGAGATGATGAGTGTGTTGATGCACACATCAGAGCTGGATGCAAGACAATTAAATGCCCCAGCACTCATGTCCCCTGAGGATTTTCCAATAGGACAATAACTTTCAGAGCTCTATGTCTGTTCCACTTCGCTGTCCAGGAATCTGGGGTACTCTGCCTTACAGGAAAGTCTCCTCCCCACATAACAGTGTTTATCCCCAGTTTCCAGGCCCATCCCTGAAATGGATGAGCCTACACAGTCAAACCAGTTCCAAAAGTGAACATCAGTATTTTTCCCAAAAATAAAATAATTCAGTTATTTTGGGGATTCAATTAGGTATTTTATATAAAGTAAATTATTTAAGTAAGTGCATGCAGAAATACCTGAAAACAGTGAGATAACTAAGGCAGCTGAGGTTATATTTGTAATTTAAAACAATGCATTACTGTCAAAGAATAATTATCATACAATTAAAACTATCCCTTTAAGTTCTGGGATATTTGCTGAAATGAAGCTGTACTGATCCTGTGGTGTCCTTCTTCCAAGTCTGATGGAAGAAGATGATAAGGAGGGTGAAGCATCACAGCAAACATGACAGCAAGCCCAAGAGCTTGTTAGCACGCAAAGGGTAGGTATTGTCTTCCCACCTTGATCCTAGCTACCTGGTAGTAGCTTGGCATTCATCAGGTCATACATGTGATCTGTAGTAGATTATTAAACCAGCAAAAATATTCAGAGATTTTTATTTGGTTGTTTATTTTGTATTGCTCTAGCAAGTGGTGGTGATGCTGTTTCTGAATTGCTTTCCAGTGCCAGAACTTGACCCAGCACAGAGGAGCCCTGGAAGGATGCAGGTGTTAGCAGAAAGAGCTCAGAGGGAGGGAGAGAGACACCCTCCTTTCAGAAGCCTTTCATCCACATGTTACGCACTCTTGATTTACTCATACAGGACTCCTGAAGTACAAATACATCTGCCCTGATATGCACAAAAGAGCAAGCTGGCATTCTGTGGGTCTTGGTTTTGCAACTTCTAGGTGGTAAAGAGCTACACGCTGTAATTCATTACTTCTTCCACCCTCCAAATATCACATCTAAGACAGCAGTGTTTATAGAGAATGGGAATATCATCTAGTCTGTAAAATGATATAGCTGAGAGTAGTTCAACAAGCTTTTAGCTCTGCAAGTCCAACCTCACTTCTGAAACACAACAGAAAACTTCCAGCTGAGGGCAGCTTGTGCACAACTCTTCTGTTTTCAACCTAGTTACATCTCTCAATTAGCCGGAGACAAAGAGATAAGCACAGGAGATGTAAGCACAGTGCAACAGAGGATACCAGGGAGAATGCAATAATGTTGTCACCCCTTGTGGGATAAAGAGATAATTGTCACCTTTGGAAGAGAGGGGAGAACAGAAGGCAGAAGGTGACAAAAATTAAAATGCTCCATAAAATCAGCAATGCTCCTGAATCTATGCTTTTATATCCTTAGACCACTATGGATAAAATGTTTCTAGAACAGCATTTTGATCAAAGCAGCACCAGTGACTGCTGCTTTCAAGCCTTGAGACTATTTTCAGATAAGGTGTTTCTGTCAAAAGACTGCAGATTTAAATTTGAAATATTTTATGATCCAAAGGGATTTCTTTTCCCTGCCTGTTTTCTCTCGTGACATTTTCTAAAAGATTTGGGTAACTGAACACTGTTGTCTGGAGAGCAGTAGCAGCAGAACAGCTCAAAGAGCAGGTGTGAAGAGCAGCTAAAAATCTGGTCTTGGCTAACATTTTCTAAATGAAGCAATACCACCACTCTCATCTAAACAGATAGCTGTGTTCTAGCTATGACAAAGCTGGCATAAAACAGCAGGTAAAAATAAACACGCATGCTTCTAAGCATTAAATATCTGTCTGCATTAAATATCTGTCTGCACCATAGGAATAACTCTTGAAAAATATACTCACAAATGAGTAAATTTCCCAAACACAAAAACATGGGGTCTGGAGAAAAAAAGTGGGGAAGAAGGAAGATAAAAGTGCCCAGGAGTTTTCTTTCTAGTAACCATGCTAGTGATGGAAAAGAAGAATGAAGGACCAGCATTCAACAAATCCCATAATACTGGAACCAGGAGACACTCATCAGAACTATGAGGACATAGTTCTAAAATAGAAAAAATAGTGATGTTTTTCCTATTGCTCCTTTGCATGCCAGGTAGTGGGCTTCTGAAATTTACATCAAGTGGGAATTGCTTATTTATTTCTTTTGTTTAGAAACAGAGGACTGGGAGGTGAACCACTTTAATGACCTCATGGGACACTTCAAATATTCTTATGTAGCTTCTTTGAACTCTTGGCAGACAGAAAGCTAAATGGAAAATCAGCTTTATGTCAGAGTTCGGGAAACAATGACTTTTTAACTAGGTTACAGAAAATGCTTCAATGTGAGTGAAGTACAGGATAAGCAGATGTACAGTTTGACACCAGTTGGAATTAATACAGGAGAGAGAAATATAATTAAGTTTGTTTGGTTTTTGGTTTTTTTTTTTCTTCCCTCCCCCAGAGCAAAAACTGTTGTGGTCAAAATTTTCCAGCAATTTTAATAAAAAAGATGGGTGCTTCGTATTTGCCAAGAGAAGATCTCTGTTAATAATGGCCAATACAAGTAGTCTGTGGCTTGGCCAGTTGTGCTCTTTGCTTTTGCATAAGTGTCCCTTAAAGACCTACAGAACAATAGTGTTTCTAGAAATTAAATAGCATCATATAAATACCCTGGTGCTTTCAGTATGAATCATTATGAATTACAAGCCTTTCTGAAGAAGTTTCCCGAGGAAAAAAAAAATTCTATTAGGAGATGCTACTCTGTGCATCTCCTGATACCATTAACAACAGAGTTGTATTCCACAGCTGGGCTGGAAGAAATGGCAAGTGAAGACCAGCAACTTGAGTTTCAAATTTTGGTAAAAGGTGATCAAGTATAGCAACATCTTTATGTGTCTACCTCTCACATACATCCCAAATCTGAGATTATGGGAAAATACAAAGTACTGTAAGCATGATTTCATTATGCTGCCATGTAACTCCCTTCAAAATAGAGTTTTAGTCCATTCAGCAACCATAGAAGACAGGATTTCTTTTTTTTTTCTTTTTTTTTTCTCCACTCTCTAAGGTCCTTTTTAATTTTTCTTGGTTTTTTTTTTAACTTGAGGAACGCTATCTATAACTGAAACACAGATGCCCTTGTTGTGTAAAAAGGTGCCTTTATTTTTAACTAATGCTTTCTTATCTGAAATTTACTGTATTTTGGGCAAAATTTACTCTTGTTATTTGGGAAAGTACAGGAATCAGATGGGGAATGGACAGAATTTCTTTGGATGAAATTTCTTCCTTACAACTCAGCAGCATCCTTTGTCGACAGTTGCCCTAGCACAAAAGTGTGCTGTTGCCAGCACAATGACGTGAGATAAACCCAGACTAAGCTGTTGCATTAGATTAGCATTTAGACGCATATACACAATTTTACACAGCTATGCTGAAACAGGACAGCACAATCATAGCATTTTTTTCAGCACAGAAAGCAAAAGTATGATGTGTGAACATCTGAGCACTCTGTTTTACTCAGAGAAGAAAGTCTAAGGGAGAAATGTTCCTGACAAGGTACCAGCAATTCATAAGCAGATGAAGGTGGGGGAAAAGGGATACTAGCCAGGAAATGATGGATCAAACAGTATTGTATTTGCTGGCCACTGCAGGAGAAGAAGTAACCTTTATGTTCTGACACTCTTTAATGGGCTTTTACACATTCAGTTAGGCTTATGGTTAGCAAAAGGCAAACTGGTTAGATGCTCTTTTTTACCATCCTTTCTTGACATATCATTTTTATCCAGTGATAGAGTTTTTCTGCTGTATGAGGCATCTCTTCCAGTGCCCACATAAGCTCTTTTGTGGCTGCCTAAAATATGGTCATCATTAGTGGTCTTAGGTTAAAAAGCACACAGGAAAGACAATAAAATGAAACATGTACACTTGACAAGCTTGGCAAGTTTTTCTGAATGTTTTGGAAACAAAATGACAAGTACTGGGTTTTTGGAAAGAAATGCTTTCAAGTCTGGTGATACATGTAACCAAGTGCTGAGTACTAATATTTAGCAAGTTTCCTAATCTAAGGTTGGCCTCTGAAGCAGGAGCAAAATAATTCCTTTACTCTTGACTCAATCTCTATTAGATGGGTGCAAAAACATTGATGTAAACAACCTGTCTTTCCAGAGAAGAGGAAACAGTCTGAAGCAACGAGGCTAAGAACTCAAGCCCTTTTCAGTGTGCATTAAAAAGTAAATATGAACTGCTGAGGTAATGTTCAGAATTGTTCTTTTAAGGTTGAGTCCCTGATGATTTCAGTTTCTAGCTCTGTGCGTCTGTGGAAACAGCATAACAGCACATTATATTCCACCATCATGGGTTGTGGGTTTTTTCTCATTGCTTTTGTAAGAATGAATCAGAAGAGATGGCATAAAGCCTTTTAAGGACACTGCATTAAGCAGCAGTGCTATCTCTTCAACAGTGCAATTCCAGCTGATGTTCTGAAGTAATTTCTTCCATTTTCTTTAAACTACATTAATCTCAGCAGAGAACACAACCACATAGGCTGTATTTCATTTGTTCTAATGATGACCTGAAAGACTGTAAGACGCACTACCTCCTTTCTGTGCACTTCTTCTTGCCCAGGTTCTGTCATACTGGATGGATGCAGGCGATTACTTAGTTCACTATGTTTACTAGGCAGCCTATGTTGTTAGCAAGGTCTTTGCATCAAAGTAGAGCACAGTGGCATTATTCATGTGCAAGTGCTGAGCACAGTATCTTCAGACGATTAGCTTTCTAAGTGAACAACCCTAATTCAAAACTACCTTGATGAGAAAGGAAAATTTTTAAATGCACAAAGACTAGACAGCTTTATAAATCCGATTTTACTTATGAATGTCTGTCAGCCTTGGATGATTCTTGCTGCTGCCTAGAGAAATGTTATGATAGGAGACTAATTTCCAGTGTTGCATGGCTACTCTACATCTGAAAATTCCCCTGCAGGCAGAAGTGAGCCAATGTTGATCAGGAAAGAGCATTTGGAATTGGCTAAAAGGCTGTGGTTTTTAGTGAACAGCCATTCATACCTAGAACACAAACCCCAGTTTTCCCTCTTTCTTTGGTAAAAACTTTTACACAGGAACTTGAACCCTTTTATTCAATATTCATGAAAAGTTTCTAGTGACTAGAGGATTTTAAAGCTTTCTTTGGCAAATCAATTAAGGCAGCTCAAGGCACACAGGAACTGTCCAGGACTTCAACTTTCTAATACATATTTCTCAGTGACAGTCACTGAAATGGGCCAGTTTTCCATTTTATAATGGAAAAATAATAATCTTCTTTCATCTAAATTTACAGAAAGCTTCTACCAGCCTTTTATTTTAGCTCAGTTGTAGTTTTGGCTTTACTTGACAACTGTTAGAATTACTATGACATTTAAGATAGCTGTTTCTGTAAAGCTAAAAAGCCCAGGCTAAACTTTCTAATCCTAGTAGTCTTGGAATTACTTTTCTTTAAAATTTCAGATTTTGTCTATATTGCTTTCCATATCAGAAAGCGCTCCTGAAAACAGCTATGTGTGATGATAATGAAGTAGATGTTTCATCCTCTTCCACTTCTTTAGCGCTACATCCCTCCAGGTGATGCTTTCATCAGCAGCAAATTCTGACCAAAAGCTGCACAGAAGAGCATTAGTGTTGCTGGGAACATCGATTTGAACAGGCTTGGTGGAGGCAGGAAGGAGATCTAACCAACATGTTATTCATCAAATCAAATTCATCCCTTTCCACTATAAAGTCCATTTTAATCCTTCAGACTGTTCTAACCTGTGCCAATAGCCTGCAGAGAATAGTGAGATACAACTAGAATAGTTTTGAAAATTTAAAGATTATCTATATCCCTCTAGCAGTTTCACTGAGAAGACAGAAGTTTCCCTGTTCTTCAGAAAACAAGTCAGATCCAAAGACATTGGAATAGGTTCAGTTTGGTTTCTGAGCTATGAGTGATCACCCTCATGTACCATTAGATCCTATACAGCATAACAGCTTTCCAGCTGGCATGTATCAGACATCTCAAAGCTGTATCTCTTAAGAAACTCTTAAGAGTAGTGGTGTCTACTTTAGGATCACTTCTACATTTTTAGAATGCTAAACTTAAGGGTTACTGATATTTAAGCATCTTCCCACGGTAATGGATGCTTTTAAATGTATTTGTGAAATATTTTGTTGTTTAAAATACATTCTATGCCTAAAATTCCAAGTAGAGTGACCCAGTCCTTGTTTTGCTCATTTCTCTGTTCCCAGGGAGAGATGGCTGCCTCATAGTCAAAAGCCTCTTGGCTTGATGTCAGTATAGAAACCATTCTTATCAATTTGGCTGCTTTCTTCAGCCCTGTGTGAAAGATCAGACATTGAAGGTCTAGGAAGCATTATATTTGGAAGAGACCTCACTGGAAAACAAAGAAACCGTTGTTTAAAGTTGCACTATTCTTCATTGTCCTGCGAAAGATCCAACACTACAGGTTCTAAATAAGCACAATGAGTTGAAGCTCATGCTGACACCTCCATAATTAAAGCATTTCAGCATCAGGCGCTTGGCTTCTTGGAGAAGAGTACATGAAGAAAGACAGCAATAATATCTAAACAGCCCAAAGGAAGACAAATGACAAATTCCATTATTTTCTCTGGCTATCTCCAGTATTGTAACCTTTTCCTTATCTCGGTCAACACACTCACACTGAATTGAATGGGACTAAATTTCTTTTTAATACTTTGACAAATTGCACTGCTCTGTACAATAGCAGCAAACCTTGTATTCACAGCTGCCCTTAAAAATCAGTTACTTCTATTTTTTAATCCTTGTCATCAATCATCTATGCTAATTAGCCAAGTGTATGGCATTCCCATAGTGTATTAAATGTCCCAAAATAACTAATGAGAAGCCTTTTATTTCATCTGTCTCAAATGAAAGTGGTATTAGAATAAGAAAGTATTTCCTTCTCTGCCACTGGCATTCAATGAATATTTATGATGTTTTTCACTATATTGCAGTAATACGACAACACTGAATTCCAGCTAGAATGTGGATACAGCACTTAAAAGGAAACTCTACTCTCTTTCTATCACTCATAAAAGGAATTAATAATTGCAGAACAGCTAACACAAACAATTGCTTCTCAAATTAGATCATATTTTATCTTCATATGCTAAGCTGGAAAAGGAATCTCTTAATTTGTAGCAACAACTATCTTTAAAAACACTAATAATGTGAACCCATTTATTAAATATTTGTAAAGCTATTTTATGCACAGTACTAATGCTGACTGATCAAAGTGTACGTAATTAATGGACAAGAAAGCAATCGTTGCAATAATGAAAAACTTATTAGCATACAAATTATCTTGTTTTCAAAGGCTTAAAATACCCATATAAGGAAAACACTGCTTATATCAGACTGTTTTTCTGAGGCCATTAAACCAAGTCAACTTCCCTGGAAAGGCCACATTACTGTGTCTCATGGTGACAGATAAAACTCTGTCCTCTGGACAGGAATTTGTAGGAAATGATTAGGAAGTTTCAACATAAATCTGGGTACCAGGTGGGTTATATTCTTGGGCTATGTTACTGTCCAAGTTAGATAAAGGAATTTATACAGCACTGTTTTTCAATCCTATTTCTCTCTCTTCAATTACTATCCATCTGATAACTTGCATTGGCAATCCCTGGAGAGAGAAAAGGCTTTATCTACCGGGCTCTTCCTTTTTTTCTCATCAGAAATATTCCCTCTGCAACATGGCAGTAGGACTACACAGGAATAGAAGAAGGGAGACATTTCCTGATGAGGACATGACTTTTTTAACTCGATGCATTCAGGAGAAGAAATTTTACTTCCTAAACCCTGAAAATAATTTCTGTGGCTTGAAGCCAGGAACAATTTCCAGTGCTCTCTGTCTCCCAGGATGGACACATTCTGTCCTACAGATGATGACACAACATTCATAGTCTTGAAGAGAGACATGATGCTCATACTCTTACATTTTAAAGACTGAACTTTTGTTCCCTATACAGTGGTGTGCACATAGGTGATACCTGGGAATAAAATTCAAGTCTCAAGTGATTCTAATCTGTATCATGGAAACAATATCACGAAAAATATCTGAAGTCTTCTCCTGACATAAGTGAAGTTTAGTTAATACAAATTTCTGTCTTGAGACAGCATTTATCTTTTCTTTTTTTGTGAAACTGTCCAAATGATGGATGTTTTTACCCAGAACATGCACTACTTTATTAATAAAGAGCATAATTTGGAGTTTTTCTGAGTCTCTAAACCTCTTTAAAATTTAATCCTAGAAGTCAAGCCACTACTCACTCCACCAAGATTTTATCCATGGAGTAATCCCATGGAAAACAATGAGCTAAATATTCTAGATCACATCTAAGGAAGAGAAACTTTCTTATTAACTGCTCTCAGTGAGAAGGATGAGACTCTCCTATTCTGTATGTAGACTATCATTGGCCATTGCAACGTTTTTGTCCAACATGCATTTTATGTGGGTCTGAATATTCCCACTAAAGTTAAAGCAGAAGCCAACAGTGCTTAATTTATACAATTCACATGTGCAGTAGAGCACGATGATAACTATTTATTTCCTTCTGAGTGAAAAGGATAGTCAGGTGTATATAAAATATTTCCACTTTTAAAATGTATAAGGTCACAGAATTCCAGAATCCCAGTGTGGTAGGGGTTGGAAGGGACCTCTGGAGATCATCTAGTCCAAACCCCCTGCCTAAAGCAGTTTAACCTACAACAGGTTTCACAGCATCACATCCAGGTGTGTTTTTAACCTCACCAGAGAAAGACACTCCACAAGAGATACACAGATGAAGTGTATATAGAAATCAGTATGTCACACACTACAAATATACTAAATATTACTCACAGATGAGAAATGGGGAAATGACAGACAAAGTATCTCTGTTTTGATTGTTTGCATTTACTGAAATCATTGTAAATTCCATTTTATGAGAGTCTAGTAGTCCAGCACATGAAACAATATTTAGGAGCTATTATGCTATTTTAACATTATAGAGTTTTCCTCTAAGACTTTCTTCTTATGAAAAACAGTTTCCTAAAGGAATATCACCAATTACAGCTTGAGATGAACCACATTTAATTCCAAATATATCTAGGGAATCCATGGTAGGAAAAGCAAGTACATTTCAAAACCATAAACTCTTACTGGAGTTTTATTTTAAAATTTTCTGTACATCAAATGCTAGAAAACTCTTGCTCTTGATTGTCTTCATCCCCATAGCTAATAGTTGTAATAAAATTGTACCTTTTGTTTCTATGTGTATTAAGTTAAATCAGGTTTGTTTGGTCACTGTATGCAGTCAGTTAAATTTGGTGTATCTCAGAATGATGCTTATCAAGGAGACATGTTATCATTCCACAACATTAGCCCATCCTGTAATGAACTAGGGGTGCTGTCATAGTAAGTCCTGCACTACTTCTTTGGGGGATTTTGCTTCTTGCCTTTTATTTATCTCTTTTACCCAATGATATGAACAGAAAATCAACTGAGCAAAAATACTCTAGCTCAATGTTTGAAATAAACAGCAGACTTCCTAAAACAAGGTAGATTCAACAGAGCTGAAGTCTTCAGTTAGTTCTCCTTTTCCTCAGAGAATATCTCTTCAGACAAAGCTGAAAATGATGCCTAATCCACAGAAAGTTTGACTCAAGTGTTGCCTCTACAGGGTGCACTATCATGAATCACACACTCCAGCCCAAGACTACTGCTGCTGGGTTACTCTACTTCTACACTGAGGAACAACCTTGTGAGTAGCAAGAGAAGAGTTATTTTCAGACAATCAGTTCCCATCAGTGCTCAGTTTACTCTCCAGCATAGTGGGCTTCCTGTTATCACAAAAGACCAAAGGAAACAGTAGATAAAATGGGAGGAGAGCTAAAGATCAAGCCTGAAACAAGAACCTAAGACACTGTTTTTTAAGATTAATTATATTTCCTTCTTCCATATTCTGGATGCCTAACCTCAAGAGAAACAAAACCTGACCCATTCTGACCCCTTCTGATGAAGAAAACTGTACCATCTGGTTCTAAACAGGTTTGATTTTTTATCATTTTCACCTTTTTTAGCAGTATGACCTTTGAAAAACTGGTGGTTGACAAGTTACAAAGTTACATCATCTTTAAACTTAACTTTTGCTCTACAGTGAAATCAAGTTAGGTCAGATTTTGTTTTTCAAACAGATGTAAAAACGCTGTTTGTCAACAACTCCAAGAAGCAGCATTCAATATATAGCTTTCCTATGCAACTAGTAGGAATAAGCTTCCATTTTTCTCCTACGAATTTATGGTAATTCTTGATAACCTATTTTAGGGTTCAAAGGGTTTGTAAAAGAGGCTTCCAGTTCACCCAGGTGTCAAATAAAATTACCTCACCATTTCTTCTTTGCTGACACAAGTAGAACATAAAAACATCAACAATAGTGCTGTCAGTAGTTTTGGGGGGAATTTTGACACATCCAAGTCTTGAAGAAATATTTAGCATTTTTAATGCTAAATGTCATTTAGTACAAATGGATTCTAATTCCTGTGCATTTTAGAAGTCCTATATAGCACGTACCAGAATCACTCAAAGGCATAGCCTTGCCTTTATTAACATTAGAGAGAGACAAACTAGACACAGTCTGCCAGTAATGGCATCCTTATTACCCTGCCTGCGAAGAGACAGCACAGAAGGCTAGGGAGGATGCCAGCTGTTCCCACCTATATCAGTCCCACCCTCCTGCAGTGAATTACAAGATTAAGCTAATAAAACATTGCATAATTCAGGAATCTGGACATCAACATGGCCAGTGTTTACAAGAAAATAACTTAGGTCTAAACAAACTAATGTACTATGTAAAGGCAACGAGTTAAAATGGTGAGGAGAAGAAGCAAAAGTTCCCATGTCTGCCTGGAGTAAGCTTTGGAATAATTTATATTGAGAAAAATCCTATCACTTACAAACACTGCCACTGCAGAAAGATGTGAATTAATGAAGGGAAATTCAGAAAGCCACAACAAAAAAGCAGCTTTTGCCACCATCATGCATGTCAAATACTATTTCCCTTCTCAGATCACAGCATTTAAATCAGTGGCCTGCTCACTTCTTAACATATGCATTGGTAGAGGAATTTAAATCAAATTAAGTACATAAGGATTAATTTCCTGGGAAGGATTAAGATCTTTCCATCTCTACAGAATGGTTGAATAGCAAGTGAAAAAAATATTGCCACAAATATTTGAAGGAGGTAATCAGTAAAGAAAAAAAGCTTTTTCATTTAGGTACTGAAAAGGTAATTAAAGAAGAACTATAGCAGGAGAAGCAGATTAGATCTCTAGCACAAGGAAGAATAGAAGAGAGAAAAATATGTCTTAAATAAAGACTTCAGGCTTTGGTCATGACCAGCAGGTTTCCATTGCAAGTGTAGTAATAAGAGCGAAAAGTAGTGCCTTCTTGGAGTGGAAGAGAGATGGTGGTAGAGGAAATCGTGTGTGCAGGGCTTCTAGGTTGTGTACTGCAGCATCTGCACTGTCGCTCCACAATGCAAACCATGCGTATCGGATTAATTACAATCAGTGTTTAAGTCAATATAGTGCAGTCTGAATTATGAATGTAAACTGTGCCTTATTTTGGCTGCCAATTAACAAAGGTTAAAGGGACAGGAACTTAAAAGTTGCATTTACCTAAAATGTTGTGGTTATTACAAGTAACTTATCTCATTGTTATAACTGTAAGATGAGTGAAGCAACAATAACAGAATCTTGTGAATGTAGTAGAGCTTAAATATTCTTCCATGATGAGTTAATTCTTTTATAAAAAAATGAGATAATAATTTTACTTTGGCAAAGAAAGATAGCCATCCCTCTTTCCCTTCCTAAAATCACAGAATCGCAATATGTTGGCAGATGGAAGGGACCTCGAAAGATCACCTAGTCCAACTCCCTTGCCAGAGCAGGATCACCTAGATCAGGTCACACAGGAACACATCCAGGTGGGTTTTGAATGTCTCCAGAGAAGGAGCCTCCACAGCCTCCCTGGGCAGCCTGTTCCACTGCTCTGTCACCCTCACTGTGAAGAAGTTTCTCCTTATGCTTACAAGGAACCTCCTGTGTTTCAGTTTGTACCTGTTGCCCCTTGTCCTATCATTGGATGATGCTGAGAAGAGCCTGCCTGCATCCTCCTGGCACTCACCCTTTACATATTTATAAACATGGATAAGGTCATCCCTCAGTCTCCTCCAAGCTAAAAAGACCCAGCTCCCTCAGCCTTTCCTCATAAGGGAGATTCTCCACTCCTTTAATCCTCTTTGTAGCTCTGTGCTGGACCCTTTCAAGCAGTTCCCTGTCTTTCTTGAACTGAGGGGCCCAGAAATGGATACAATGTTCTAGATGTGTCCTCACCAGGGTAGAGGGGGAGGAGAACCTTTCTAGAGCTACTGACCACAGTCCTTCTAATACACCCCAGGATGCCATTTGCCTCCTTGTCCACAAGGGCACATTGCTGGCTCATAGTCATCCTGCTGTCCACCAGGACCCCCAGGCCCCTTTCCCAATATGCTGCCTTCCAAAAATCTCATTAAATCATGAGAGAATGACTGCATTCAGATTTTTTTCACTTTTCCCCTTTATTGTATGAGATTCACTGCTGAATGAGATTATATTACTGACTCACAGGGCATTTGGAGCAGGTTCGTTCCTGGCTATTCTCTCCCATGCACTATCAGGCATTACTGAGAGTTGTGGAAAGCAGTCTGAGATGTAGTTGGTATGAAAGACAAGAAAAAACAAGGCGGCTATATCTTATTGGGATTGTATCACATACAGCTGTGTTTTGTTACGGAGAGAAGTCTATGGTTCATGTATTGTAAAAAGCATTTGCAGTCCTCAAAGCATAAAGCCAACTTAACACCAAAGTTGTTATTGTAATTTTATTACCTCCATCTGATACTCCTATTTATAACTTAAGATAATAAAATACGTGCAGTCTGAAAAAGCCTAACACTTTATATCTCTGCTAGCATTGTATTTGGGTTGTAGCACTGCCTTGCATGTCGCTCAGAGAAGTGAAAAGCATGTCACAAACTAGATTTTAGTCATGACAAGCCCCCAGGCTGTGTCATGCCTTTATTGAGAAACCAAAGTCTGACATGCCTTTAATTTCACTGAGATGCACATTAAAAATTGTGTAATACTCACATTTTGTATAACGATTTTGTTCTCTCTTACTGTTAGCATTTGGGATATGGTAAAACAGTTCCACAAAGAGAGGTTACTAAACATTAACTCTATATGGGAAATGTTTCTTTTACTGGGGTACAACCTACCTTGTGAAATAAGGAACATATTCTTTTAAGACTTGATTCAATACAACCCTTCACCAGTCCATTTGGAATATACATGCTCAATATTCAGTGTGCTCTTAAGCACTGCACTTAATCAGGGACTAAGAAAAAGACCAGTATAAACAGTTTGAAAGCCTCAGGGAAAATATTTTTCAGAAATAAAACATGAAATAGTGCCCCCAGTATTTTTAAGTATCTGTATTAAGAAGTAGAGAAAGAATATTTTACAGTTTTTAAGCATTTAGTTAATCTTTACATGTTCCCTTGATTTACAGTGGAGAAATATGCAGTTTGACATTGGTAAAGAGGCAATAGTTAGGGTCTTAGACACTCCTTTCATAATTTTTATGGAGTTTTTTCTAATAGAGCTCTTTTTTACCAATCATCATTTGGTGAGCCTTTAACTAATTTACCAATTCATTAAAGTGTTTAGCTAAAATACCCTGAATGTTTAACACAGATAATATGATTATCAGGATATACATAAAATGCATCATCCACTTTTCTGTGCAAATACTCTATAGATTTATTTCAATCAGAAATACACTACAGTATGTTTACGTTTAAATACATACTAGATGATAATAAGCTGCACAAGAAAATCAGTATTCTAGGTACTTAGCTGCATCTTTATTTGCCTGAACATTTTTAACATCTGACATTTACTCACAGATGAACAATATAGATACAGAACTCTAAAATACCCAGATTTAAAACAAAACACAACAAAAAACAGATGACCAAGTATAAAAAACAGATCTGAAAAGAAATAATTGGCAAGGTAGTTACAATGTTTTCTTTCCTTTCTTCCTTTCCTGTATATCCTCTTTGCAGTAACAGCTACAGAAATTTATGATTCAAGTGACTCTGGTGCCACTACTTAGGTTTTAAAGGAAAGTATGCTTAATATCCATGATCTATAACACTAATACATCTTTTTCCGAATCTGATTTTTGTTCCCTCTGCCGTTCCAGCGCAGGAGCAGCTGGAATGTGTGTTAGAAGTGCTCTGGACAAGGTTTCCTCCCCTTTCTCCCAGGTTATGGGTTGCCTCAAACTGGGGAAATGACCCCTGCTGTGTCCATTGGAACTTATCAGCCGTGTTATAGAAAACAGCCCCAAAGCAGAGAAAAAGCTTAATTTTGCTCTACTGCACTGTTCTGAAATACACACTAAAGGTTGTCTTTCTTCCCATAAACTCTCAGCTTTTTTTCTGCAAGAGGGAAAACTCAACACAAACACACACAGATCTGAAACATTAGGCTGAAAACCAAGCACTGAATCTTTTCTGGAATACTAATTGTGGCCCTTTTACATTGTCCGAGTTTAAGCCTGAACAGAACTATAGAAAAACCTGCATCTTCAACATGGATACTAACAGAAAACATAATCTAGATACAGAGAGAGATGTATTTCCAGTGCCAAAATCTGTGCATTCAAACAAAAGGCTATATGATAAATCCCATTAAAATGAGTAGCTTTAAAAACACACAAAAAATCACAAATCCATAAATAACTTCCAAGTTTACAATGGAAAGGTTCTTGCAATGCCTTTGTGGCGCTGCTGACGTCTACACACAAATCACAATGATCAGTATGTTACACAGGACTTAATGCTGTTGTTGGTTTGTTTTGAACTCATCCAGAGACCAGGAGACAATTATTTCTCAGCTGTAGGTGTAGCTTGACTGATTTATTTCTCAATGCAATTTATCTGATTTGTGTTCTTGCCCGAGTCAATTTATACTATTACCCTGCTAACAAATTTTGCGGTGTCATAATTGCTTTTTTTTTTATTAATTTTGCTTTGCTTTGTTTTCTCATTGAAACTGCCATAATGGAGAATAAATTGTGTACCAGACACCAGGAAAGGTTTTCATTTAAAAGACAAAAAAAAAGCAAGAAAGAAAATTAACTGACAAGATGGACATTTTGGGTCTCAAATGCCAAGCTTCAGGTTCATTTGTAACAAAAGCACCAATAACATGTGACTGCAATGTTAGAAAACTCAATGCTGTGAAAGTCTAACACTTCCAATTAGAAAATACCACTGCAGCCTCTTTTGGAGATGCTCACATGCTTCTCTGGTATGCCTCAAACATCTGAGTTCAACAGAACAAAAGCCTCCAGGCTACAGAAGTTTACCTCTGCCTCAGAATTCACATTCAGCTGAGATACGCATTTCTAATCACTGTAACTTCTCCCCTCTGTAACTCCTGAAGAACATTTTAACTCCTAAAGAATATTTTAACTGAAGAAGCTCAGCACAAACATTCCAAAGATGTAGCCCCACAGCCACCAGGCAGATTGCCTCAGAAAGCAAGTCAAGCAGCAGCACACAGGACTAGAAAGCCAAGTAAGGCAAGACCTTTAGTTCCTGAGACTCCACTAATGATTCAACAAGCTATTTCCTCCACTGCATGGAGCAGTACCCTGTCCTTCACTGAGAGTGCCGGAGGGAGGGAAAATTGACAGGCTCTCTGTTGCTGTCTCTCACTCCTGGGACAGTATTCTTTGCAGTCTTTTGCTGTGTTCTTTAGCTCTATATATTTATCAGCACTCGTAATGATGGGTACTTACATACAACATCACTTTAATTACATGATCAAACACAATTGAACCTCTGCCCAATTCAGCAGCTAGAATGAATGAAGCAGAACTCAAATTTCACAGACAGAAAAATTTCACCAGAGGTTTATGAGGGACAATTTACAAGATAGAGTGTAGAATTTACAAGGTATAAAAGAATCCATAACTGCATTTTTCAAAGTTTTCCAATTAAAGAGTTGGCTCCTATATAGCTCATCTATGCCTACTAATGATAGATTTGACAAAAAAAAAAAAAAAGACAATCCATCTATGATGGAAAACCACTGTAGTTTTTTTTACTGTGAAATACAGTATATGGACAACTCTTCCCACAAATCATTCTCTATAATCCCTTGATTTGTTTTTCTTTACTCTGGAAAATACTTCAGTTTGTCAGTATTATGATGACACACTGAATTTTCCATGTCACCATATAGCACATAGAGTATCCTCTGCAGTGACAGGAAATGTCAGTCCTGAACAGCTTTATTTACATGATCACTCTTTGGATTTAAGTTGTGTTGTTTTGACTGGAGCTGGGTTGTTTTCAGATAAATTACCTGTTATTACACCTACTGATACTAATGAGTAGCACGACACAGAAACTATACAGGTTATGCTCAGGGTAAAGTGTCACCCAACCAAAAAGTCTTGATCACACGTGAGTGACAAAGCTGGGTGTTACTTTGCTTATCTTAGTCACACACACAAGATTTAATGTTGTCAAAGTCACCCAAGAATTCTTGGATGAAAAGCAAAAAGGCTTTAGGAGAGACAGTAAGATTTCTTGAAGCTTTGGCTAGATGTTTGAGACTGGATGTATAGAAATACAGATAGTGTTAGAAGTTTCAACAACACAGAGATATAAGAAACTCTTTTTAGACCATGCTCTAAAAGAATAATCAGATTCCTGACAGTGATTAATAGGCATGGTTATAGTTTTGGTGCATTTGAAGTCATTACAAATCACAAAACTGGGAAAATTATTGTCACACAGAAAGATTCAGTAAGTGAAACATGATGGGTCCTAGACTTGATTAAACTGTTTATTACAAATTGAGAGAGCAGCCTGCTTCCTGTCCAGTGTTTTGGGTTCATACGCTGACAACCTCAATTGTCACTATGGACCAGATATCAAGCAGGTGATAATGCAGAAGGTAGAATCCCAGCATAATTTTTCTAAAATTTTTAACAGAAATACTCAAAAAAATTTTCAAATGTAGTGTTTGGGAAAAACCAACCAACCAAACAAGCAAACAAAAAGACAACTAACCAAACAAAAAAAAAGGCAGCTTACTTTTGTGTGAGAAGAGCTGCCTTTGGCTACTGCCTGTTTTGCCACGGCAGATCTGAAGCTGGGACTCAGCAGCAGCAGAGCATGCTGTCCTAGACTGAAGTGGCTCCAGCAACAACCTTCCTGCATTTTCTGCCTCCTGACCTTCCAGGAGTTTTTCATGTGAAGAGCTCCAAGGGTGGAGTCCTACCGCACCATATACTGTACCAAAGTAGAGTACACATCTTTGTTGTGTTACGAAATCTTAAAAAAGAACACTATCTTAACACTGCTCTAGCAGAGGCTAGATAATTCAAAAGCTTCCTCATCACCGGCAACAGCTGAGGCAACAACCTTGTAGGAGAAGATGGTGGGGAAGATGGTGGGGAGAAGAGCAGAAGGTAACAAAGTCCTAAAAGCTGATTCAAAAAATACTAGAAAACTATTTGAAAATGTACATTTGTCTACAATAAACATCAATATTTTGATTTTCCTGTGTTTCACTAAAATGCTTGCAGGCTTCAATAATCCTATTTGCAACTGGAGCACCTCTCTAAGGAAGAAAACTAGTTCATCATAGAAATCATGACTGCCAGAAAGGAGGAGCGGTGATGTATGAAAATATAATCCATTGAACATCAGACCTGACAACCTCAGAGCATTTCCAGGCTATGTCAGCTAATAACACCATTTTGAACATTACAGGTGGATTCACAGTCAGCGAAATGCTATATTCAAGTTAAGGAATATTTTTGCCTTGAGCTGTCATAAAGATTAACAACAGCGGAGAGTATGCTAATTGGTGAAGCCAAAAATCTCAGAAGTACTGCAGTGTGAACAGAGAATTAGAATACAGTTTTAAGAGTTTAAGCTTTTGTTTTGTTTTGGGTTTTTTTGGTCCACAATATAAAAATGTCACATTACAAAATATTCCCCAAGGGAAAATTGTGCTCTTAGGTGTGCACGAAAATTCCCATCGGGCCAAACTCCAATTCTTGTAACATCAATGTGGGTCACTTTCACTGAAGACAAAGACGACACCTTTTAAAGTTTTTTTTTAAATTGCCCACTGATGGGGTAACCTAAATGAAAACAGAGCAGAAATTAAAGTTTGCCATGCAACTATTCTGAAGTGGAGAGAAGCAGTTCAACTAATCTAAAACAACAGCTCTTTGTAAATGTGGTAGAAAAATTATCATAAAATGCATCTTATTTATTTCTTTTCTTAAAGGATCCAAATCAGTGATGTAAAGGGTAAAAATAAGCAGGTTAGAACTAATTTTACACTTCATAATTTATTTCCTAAATGAACATGGGTTAAGATTTCACCATATTTAGAAATATATTTATCACAGAATCACAGACTGGTGGAGGTTGGAAGGGACCTCTGGAGATCATTAGTCCAACTCCTCTGCCAAAGTAGGATTACTTAAAGCAGGTTGCACAGGAGCATGTCTAGGTGGGTTTTGAAAGTCTCCAGAGAAGGAGACTCTGCAAACTCTCTGGGCAGCCTGTTCCAGTGCCTTGTCACCCTGTTCCTGTGCCCCATCACCCTCATAGTAAAGAAGCTTTTCCTTATGTTTAGGTGGAACTTCCTGTGTTCCGTCAACCCTTGTTCTATCGCTGGGCACCACTGAAAAGAGATTGGCCCCATCCTCTTGACCCCTGCCCTTTAGACAGAGATAATAATTGATAAGATCCCCTCTCACTCTTCTCCAGGTTAAACAGCCCTAGGAATCATTTATGTCCTTTAATCATTCTCTAGACTGTCAATATTTAGCAAAAAGTAAAAGAGATGTTGAGAAGATTCCAGAGTAGCATGATAACAAGCCATCAAAGTAGAGCAGGAAACATATTCTTAAGATTTTCACAAACTGGTTTATGAATACCCTTCCTATTGCTTCAACCTTCATAATATTACCTGTGTGCTTTCCGAGGTTTCAGCTTTTTTCTGTATTTCATATTCCAAAATAAAACACCCAGTTAAGTATTACATTGTTTTGCCAAAAGAATATGTATAATAAGCACAACTGATCACTAAAATACCCAGCATTTCTTTGATTTACACGATCTGCATTAGAAGTTGCAGCTTTTAAAGGCTTCAATAGGCTCCAGTGTTACTTTTTAAACTGCAATATTCCACCACATTGTTTGAATTGCTCACAGTTATTTGACATCTGAGGCATGTAATTCCATATAGTACAGTATCTGGAGGCTCTTATGTCTAACCATTCATTGCTAACTTGCAGCACTACAACTGATAAGCACTCTTAAAGTGTTGATAAGCACTCTTAAAATGTATTTGTTAATTCTAGAAAGCATTTCAGAAGAAATTTCTTCTAAATTTTCTGTGAGCAAAAAGGATTTTAGAATAACATGTTGAGTTACATCCACAAAATATTTATTAAAGCACTTTACTAGGTAAGGACTTTCTCCTGCTCATGATTAAGTAAAAGAGATTTGCCACTGACTGAAATAGGAACAGGATCAAACCAGTAAAATGTTACTATAATTTGCCAGTACAGTGGAAATGAAAATGCAATGNAAAAAAAAAAGAGAGAGAAATAATACTAAATTTTTGCATCCTTATGGAATTTATTGTCCAGGAAGAATACTGGTGTAAAGCTAGTAAATAATAACTTCCTTATCTGTCTGAAATCTCAGTGAGAGTTTTAGGTACACAGAACAGAATTACCAGAACTGGAATGATCCCAAGGCAGCAGGGATAACATCTGTTCCCGTGGAAAATAAAACAAGAACTGTAATACCCTGAAGCACTCAGGAAGTCAGTTTTATATCATTTCTAAAATATGTTATCTCTAAAATCATAGTGTTTTTTTCCCTCTAGTCATGACTGAAAGGCATACACATCTCAAACTTTAAGCTAACTCAGGTACTTCTGTAGTGCTCTTTTCTAGGATGGAAGGGAGATAAATCAGAGGTAGGTCTGAGGAAAGACTTTGCAGATTAAGGCTGATGCAGAGTAATCTGATCTTGCTGCTCTGACCACTGTGCATACACAGTGCTGTAACTGAAGGCTGTACTACATTTGGTCAATGTCATCTTCAAGCTCCTGGGCAGCTGAGGGCTTGGAAGTATCCATGGAAGATGTCTCTGCTTATCATTCAAATGGAGAAGGAGCAGATCGAAGCAGTAGCATCCCTAAATTTGCCATAGATCTTTTTTTCTTCTGTTAGTGACACTAAATGATGGAATAACTATACTGCTGAAAACCACCACTACTCTGGAATGTCTATAATTCACAGGGTTTTGCCTATATGTCATTGCATTATGTGCAAAAATTCACCTGGAAGTACAGTTTAGCATTAGTAGACTGTACTTGTTTGATTCACACACCACCTGCCAGGTAACCATACACCAGCCTAGCTGGCTCTTCAGGATCATCATGCTCTAACACTTACACGACCCACCTAGTAAACACACAGCCCATGGGTATATGTCTGTATCTGGACATATTTCCATGAAATGAATATAATCCGTTAGTGATCTGCTTTTCAAGGACGACAATCAAATCAGTTTAAAGAATTGCAGTCAGGTGGGAAGATGTTCATTAAACTCCATGCACTATTAAACAAATCAGAACAAGAACAAGAGGCACTGGAGACTGGAAACTGAGAACTCACAGTAATACAGATTTTATGAAAGCCTTCCAGGAAATCTTTTACTTTCCCATTATATACTGTTTTTCAGTAGTCTTCCTTTGCAGACTCATTGTTCTTAAAAAAAATGTGTGGTGGGGCTAGGGACTTAGCTATGGATTTGATTTTTCTCCCAAGGCCTCCCCATCCAGAACCCAGATCCTGCTCACTCTTCATTTGTCTCCTCTGCAATCCAGACACTTTTGTCTCAGGGAAGAGAGGGAGTGTTTCTCTACAGGCAACAATACCTAAAAGAGTCTTGAAATAGTTTTAATCTGTGATACATCATCATAGCACTTAAGACAGTTGTTTGCTAGGCTACTGTGTTAATTGACACATTATGTGCTACCAGAGCTACCAAGGACTGCAGTCAGATCCTAGGGCAATTAAAGCATCTGAGACCTTCCCTTCTGCATCATGCTTTACTTTCCTTCTGTGTGTCCCTTAACAGCAATGTTCTGGTCCTTCCTTGGGAGGTTACAGCTGCAGTTTCACAAGCTACATTACACAAGCTACATTTCACAAGTAAAAAATCCGAAAGTTGTAACATTGTCAGCACCACACACCTTGCACCAAATTTTCCTTTTTGGATTTTAACTGCAGAAGAGATTCTGTCAAAACAATTTTTATGACATATATTGCAAATCCTTAACTCTTCCACAGGCTTGTACATGGAGAACAGACATATTGTGTGTATTCTCTTGTTGATACAGGATCATCACCAGAGATCTACACTGATGTGTCTTCTGTCTTTGCTCATGAGCTACTGACATGGTTTGAAGCCACACAGTATAGGTGGATGGAGCTACTTCAGATTTTCGGCCAAGTGACGGGTNCAATCTATTCTATGATTCTATGATTCTATGATTCTTCTGTTTTTCAGAGATGATATTTCATTGGTATACTTACTGCAAGAGCTTTGCTCCTCCCCAGGTGTCTAAGATTTTATCCTGTCACCCCATGTCAATAGGCACATGAACAACATTTCCTATCTTTTGTCAAAAAGAACCTGGTGAAGTGAGACACCGCAATGAAAGAAGGTACATAACATTTTTCTTCTTTTTCTACTACATGCTGGAGGGGTGGCAAAGGAACACATTACCTACCTACCACTTCTGTCTAAATACAACAAGAAAGGCCAAATAACCATCAAGAAGAACAATCTCCTACTATGCAAGAGATCCCAGAACCAGGAGCTCTACACTGATTTTCCAGTATGTAAAGGCTGCCTTCACTTTCAGTATCTTTTTTAATATTTTTTTCCCCCAGGTTGCTTTCTATACCAACCTTAGACAAAAACAACTGTCAGAGGAAGGAACTGTCTTGAAAACTCTCTTTAAGATACCCTCTCACAGCTTAACTGCTGACCGGAAGCAGGACAGATTCCAGATTTCATAGATTCTGTTTTTTTTCTAGTCTTTTATATTTCAAATTCAAAGAATACAGAAAAGCAAAAAAAAACCAAAAAAAACCAAAAAAAACCCAAGAGAAAATAAAACAAACAAAAAAAGATAAAACAAAGGTGGATTGAAAGCAGACAACTACAAAACAAACTAGACTTGAGAAAAAACAGGGTGGTGGAACCACTGAAATGTGCTTCGTTTCTTCAGAAGCTCAAAGGAGAACTACCCTGTGAAGCATAAATTTGTACCACTACTTAACGCAATCAGCTTCACTAGAGCTTTGTTTCTTTATCATTTGTAGGGATTTCCACTCTTTATACCCAAAGTAGAAATGACGTAGCTTCTAGGGCATATTATGTACTATGTTAAACAATTTCTGGATACAGACAAAATTAAACATAGAGCAGAGGAAGCTAAGAGATGTTATCCAGATTTCAGAAAATGTTTCATTATCTTTTCTGTTATGTTGTTCATATCCACCTATTACAATGACAGATGCATTAATAAGTGTTCTAAAACTTCTGACTAAAGCCTTATTTACTACCACCTCCTATATTAAATCTGATTACTGCTGATTAGCTTGAGGGCTAATCTCAAAGTGTCACACTTAATCTCAGTTCTCACTTTAAAAAGTTAGGATTTCCTTCTGTATGCATTTTTTCATTGCTGGCAGATCAAAACATTTGCACTGAATTTTCCTAATGAGCAAACATTGTTTATGACCCTATGCAAACTTGCCGATGGCTTACTTCAGCAGCTCTCTGTTTAGAGGAGTCTCCTAAGTGAACTGGCCATATAGAGAGCAGATTATTTCACCAACCCACTGTACAGCTCTCAGTTGCTCATCTGAGTTGGATACTACACTGGAAGTCAGGAGGGAGTAAAGAAGTAAGAGAATCACCATGTTTATCACGCCCGGGACAAGATCAGATTCAAGGTTTAGGAATACCAAACAGAGATGCAGGAGGTCTTGCACACAGCCAGACCTTTCTTGTGCTACACAAGAAATCCTGTAACAGGAAGCAAGTTCTGAAAAAACCAAAAGGACACAGAAGTCATTAAGGTCAGAGTTCACATTCATAACCCACAGGGTCAGGTGTGTAAAAAACTGAGATTTGAGTGGGGTTGTGAGCACATGCATGTGTGCACAAACATATATATACATATATATAGTTTCCTGACTATGCATTTTGCTATCTTATTGAAATCCTTCAAGTCACCCAATTATGGAAAATGGCCAAGTGCAAATTTTAAAATGCTCAAAACTAAGACCAAGTCAAATTTGATGAAACATTCAAAAGCATTTCTCAGGAACAGATATATTTACAGTGTTAGGTATTCCACTGCATGTTAAACCTACATATACACACACCTCCTTTATAAAATTCAATGTATTTTTAAAGCACTATTCTAGTTCAACAAGAAATTACTTGATTAAAATTTCTGCCCTCCTCTCAATACTTTTACTATTTGTCCTACCTCTGCCATGCCAACAAAGAAAATTTGACTCCAGGTATAAATAGCTCTTGAGGATTAATTCAGAACTGTTCATGCAAAATTAACTGCACTGATCAATGCCACTGCAGAAATGTTTGCTAGACCACCATATTAAGTGTAAGTTCGCTTTGCCCAGTCCACACTAATTCCATCTGATTCACTGCCAAAGACCAACATATTTTTTTATTTAACTGTTTTAGGGTATGTCATTTTTCCAGGATGACACAAAATAAATACTTTCTCCCTGTTCCTATTCTAACACTTCCTATATTTCTGAGATTCCTGTACAGCACAGTGGCTACTGAAGCCTGGAAAGTGCTAAAATCAATCTTCAGAAAGAATCAGCATAAAAATACAAAATGAATTTCATATCAAAATTATTTTTTCCAGTTATAAAACATGACCAGATCCATTCAAATGCAAGATGCCAGGGACAGACTTGAAAGCTATTTCATGGCTGTGGTTTCAATTGTGCAGCAGCTACTGTGATGGAATTTTATCCTACTGTGCTAGAGACTCTGGCTGACACAAAAGGAAAGACAACACTGTATTTAATTTTCTCTCACCTCCACTGTAATTCTTTTTCCATTACACATAAATAATAGAAGGCCATAAGGATAAGAAATAAGTTAACAATTCTTAAACCTGATTTATAATCACAGCTAATAGCAATAAACTCAAGCAGTAGATTACTGCACCAGTTATGGGACTTCAGGCATAAACGAGGGCAAATGATAACACTGATGGCATCACATCAGATATCACATTAGATCAGTGATCCCTTCACAGAGGTGAAGCAACTACAAAATTAGAGGAAAGCATTTTTAAAAGTAATGCCATGTTTTGCATAAAAAATAAATTAAAAATAGTCTCCAAAACACATAATATTTTTCCCACCACCTGGCTACCCCTGTCAAACTCTGTCAAAGCAAAATGTGTGAATACCTCTTTTCTTATCTTTCATTTTCTGACACTTGGGTTATCAGAAGGAATGTTTACTATTTGAGAGGGATATATTTAGCAAGGAAATGGGCATCTGGCAGTTTATAAACTATTAGGGTGGTAGAGTTGCATTCAGGTTACAAAATCTGCTTTACCTGGATTAAGAAAACTGGAAACATATGTCTCAAATCCTTTAAGAGACATTTTTGTTTCAGTAACCTTCCCAGTAAAAAACAAATAAGTGCTCTGATAAGTAAGGAACTAGAAAAACATAAACCATGAAAGCCAAGCTAGTCCCAACTCAGAAGGACTCCTGTCCTGAAAGCTGGTCATTGCAGATGGACCATTATGACCACACAATGCCTGCATCGATTTGAAAACCATAGTCAGGGGATCTGACAGCAGAATTAGATAGGACATTTAGGTTAATAGATTTGTAGGAACATCCCTTCAGGTCTCTTATTTGTTCATATTGCAGTCTTCATCACAAAATCCTTTTGGATTTGTAAAACAGTATCCACTTCACCTTTGAAAAAGTGTAGCATATTGCTACACTTTATGATAAAACACCAAACATATGTTCCCTTGCTCTATAAACAAAAAAACACAAGAAAATCACATGGTAATCAACTTGAATATAAGTCAGATAGGCATGAAGGAAAAGTAACAGAAGGATCTATTTTGCTAACAGAAAAAAAAAATCCAGAAAAAGAACAGGATCTTCAAGAATGTTTAAGGAATAGCTATAATTTTCTTTCCAATAGATTTCTGACAGTAGAATTGACAACAGAATTAGAAAAAATAACATCTATGTGATGATTTTCTGATGCACAAAAACAGGATTAGTCCTGTCAAGTCTTTGGACAATAGCCTAAATTGGTTTCAAAATGTTGTCTCCTAAGGAAAAAGAAAACAAAACAATATCAGAAAAAAGAACAGAAATCAGAAAGAATGACGTTCTGTGTAATCAGGAACTAGCGCACTTCACTCCCAGTGACTCTTTTCTTGAGTTGTTTAAAAAAATCCACCATAAACACCACTCAACAGTGATTATATTTTTTTATGTGGTTCACTATAAATAGTTTCAAAGAAAATGAAAACTGGGGGGCAATAGGATTTATTATATATGACATAACAGAGTTTCTGACATTATATTCACAGAAAGCATAAGGAAAGATGTCTCTAATTAATAGAATTTGAATTTTTAGATTCTTGCCTACAGGTTCTTGTCTACCTTCTCCTCTTACCTAATATTTAACAACATATTTTACTATATCATTGAATAAGTTTTGAATATTGGTTCTGTTTATATCTTAAGAAGGTGTAGCTGCTATATTTTTCCTTCTCTCCCTATCTTCCTTATTTAAATGATTTTATGAATGTATTATAGGAACAAGAACATGATCCCTGCAAATACCAGGTTTGGCTGCACATTGTCACAATGACTTGGTAGACCAATATTAAAGAGAAACATTTTACAAAGTGCTTCAGACAAGCACTAACTGCAGTGAATAATCATGCATTAATGTCTTTAAAAAACATTACAGCTGAGGGAAGAAAGGAAGTAAACACAGCTGAATATGGTTGGTGAAACTTTGATTCATTCCTTCCCTAAAGGGATATGGTTCATATGTGAGGTTTTGCTGGTGTCTCTGAAACTAAAGAAAAAGCGCCTTCTTTGTCTTAGAGGTTTTGGATTGGTTTTTGTTTTGTTTTGTTTTTTTTTAAGGGAGGGAGCAGTAAAGGGCAATTAAGCAGCACTAATGAAATCTATCAATTTTACCATAATCAGCTCTCAAGACTAAAGACCAGGCAAAAAGGCTAAAATGGGGAAAAGAGAAAGCAAGGAACTACATAAGAATGTACCATTTCAACCACATTGAGAGATACTGTACTTGAAATAACTCAGAACAGAGATGTCTGAGTCCCTGCAGAGTCTGTTTCATAGCTGCTACTGACTGGAAGCTTTACCAAAGATTTGGTCCTGCTACGGATGCAATGGGATACCCACTTCTTTTACTGGATCCTCAGGTCAAATTCAGTGTAAAAAGAAATCAAAATTCCTATTGTACAAGTAAGTAGACTCTAGTAATGTCATGCCATAGGATTGCTTTACTTACAAACACTAAATTGGTTTCAATTGTACCATGATAAATGCCAAAAGCTGCTTCTGCAATTAACAAGGACACCAAAAAGTTTATCCTGCACTTGATGCCTGTATGTAGGCATTTCCTCCTTAAACCAATTTGTGACATGTATGATAATCTTAGTTCTGCTTCTTCAACGTGTTTTGAGGTTAACTGATACCCAAGACAATTCAAGTTAACATGAGGACAGAATCTGACAA
This sequence comes from Chloroceryle aenea, assembly GCA_013399075.1. Classification (NCBI taxonomy): domain Eukaryota; kingdom Metazoa; phylum Chordata; class Aves; order Coraciiformes; family Cerylidae; genus Chloroceryle; species Chloroceryle aenea. The sequence continues at coordinate 113,968 of VWZY01006730.1, read as the reverse complement.
GCTACTGCACAGTGGCAGAAATAATGCCAGCCTTCTGCTTGCTCCTGCTGAAAGGAGCAGCCTAACAGCACTCCCTCCATACACTGCTTCAAAACGCTGATTTCCTTCTCTAGCCATATTTCAGCCAAAGTACTCTGCTTAATGATGCATGTTCCATTAGGTTCCTTGTTTGCTGCTATTGGAAATTGCGAAGACCATTCTTCCTGAGACAGAGTCTGCTAATCTCTCTTGGTGAAGGAGTATGGCTCTGCCGACTCCTGAACACATATGCACTATTAACTGCTAACTGATCTTGCATCAAACACAGCTAAGTCATTATGAAGTTTTAGGGCCACACAAACGTTGTTTTACTCTGCTAAAAGCTAGAGCAGTGTCAATAAAAAATTTACTAGGAATTTGCAATGGTGCAATTGAAAACAGAATGATGTTATTACTACATGTGACCACTTCTTCTTAAGTCATAGTCAACGTGCTTTGTACTTGACTGTGCAAACATAAAAATTATAACCAAACTTAAAAGGCAATTATGTTGTAAGGATATCTAGGATGGACAGCACTGGAGCTGGAGACTCTAATGTACTATAGTCTATTGCCAAAAATAAATGAGGGAGGGAAATAGGAGGTATTTTCAGATCACATTCCAGCTAGTCCTCAGCTTCTAAAATTGTCACTTAAAAAGGCACTGCAGCTTCCAACACATGTGGTCCCTTGAGATCACTCTGATCTGTTAATTCAGATGACATCCATGCTTAGAAATCTGGTAACTGAAGAACTGTACAGTGTCATCACTTGGCATCAGACGACAGGTAATGAACAAAACTCTCAAGGCAACAACATTAATTTTGAAGATAAAAGTAGAACTGTGGAAGCTCTGAAGATATGAGAAATACACAACCGTGTTTCTTTACAAAGAGTATTTAAAAATTAATGCTTGCTTCAGCTACTGACATAAAATCACAAGCTTCTTCCACCCCCTAAGTATCTGCTTAGGACTTACCGTTACTCCAAAGAAGTTGGTTTCATTCATGGCATCCAGAAAAATTTTGCCAAGTTTGTGATTTGTGTAGTTAAAATCTTCTATTTTTTGGTGCTTGTTGGTGGCATTTAGATACTTCATTGCCCGCTGCAGGGTCTTCGCAATCACCCATATTCCATCATAGGCATAACCATGAAATTTACTGGATTGTCCATCACCACGCTTAGCATTGTATTCCTTTTCATATTGCTGTGGAGTCTGCAGAGGAGAAAAACTTGTTTTACTTCAATATTTTACAGAGTTGTGTCCAAACCTACATATGGTGAGACTGGGAGAGAGACCTGGGAGGCAGAAAGACTGAAAAGCAGTTGTCCTGCTACTCTGTATGAAGGACAACTTGCTATATTTTGCTTTTGTACAAAAGGCTTCAGTTCAACCAAAGCTACCAACACACTGGTGAGCCCAGATACAGAACAGTCTGTATCCTTGCAAATTAGTGGGCTGCTTTCACTATATAGGATAATGCAGATCAAATAACCTTTACTTGACCAACTATTTGCTTAATATGAAATCATCTGAGTGCCAGTTTGTCTATGTTTTACAAGTTTACTATGCTCTTTATGGTGTGCTATCTTATGATGAGTTGCCTTTTTGCAAAGTTGCCTTTCATGCTCACTCATCAAGCCACAAAAGATAGATAAAAAAAGATGAAAAGCAGCAAAAGGAGACATGTTTATTCATTGGCCAGAGTTTGCATGAATTTGTTCTGTGATAAAATGTTATGTACTTTATGGAAATACTGCATATTTATGTATTTAAAATAAACCCCATCCCCTGCCCCCTAGTTCTGAGAGTCACAAATCTCCAATGAAATTAACTGTTTACAGGATTAGGTTTAAATATAAAAGTTTTCTGTTTCTGTACTCAACTATTTAACTTGATGTGATACAGCACATGATACTGCAGATTATAATTCAAGCTTTACTATACATTTAACAATACTATTCATACTGAGGGGAAAGGACAGATTTGAGGCAAGGGACTTTACTACTCCCTTACTCTGTAGAGAAGTGGAACTGATTTCTGATTATTTAAAAATTGAAAAGCGGTGGAAAGATGAGACTGACTATGATGACTGCCAGCTCTCTTTGCAGAGAATCTTTTATCTTCACCTCCCTCCTCGGTGCTTTGCTGTGTCAAGGCTCTGGTGAGACAACTGATGGTATAATAAAACAGTTGAAAGAAAAATACTAACCCTTCCTGATATGGTCTTTATCATTTTCGAGCTGAGAGGCTCAAAATCCACTCCAATATAACCTTCCATGGCTGCAAGAAGATTTTTGCTGAGACATTGTGAAGAATTAATCCAGGATTCCCACCAAAGGTTTTCATACCATCCTGGAATAATCCACTGATATTTGCTGCCATACATTTCTTCATCATAAGCCTACAAAGAAAGAAAAATAGAAAAACTAATAGACATATCAAAAATTATGGTAATTGTTTTCTATTCATGTTTTTTCCATTATTAATGAAATTATGGTGTAATGGAAGGATACACAAGTATTTGAACAATTCAGAATAATTATTTGCTAATAATAAAGACTCCTTTCTTGAAGATTCCTCTGTTTAAAATTCATGTCACAAGAAGAGAATTTACTAAAACCTATCCTGCTTTCAATAGACTATTTATTCAAAACCAGAAAAATAAAATACTAGACTCTAAATTGGGAGGATGTAAAGGGGAACACTGGTAGAAGGCACAACATTTGCAGAGAAAATTCTTCCTAACACAACTATTACATGAGTGGCCAGATCGCCATGCTACCACCTTTAAACTGTTCTTTTCATCCTAATATAATCATAATTACCACATAAACCAGGATAACGATAATCAAGACAACTCCAATCCTAGGCACCAACAAATCACAATGTTGCAAATATTATTTATGTGACTGTCCTAAAATGGAGACCACAGGGACGTTGAGTAAGTAATTTATTCTGAGGAGCATGAATCAACAGTAAATTGAGAAAGCAAGAAAATCTCAGCCATTTCTCTTTCTTAAAGCAATAAATTTCTTCAAGGGAAATTCTATATTGCTTGAATGATGAATACAGCCCACTGTGCTCAGAAATACTGAGATGATGGTTACATTGCAGATACATATAACTGCAAACACAAATACTTTATTAGTGAGGTACACATGCTCTTGTGCCTAAAAGCTGATCTATACACAACAGCTATTCTATTCCACTGAGAATGAAGAGTGATCTAGTAAATTTTATCTCAGATATTCCTCTCACTGTCCTGAAAGTAGATATTTTCCTTTTGACATTGCAGTCAGACTCCATTTCAAAACAGCAGGTTTCATGCTTCTTTAGCTCCTAATACAAGCAAAACTGGAGATACAAGACACACTTATAAGATAAAACCTCCAATTTTTAGAAATATATGGTGCAAACTTAAGAGTTCTTAACTGGAAATCTGTTACATCTTCACAGGAAATGTTTCAGAGGGAGGAAATGATGAGGATGAAAACAGGACATATTAGTCATTCAGCACATAACTGTTTTGAAAAGTATCATGATACTAATGATGATACCAAAATCCTATTAGATAAATATAATGAATAGCAAAATACATGAAATAGGACAAGCTCCTAAATATATTACTATCCAAATTAAAATTGGTCTTTAAATCTGTTAAGGCTATTACAATGGTGCCAACTCTAAATGTATTATGAAATATATAAAGCAGATTTGTTTCCCTTGTTTCAGGAGTTTTTGTTCAGTCAAAATTAAATTTCATGCAATCGCACACAATGCTCCTTGAAAGTGCTCCACTGTCTCAAATCTCATATCTTACTTATTTCACAATCCACATGGATTGTTTGTCTTTCTCATGCTCATTATTTCTACCCTTCCATAAACACATCTGCTTTAGTCCTCCTGCCCCCTTCCACTCCTGCTACAGCTGTGGCAACACTGCGTCCGAGGTCCACCTGCGAGGAAAACAGCAATCCAATCCCGCAATACTTCCTTGTGTCTAAAAGAGTTTCTATTACACATTAGGTCATTCAAGATCTTTCAGTGATATAGTGTCTTTTATTTGACAGTTTTCAAATCACCGAGGACACAAACTGACACAGAATAGGGCTTTTAGAGAAGGACAATCTTCTGTAGCTTCCCCTGCTCCATAGAAATAGAAGTATCAAATTGTGGGTTGAAAGAAAGTATTGGCTGTGAACTATTCTGAAACTGGAGCTGTTGAAAATTTTCTGTTCGCATAAGCATTTCGGCCTGTTTCCTCCGTTATCTGTGAGTGTCCTGGGATACAGACTAACAACTGAAAGTTTCAATATAGCCAGAAATTCCACCCTGGAAACAAAGGATCATTCCCAACCAGGTTGCACTGCAACTTCCACATTCCTGCAGGAATTTGGTTTAAAACAAACAAACAAACAAACAAAACTAATGGATACTTTAAGAACTGACTCTTCATTTGAGATCTGGTGGAATGATAGGTCTGGGAAAGACAGAAGGAGGAACAAAATCAGCACCTCATGGTGCATGCTGCACCAAAACTGAGCACCATGAACACACATCCATTTTTCTAATGACAGTACAGCTGTCAGATTTCAGGCATCTCAGTATTTGCGTTCCAGACGTTTCAAAAAAATGGGGGTTTGCCTCTATTTCTTCCCTGATGATTCTGCCAAACTGAGATGATTTTGATGCTTAAAAGACACATTTCATTCAAATATGTGGATCTTTTTTAAACTTCTTGAATGCACACAGACCAATTCTTACAGGTTTTATTTTCTAAGGGAAAAATTTGTTGTCATACAAGCAAGGTGAAGGTTTACATGTGCTTTATACATGAACAGCGTATTCATATTTCTTCCCTAATCTTTCCTTCAGGCCCTATGCAGGATGAAAAGTCCTGAGTTTCTGTCAAGCACCTAGGAAACTGTCCTGGACATTTTTTACCCTAAACCTTGACACTATTTGAGACTGTTTTTTGTTTGTTTGTTTGTTTTTTTTTTTTAATATTTAAAAAGCCTTTTCATTCTTATTTAAATCCATAAAGATATGCTTATTTACAAGAAAGAAACTTCCTTCTATGTGTAGGAAAATATTACTGGCAGTTTGTGTAAATGGACCTGCAAAACCTTAGTCCTGCTGAATTTCCATCATGTTTCTGTCACATCAGTGTGGACACATACTATATCACACCACTACAAGAATGTCTTTAGACTTCTGTATTGCAATGAACATCCTTCAGCTTCTCATTACGAATCAATAGTGTCTTTAATTCCAAAACAGAGACTCAGCAGTAAAACTCTATCAGCTCAAGGAGAACAGAGTCCAGGCCTTTTGTATCAGCTGTGCTGATTTTAAGCCTGGCTTTAATCATTATTAAATGTTTACTAAAAGAGCCACCTAAAGCTCATACAGTGAACAATGCATAACAGTCAACTTCTTTAATTGTCTTCAGACAGATAATTGCATCAGCTAGGCATCAGTCTTTGACGTGTACATGGCTATACTGCATTATCTCTAGGGCTTAAAAATAATTGGAAATAAGTGGAAACATTCCACCCCTTTTTTTTATAATAAAATTTTCTCCATAACTAAAGTTTTTGTTGGGAAGATGCAATGTCATGTTAATCCAATCACAAATGAAAAATAAGCTTATGTCTATCAAACACAATTGACCATTTTGATTGTTGAAGTGTCAAATTTTGAGCAAAAATACTCTAATTTCTATTTCATGGAAAATATCATATTCATCCCCCTGAGGTGAAAATTAACTAGAAAACAAAGATTTCCCATAGAATTAAAATTGCTAACTGTCTTTGACACTACTTTGAAATGAATAAGTGAAGCTTGTATAAATTATCATAGGAAACACCTGCTAACATTCACTTTGGCTTGAATTACTCTTGTGATGTTTTTAGTTTGCCACTAAATCAGATTATCTTTCAGTCCATTTATCTTTGAGTTACATGCTCTGCATCTTTGCGTGTGTTTATTCAGAGGGAAGGGAGATGAAACAGCCAAGCAGAATGAAAATGAGCATATCGTGGCCAAAGCAGTGCAATGAAGCTGGTGAAGGGTCTAGAAAACAAGTCTTATAATGACCAGCTCAGGGAACTGAGGTTGTTGGGTCTGGAGAAAAAGAAGCTGAATGGCTTCCTTATGGAACCTTAAAGAACCTTATGGCTTCCTACAGCTACCTGAAAGGAGGTTGTAGTGCGATGGGGGTTGATCTGTTCAACCAAGTAATAAGTGATAGGAGAAGAGGAAATAGCCTCAAGTTGCACCAGGGGGGGTTAGGTTGGACATTAGGAAAAATTTCTTCACTGAAAGGAGTTGTCAGCATTGGAACAGGCTGCCCATGGAAGTACCGGACTCACCACCCTTGGAGGTATTTAAAAGACGGGTAGATGTGTCACTTGGGGACGTGTTTTAGTGGGACTTGGCAATGTTAGGTTTACAGTTGAATTCAATCTCAAAGGTCACTTCCAACCTAAATGTTTCTGATTCTATATAAACATCAATGGATGTCCTGAAGAAACCTCACAGCATATGACTGTAGAATCCAGACAGAATTTGAGGCAGACTTTAAAGATTTTTCCCGCCTACATAAATCATTAGCAAATAATATTCTGGTTACAAGCACAGTCAGGAAAAAAAAAAATCTTGCACGAGTACAATAGCAGCTCCTTTAACAAACTCAAAGCCTTTTTCTAGATGACATCAGTCACCCTGCAAACAGGAAATCAGAAGTGAAACTTGTCTGAAGATACACCTGGGGAAGAGGGTTAGAAAACTTGACATACCTAAATTATTGTGCTCTTAGACACATAGCTGTAGGAGTGCATGAGTCAACAATATATTTTATGAGTAATAATAAGCTTACTGACATATTGTAGTGCATTAATATATAAATGACCTACTTTGAACTGCCCTCTCCTGCTTTCAGTCTCCTGCTGAAACTCTCATATAAATACATTTATACAAGCCTAAATACACGATCCCTCAGAATTCTCCAGGCTCTATAAAAATACACCTTATTATTTTTGACACTAATGTACTTTAGAAGCAGCCATCACTCTTTAAACCACTCTGAATTAGGCACACTTCCCATGTTAGTACCGAACTGCTGCCACAGAAAGCTGCAGCAGGCATTTGTGTGTAAGAGACATCCCTCATCTGAAATCCTTCAAACTAGAGCAGTGCAGACAAGAGGACAACCTGCCCCTCCAAGGATTCTAGGATTTTTTTCCCGTAGCTTCACATGCACATGGAAATGGAAAAGAATTCTAGATGAAAGCAATGAGATATTAAGGGCAGTGGCATAAGTGAAGCCAATCTCTTGTCTTACGTTGTGTTGTAAGACATTTCTGACCAGGACCCCTCAGCTAGGGACATGCAGCCCAACCATGAGAGAACGGAGGAGGAAGTGGGCTGTGGAAGGACCATTCCTTCTTCCAGGAATGGAAACGTGGGAGACTAGCTCTGCCAATTCAATTGAAATGCCAGAACAAAAAGATCTATATACAAAGATTTATCAGAGATCAGAAGAATGAAAAAGAGAATAACTTTCCATCTCCTTTTGGATGCAAACAGATTTTGTTCATTCCAAATATACTCCATAATCTCCTTTCCAAATTTTGACAGCAACCAGAGCTGTTGCGGAGTATGAGCCATCATGTATCTCAAACACATGTAACACTCAGATTTGTAATTTCTGCCTTTCCTTTCTTTGCTTGGATAGGTAACTGCCTCTAAGTGAACATTAAAAAACACCTTCTGAAATTCAGATGGCGTCATTATTGATTTTCCACTATACTTATTTCAATCTTGGCTCATAGAGGATTAATCTGGTTATTTAGAGGCAGAATTCAATACCAGTACAAAACTTAGACCACTAAAACCTGCCTGTTTGGGATTTTCTTTTTTTTTTTTTTTTTTAATTTAGCAGGCACAAATAAAGATCCACATTTGAATCCTTCTGCTTTCAATGGCAGACACACTGTGCATGTTTGCAGCACATTCGCACACAGAAACAAATGCTGAGGATAGGGAATTTTACATATGCTAGTCTTACTCTATTTCTTGTAATTCAAAAAGCTTTATTTTTAACATATTAAATTTGCATTAATACAGCACATGTAAAACGTACAGCAGTCAGAATTGAGTGACAACTGTACAATCAGCAACATTTTGAGTATCAGAAATTATTATGTTTGCTTAATTAGCACATATAGGAACTGCTTGTATTTCTTAATCTTCCAAAGCAAAATGTGCAAACCCACATACAGGCAGACATTACCACCAGAACTCAACTCTTGAAGAAGACTCAAATCTTGCAGTTCTTTGTACCTACTGCTACATATAGAAGTGTTTCCCTGGATCTGACATGAAGAGAAACACTCAAGCTCGATTTGGCATTTAATTCCAGAACAGGAAAGCAGTAAGAGAAGCTAATCATGCAGCCCATGCCTCAATTCCACTGAAGTCAAAGTATTTTATTGAAGAAGAAATGGAGCTCATTGTGTGTAACCTCTCTTTAGTATACAAACCTTGGCAATGCTGAACCCCATATATAATTATTTATGCTGAAATTATTTTTTATTCAAATCTAACACATTCTTTATTCTGATATGCAATTAAATACATTTACTTACACAGCAGAAAACTTTTACAGCCATTTCCTCATCAAACTGGCCAAGGATTATACGAACATCATTACCCTGCAGATTGAATAAAATATGTTACAGTTAAATACAGTCAGTCTTTCCAGAAATTACTTCAGTTGGCCATTCAAATCATGTAAAGAGTTAGCACAGATTACAGCTGCAGACAGTAAAATGAATTCAGAACTATTCTATTTTTTGTAAGTTCAAGAACTAGAAATACCACGACAGAGTAGCTGAGGTGTTTGAAGAAACTGATTAAGCAACAGCACTGAGAATAAAACTGTAATATTTATCTTGTCAAATATTACTACTCAATAACACTAAAATATCAAATGTTCTTTTGATCCCTTGCAAGATTTATTTTAAAATTTTGCATATTAGAACAAGCTGAAAATATATGCTTTTCACTGCTTACATGAATTAGTGCTGTAAAGTTGAGAGACTGGAGATATGTGAGATAAAATGCTTTGATACTATGCTCACTTTAGTAATTTTTAAAGGCTTTACTCATACAGCATCTTCTCTACAGTCAATATAACACATTGTCAATCCCTCCTTCTCCTCCTCCCTCCCACCTCGACACATTAAAAAAAAATAAAATCACCCTTTAAGAATCTATGACTGAAGTAAAGAGAGATCATTTTACTTTCATACTTAGAAGCATATGAAGGAAATACTGCTAAAATCAGGAGCATATGCAAGAAAATATTTCTTCAGACACAAGGCTAGTTTTTTCCCATGTGAAAAATTGCTGCTAACATATAAAAAACACAGAACAGACAGATTTTATGACTTAATATTAGCTTTTCTTTCACACCAAAGCTGAGTTGTCAGCAAAAGCTTGAGAAAATCTAATTTTTCAATTCTTTTATAAAACACTTGCTGAGAATTACTAATAGCTCTTTCTTTCTCCAAGGAAAAAAGGAACAGATGATTCAGTGTGAATTTCAGTGGAAACAGTTTTAATTAAATCAATTTATCAAAGATTTTCAGTCTAGATAATTTTAATGTTTATTTCCTGTTCAGCAGAAAATGTTATGATGGACAGTGCAAAAACACACTGCAATGATTCTGCAATCAAATGCATGAAATTAGTATGACTCTTAGCATGATTAAAGTCAGAAAGAATGTAATGTGCTTTGTTCTGAACCTGTGCATTTTCAATTAGCCTGCTTCTCTTTAATTTTATATTTAGCTACAGATTGATAAATTAATATAAATCTCATTGAAGTGGATTAGATTATTTTAAAACAAATCTAACAAGGTCACATAAAGCTAAATAAATTACACAAATTATAGCAATAGTATTATGGTATTTGAAAGGACAATAAATAGATTTAGGAATTATGAGGCAAAACCCTCTAACATCCATTATTTCTACTTTAAACATTTTAAAAATATTTTGGTCATTCTTAGAATTCTGATTCTGAATTGATTGACCCCTCTAAACATAAAAAAATAAATTTAATGTTTGGAAAAAAAAAAGGGGCAACTTTTGGTTAAAAAATGTCACAGCAATGTATTAAACATAAAATATAATAAATTCCATTTCATTTTATAACATGATGTGAACCAATTAAAAAAAAACAAAACTCAAACCCTGAAAGTGTGTGCTGTCATAGTTTCTGAGTGACAGAGCCTGCAAGAAGCATGTAGAGAATAACCCTATAGCGCATGTGTAGCAACTGTGCCCGCTGGCTCTGCAGCAACCTTCAGACTGAAGCTGTGGTGTCTGGTACATGGTTCCATGCCCTGAGACATTGCTTCCACTTGATCATCACAGAACCCAGAGTACATTTCCCACAATGACTATTCTTTCACTTTAAAGCACTACAGGAGCTCTACACTCTGTGGTGTATTTTTTCCCCCTCAGAAATATCCTATGCCATTTCAATAACCTTACTGACTTGAAGGATTGTTTGATATAATATCATGGTGCAATTAGTTTGGCAATAGCAATAAGATCCAGATCCTGCAGATTCAGCCACATGAGTATGTGGTTTTACAATATCTTTAGTCTAGAAAACAAGCAGGTATATAAGAAATTCATCTTGAAAATATCTCTCACAGAAGGCAGAGCAGAGCCAGCATTTTAGTGCTGGCAGTCAACCCTATTTTCAAACATTCTCTGTTCTTGTTCAGGCACCCAAGCAAATGGGTGTATTTGCTGCTTTGTCCAGGAGATCCCAGTTCTGAATATCTGACCATCTGAATATCTGCATAAGGACTGTAGGGAAGTTGGATTTTCTGTCAGTCAGGAGTCTCCACTTCCAATATGAGCTGAGTTTCCAATGTCAGAACAGGAAATCTGCTAAGTGGGAGAAGCACATGCAAACCCAGGTCTTGAAAAATCTTGATACTCAACTAGAAAGCTTCACAGCCCAGGTTCAAAGATTGTCTGTGGCTCTAGAATGTGCTGATCCCTGATATTCTGTCATCCGTGGGGCATATGATCGAGCCAAGATGCAATACCCAAGTGTTCTTTTGACTAAAATAATGAGTTTCCATGTTAAACACATAAAGTCCTGTTTTTGCAGTGCTCAGTACAGTAAGGAGGCCATTAACACGTCTGCATTCACTAAAGTTTAGGATGCTATCCAACCCAAAACTGACTGATGAAGATAAAAAGATCTGTTCTATTACCATCTATTAAAGAATAAGTCATGAGTCCTTCATTTCAAGTATTATGCTATCGAAGACTACAACAAAAGAAAATTGTATTCTGTTTTTTTTTTCAAAGACATAAGTTATAAACTTAAGAATGTTCTTTTCCATCTCTTCTTGTGTGCAATATGCTAAGAAAAAGAAGGCTTCTGAGACATAAATATGAATCCCCAGTTCTCCCTGACATCTGTCCCAGTATTAACCCTTTGAGCAGTGGGGAAACTCAGAATCCACATATGCTCTGTACTGGCAAAAGATGGCTCCAAGAAGATAATGCCAAGAGTCAGTAAATAAAGTGACTGGAAATAAGACAAAATAAGAGGAAAAAAGGGCACATGGGAAGGAAAGACCGACCCAACAAGGAATTTAGGTAATGAGTATTCAGACTTTTTAGGGAAAGATGAAGCAAACAGCTGGGGAAGTAAGTAGCAGTAGACTTGAGACCATTATTGAATAAGGAGATTTGGTGAGAGAATTAGGACTTTTCAAGAGCATGGCAAATAGGAAGCTTGACAAATGCAGTCTCAAGAAGTCCAGAAGAAAATGGAACAACAATCTAGACAAAGGTAATCAGAGGGTGATATGAAATCAGAGAAGCAGAATACGGCATTGAGTAAGCAAGGAACTTCAGACTGGGATGACAGACAGAGATGTTGCTGGATTAAGTGAAGAGTATAGGACCACAGGATCAAGCTGACAGTGGATATATGACTATCTTTTTCTTTGTCCACCTTCATAAAGTTGCATCATGAAGAACATAATATATACTTCTAGGTGGTTAATCATGTAAGGGAAATCATAAAAGACTCCTATTTATAACCATGCAGATATCAATACAATGCTGTGAGATGCAGTGCCTGGGGTTTTATGGCTTGCAGTTAAAAAGACTGCAAAGTTTAGTATGCAATCATGTCAACAAAGAATTGTACATTAGAACACATGTAGAAGGAACTAATTTAGCAAAGTCTATACAATAGCTTTTCCTCTTCCATGCTTAACTTTAACTTTCCTCTTCCTTTGTGCAATGACGCACTCCTCAGTAAGTCTCTTTCTCTCCACTCTGATTTTTGGATCCCCTTCCACATTTTTCCCAAATTTGTTCCTGAAGAACTGCATTTGCAATTGGTAATAAGCATCTGTTTGACACCAGACTTGGGTCTGCTGGTTCTGTTCTACATAAGAGACATTAAGGCTTCAAATTTGTGTAGGACATAGCTCAAATCCCTTGCAAAGATTTCACCTGGCTGGATAATGAAGTCTGCACTGAAGTTTATCGGAGCTAGGCTCACATCAGCTCTCACAGGTCAGGGTACATATCCACATAATGTCATGCAAAGAGATGTATCATACATTTACCGGGGCATATTTTATGTCCTCCTTCAGTCACACAGTTAACTGACTATCAACCAGTATGAATTCCTTTCAAGGATATACTGTTCCATTACATCAGCCTTCATGGGACTGATGCAAGTTAACACAGTGTTAACTCTATAGGGATCAAAGAAGTCACTCACAGGATCCCAGCACACATCAAGTACGCTCTCACAGAGTTGTAAACTGCTTGCGTGGAGCTAAAGTGTATTTGACAGAGGAGTTTTTAATTCATGGAACTAGGCAAGTGATCTATGAGATGATTAAAAACATCCCAGGGGGAAGGCAACTCCACAAACTGCACTTATATAAAAAGACCAATGTTTAGACCATTTGCCAGATGGTGAGCTGTCATATTTACTCTTCTCTGAGATTAGAGTAGCAATATCAGCATTTAAGCTTTGCCCCTCGGTAAGCAATACATATGTTCCCATATGGACTAAAGTTCAAACAAGAAAATGAAGAACAGTTGCATTTCATTTACCCACAGTTCAGGTGGACTCTTCATAAAAACCATTGTGTATAAATGAAGACTATAACACAGTCTTGAAAAATGAATGACACTCTCACTTGCTTCTTACTTTCATCTGGGAGAGGATATATAGTGTCTTTGGTACTACTGGCAGCTGAGTAGCACAACCCCTGAAGACAGTGAGGATCAAGACATCTAAGATCCTCCACTGGGGGGTGAAGAACAACTCATCTCCTCCACTGCCATTTCTAACTGCCTCAGATATGAGGCACTCTTTAGCTTTTTCAGGGTTTTTGAGTGATGTGCATTATGCTGGAATAGGCAGCTTTTTCTTTTTTTTTTCAGTCTGCGGAGCTTCCTTTCTGTGATCAGATTTTAATCTGTCTCTTTTTTAATGACTAACACCACAATGTTGTATTACACAGCTTTCCTGAGAAGGATTGCTACAATATCTCATCTGCCAGGAAAAGTCAATGTCTTGGCAGGCCCTTTATGAAATATCCAAATTGAACAGCTCAGATAATCTGTTTTATGCTCTACCATATATCTGACAGTCAAGATGTTATCAACAAACCTACTCAAAGCTGGGCAACTGTCAGTATAAGTACCCACATGTTCTGCCTTCTAAATACCTGCATGTCCACTTGAAGATGAGCCTCGGACCTTAGCTATGGAATCAGTGATGATGAAGGTGAATTAGAGGATGTCAGCTCACACCATCGTAACATGCTGGCACAATGTGTTGATGTCTGTGTTAGTGTGTATGTCACTCAAGCAGATTGAGGCCACATCCAAACCTCCTCATGGCCCCAAATTTTAAAATTTAATTAACTTGACTGATAGAATGAGAGATTGTGTTCAGTCAGTATCCAAAACACTTAATTGTATTTGGGAAACCAGATGGAAACTGTGTCATTGAACTGGAATTCATATATTGCAGGTTTTTTTGTCCTACATGTAAGATACAAGGAAGCTGGAAGCAGAAGTGTTATTGCTCACACAATTTGCCTGTGCATGCTTAGAATTTTTAAACATTTAAGATCATGTACAAATGAATTTTAAAGATATCCATAAGCCTAAATTTACTTTGAAACTGTGATTGAAAGAGGCTGGAATCGATGCAGTAAAAATTAAGGTGTTGCTGGGAAAATTAGAAAACATGTTTCTGCAAATCATGAGATATTTCTATTTTGTATTGCAAAAACATTAACTTCACTAATTTAAACTGTGTTTCCAAAAATGAATGGTATTTCATGTCTATTTGAATCACAAGTACAATAAGCAGATGTCAGTTTACCTATATTAGATTTACGTCTTGAAGAAAGGAAGGAACAGTTTTAGATTTGGATAGCTAAGTTGTGCCTGACATATGTACCTAAGGACAGGTAACCTTATATTCCTGTCTAGAAAAAGTGATTAAAATAATATTTATTGTTATAGTAATGTGTTTTGAAGAAGAAATCTAGAGTTAACTTGAATAATGTCAGAGTCATCTGGTTTACCTGATAAAACAAAGACCATGCTGTTGATGGTCAGGAAGGCTAGAACCTCATTTCTTCTTCTAACCTTCAGCCTAAATACACATACATGTCTGCATTTTTTCTTGTTATTACATCATCCATTGTTTTAAACAGCTCTGCCTTCAGAATTATTAGTGTTCTGATGCCAAGGGTTAAAGGCCTTGCAAAAATGTGAACTTCACCAAAGTCACATAATGGCATCTTTTCAACCCAGAAAGGAAATAGGCTTAGACTGGACAGAGAGAAATGACTTGCTATAAACATAATCTTTACCTATTACACTTTAAACATTCAGGTTTGCATTTCTATACAGTAGGAATAATAAGCACATGTAGTTTACTTACATGCTTCCAACCTTTTCTAGTTAGCTTCAGTAGTGGTCTAGTTTTATGCAGGTTGATATCCTTGCTGTAATGTTAGTTTTTTAGTACCATCTAGTTTACTAGGGTTTTTAAAATCTGTTTTATACATATTTAAGTATTTGAAGGATTGTGGCTTTGATTGTATGCCATATCTATTTGATGCCAGCAATAATTTGGTCTTCATCATTTAAAAGTGCTTTCTTTTGCTGTTCCATCATTTTTTTAATGTTCATATACAGTTTAAGATTCATATCTCCTGTGTCTAGTTTATTGTTGGTTGCACTCCCCAGTAGTGCTAATATATAGTTTTAATTTTATGAGATGTCAGGAACCTACTAAATCATTATAATAAGAAAAGGATGCTAAATTGTTCTGCTATCAATTTTTCTTTCCTTTTTTTCCCTATCATTCATATGAAATAATGCAGATGACAGAAACAAAGAATTCAATCTAAAATGTGTAATAAAGCTAATAGAAAGGTGCTTAATACCTTTGCTACATGGTAATTTACCTTAAAAGGGTTCTGGTTCCATGCCTCAAGAGCTTTTGCATGTATATCACTACAACTGGTGCTTTAGGTGCAAATACTAAGTGAGTGGCAACTTGCTTTACTTGGCATCCCTATGAGGAATTATATTTACTATATGCATAGACATTCATTAGCTTAAGCAGGACTACGCCTTCAAAATGCCAATTGTTGACTTTAATATGCATTGGTATCTAGCAGTATACTGTTCTTACGCAAATTTTGTTTTACTAGCCTTCATAGGAAAAAAAAAAATCCCAAACTAAACACCATGAGATAATCACCACTCTCTCTTTATTTCTCAAACAGCAGCACATACCTTAAGCTTCTTTACACTTGTGCAAGGATCATTGGAGAAACTCTCAGTGTCTGAAATCTCAATGTCTTCACCATACAGGACACCAGTCAGATCATTCCTCACCTGTCAGAAGTTGAGAAAAAGGCAAACTAGTGAACTGAGTGTCAGTGAGAAGGAAGCAGATGGACTCTATTTATCACTACAATGACAAGCAATGATCTTGATGAGGATATATGCACTCACATTTTATTTTTCCATTTCACCTAACATCTGATCAAAGCACTATTCTTTTATGACAGTAATCTAATATCAATGAGTGTAATTTGCAAAGAGCTTTACTATGTGTGATGAAAAGTTCATAGTGGGGACCCACATTGCATCATGGTGATGGACAATTCTTGTGTATTTCCAGTGCTGTTAAGACCAAAGGCTTTCTTGTATCCAAAGTAATGTTTGAGACTCTATAAAGGGATAAGATTCATCAAGAACACTCTTTCATATTATCATTTTGAGTACTAATTTGAAACCACTGTCAGCTGGTCCCAGCATGAATCAAGCAGAGCTTAGCTTACATCAGTTAGGGACTGGTAAAGCTTAATGAACTCCTCTGTGTCCTCCCCTTTTCTTAAGAGCATACATCTAATCATGGGGCAGCAAGTGGCATGGTTTGCTTTAAAGTGACATATGCAACCATATACCAACAGATTTTCTCACTTGTTTTTTTTATAGTGGCAAGACTCTGTCCTCTTTGAGCTGCCTAATAGCACAAAGAAGCCAGATAACATACAAAGCAGATTTAGTTGGGTTTTTTTTTCCATATAACTACTTCAAGGTTTTCTGTCTTAATCATTTCTAGTTTTCCTCCAGCCACATGACTGGAGGAAGCAGAGTTTCACATTATTATTCCTAACAAATGATCAAAAATAGTTTCAGTTTGATATAACATGGTTGCAGACAGAAATGAAGATACTGACAGTCAGATTTTAAACTAATAAAATTCATTGCACTGATTCTCATTTTATTTGTGTAACAGAAATAAGAAAAGCAAACCACAGTTTAAAGCAGGTATCCAAACACAAACACAGAAAATACGGTATATGGAAAAGAAATACATGTGATATTTAAACAGGAAAGTTTAGAAGTTTATAAATAATATGCAGACAATTTCCAACGACCCCCTGCATGGGTTGTTGGAAATCTCCTCCTAATTCTCCTTTTCCCTGACCTCCTTTGATATACAGAGACATGGTCAAGTAAAGAGGATGAAGTGGTATCTGTCCTTCAGGAGTAGTAGCTTCTTTATTTCAATTGAAATAACCATAAGGTTTGTATAACTGAAAGAGAAAGATACTTTATCCATGGAAAAATAAGCCCCAGCTATTGCTAAATTTTCTCATGCTTAAGTGTACAGTGAAAGCAAGAGGATGCAATGACATATGAAAGGTCACAGGTGAAACTTCTGTGTTCTGCTGTCAGCTTTACTTTCAAGGCAGACTCATCTGTTCAGCAATCCTTCAGCCTTTCTTTAATATATGTTTGTTGAACATCCTCCCAATCTATGCATGTTAGTGGTTCTATTGTGTGTATTTCATGTTTTTATTTCTACCGTGCAACTTAAACAGATTTTTTGGTATGCTGCTTACTCAGACTGTTTTAGATAGCAAGACAGTTTTTAGAAAAAAAAAGAAAAAGACAAAAAAAAACCAACCAACCAAACAAAAAGAAATTGAAAAAACCCCACCATAAACATTAAAACTATCTTTGCAAATTTCTTCAAGACAAAGAAGCATAATCTGGTTTCTGTAATGTAGTAATTGCATTAATTGATCCTCAAACAGCATTTCACCTTTTTGTTTTTCCCTTTAAGTGGGTTTAGCCATTTCTTTGTTGACAAGTGAAGTATTTCATTTCATGATAATTACTACACTGGCTGCCTTAAGGAATTTTTTTCATGGCCTATGCTTCACTTATTCATTTTTGCCATGCTTTAAAATTACTAAGACATATTTTTACATTATAACATCTTACAATGATTAAAATAAGTGGACATGTAGGCATTTTCTTCATTAAAAATTATTTTAGTTTACAGAATCAACAGTCAGAATGGTCAGTCCACCAAGATTTGAGTTATATACTTCATACTTCTGCTACAATCGATTTTTAAGCACATTTTGTGAAAATGTATTCAGTGACAAAATATGATCAGTAGTAACTTCTTTTTCTGCTAGTCTACTAGTAAAATGAATGATTGATAATTTAGCTCCAGCAATGCCATTAACTGCTTCTTATGATACATGCATTTCTCAATACTATGAAAAATAACTTTTCTGAAACAAACCATCAGTGATAACATAAGAAAATAGACATCTCTTGACTTGAGTTTATCTAATGTCCAAAATCTTTCCACACAGTATGAAAGTTCACTGAAACTATCACATTACATAGAAAAATTAAAACTCGTTACTTTTCAAAGGCATATAACTTGTCATATTCTTCTACCCTATACTTCCTTCTGTAAAATAAGACTCTTTTTTTTAGTTGTAGTTTTTCTGAAATTTTCTTGATTTTTTTCTGGAGACAGTTTTAGTCATCCTTTTAATCTCAGAGACTAGATTAACATTACTCAACTGATCTCAGTAACGAACAGCTGATCCACCAAATACTGTATAGTCAAATCAGACCATTATTAACATGAGAAGAACGATTAAAAATACACATTAATTATTAAAATAAACTGACACTTAAAGATAAGCTACAGTGGAGGGCACAAGACAGATGATTATAAAAATTACACTTCAGATTGTCTACAGACTTGCTATGAACTTGTTCATGAACTCTGAAACTGAGGTATTCTATTGCATATGACTTTTTTTTTTCAGAGCAACAGATAAGTTACATTTAGCCACTGAGAAATTTCTTTGACACACCCCTGCCCCATCTTCTGTAAGTCCAAAAACTGTGTGGCTTCCAGAGCTCTTTCACCAAACTGCTGCTGAACCTCCCAAAAGACACACCTCATTAGATATGGTACCAGAGAACTTGGAAACCTTTTCCCTTAACTGCTACAATCAGATATTGGAAGCTTTTCAGATGCATTTGCTGTGGAGATTTTGCCAAACGAAAGGTGTTTCTTCCCCATTATCACAACAAGATATTAGGAGGTTTATAAGAATTTCTCAGGTTTACATTGTTTTTCTAGAAGATAATGAGGGTTTTTTTCCCCCGCTCAATACTATGACTACTAGTCTGACACATATCATCTTGTGCCTGGTCTGGGGGTATTTTCACTACATTTCCCAGTATTTGTTTCCTATTTCCATACATTTTTTTTCAGCATTCTCAGGCTCTTTTCTCTTCCCTTCCCTTTCCTCCCTGTCTTTCTGTCTTTTCTTTCTAAATATTCTAAATATCTCACAGAATTCAAACTTGTGGTTTTCTTCCCACAGAAGTTATTCTTTCAAGTAAATTTAGCTACAGAATCTTCTGATTTGGATTTGGGTCCAACAGCAGAATTTGCAAAGCTACATCTCTGTTTCTAAAGCAGCTGATTCCTGTACTAAATGCTGCAGTATTGGATGAAATTTGTTAACCTTAGAATACAAAATGCTGTGTGTTTTGTTTTAGAAGATGCACACAGTCCTGAAAACCGTTATCACTAGCAGTACAAGCTGGTTTAGAACTCAGCAGTAGTTGTTTCATTCTGCCAATTCTGAGTAAAGAAAATTGTAAACTACTATACTTGTGCTTCTTTATTGTGTAGAATAGGATAATTTCAACTGGAGGAAACTGCTGTAGAAAGTTGTAACAGAAGTGCATAAAGTTCTGCTGGGGATCTCAGGTCCTCAGTAAATCTTGCACTGACTTATAATACAAAAGTAGTATTATACCATGTGGTTTTAGTCTCTTGTTAGCAATTTACTGAAAGTTGTAGCTCTGTGTCTGTTTATATAAATTTTGCACATTTTAAAGACACCATGTTTTCATTTTCCTAAAACAGGAATTACCAGACCTGGTCATCAATAACCCTGGAAGGTTTCACAATCCACTGCTAGAGAACCTAGTCATTCACTGATGGTAAAAAGCCATCTGCTCTGCATACAAAGCTAGATGAAATCAGTATTTCACCATACTACATATTTAACAGATCTATGTGTGGTCAACCCCAAAAATTACTGGGGTCCAATTATGTTTACCCAGCAGGAAGCTCCAAAAAATGAAGGGTTTGCATCATGTATAAGGGACACAGTTGCGGGAAGAAAAGCGTGTCCCTTGTGCTTGAGGCACAAGAAAAGATGGGATACAAGAGAAAAGGCTTTCACCCCTCATTCTGCCAGACCCATTCTGTGATACAGCTCATGTGAGCAAAATAAGATTTTAAAGTTTGCTACCAAGTCTGGCTGTATCTTTTTTTCTGTGAAGTAGATGGCAGCAATACTTGCCTACCTCATAGCTGTTGTATCAAATTCAGTGATGTTTGAGAGGCAAACAACAAAGTCCCTGACCCTGCACCTGTGAAGGAAGAAATACAGGGGTTTTGAGGAGCCAAGAACTTGCATTGCCAAGGAAGAAATTAATTTCTTAATCTCTAGCAAACTGGGAGTGTAGATATAATGACTAAATGGACTATTAAAGAAAAAAAAAAAAGTTTAAATGAGAACAAATTACAACACTCCTGTGGTCTGTATCAGAAGGGGTAGGTGTGGGTCTAAGGGAAGAAAATGAATGTTCAGGAGCAGCATGTACCAGATGTTCCCTAAGGAAGAGGGACATGAGTCCAATAACACAGCTCCCAGACCAGGGACCTCACCAGCCAGCACTACAGCAATGGGAACTGGACAGGCGTTGAGAAAACAGCTCATTTCTGCCATGAGCCTATAATTCTAGACAAGTTCACAGCATAAGGGAGGTCCAGCGTAAAGCTGGGAAGTCCATCCATGATATCAGGTCTGGTGAGAATAACTAGGGTCAGACATACTCCAGTGATTGCTGGCAGGTTCATACTGACAAGACAGGTCTGAGGACAAGCCAGGAAATGAGTCCAAACCAACAGAGTCTATGCCAGGAACAGCTGTGATGGAGAGAGAGACCAGCACTCCCACAGCATCGGTGGAGCATGGACTGACAGCACTGGGCTGCGCTGAAACAGAGTCCTGGCTTGGTGGGGGCATCTCTGGAGAGCTGGTGAGGGACAGAAAGGACGTTTTGTGCTCTCAGAGCCCTGACACTGAATTTTGGTTGTTGGCATGTTTTTTACTTCCTGTATGATCTCTGTATGCTGGTTCTCTGTGTACATTATACAAATGATCCCCTACCTCTCCAGGAAAACAGTAAAGAAAGGCTTATTCCTGATGAATTGTCAATCTAATGATGACAGTTCAGATTCAGGGGTCTCCAGTGATTGACAGTTAAAACTAGATATCAGATTATATGTTTAAAGACTAAGTTTGCTCATTTAATCCCAACTCTGCCAGTTATAAAATAAATTTAATAATTTGTAGATTAATCATACTACTTTCCTTTCAACAGATATTTCTGATGACATTTTGATTCACTAAAGCTACATGTAAGTACTGCAAGCTAAATCCTTGTTGTGCAGGGCAGTCTAATCCTACCAGATGTTGATCATAAGAGACTTCTAATGAATGAGAACTGGTCAGACCAGATGGATTATACACTCAGATATTTTACTAAGATTTCCTGCTGCTGCAATTTATACTGTGTACTTTAAAATGTTCTGTAGGAGTTTCAGTACAGAGATATAAAAATATGTGTACAAAACAAATACATGAATTATAAGAAAAAATATTTCTCATTACATGGAGAAAACATAAACTGTGAGTAATTGTATAGGGCAGATTACAGTTTCAGGGATTAGTAAAGATAGGCAGATCTCATCATAAATAATGAGTTACAAGTAAACATAATTGTCCCTATTTTCATTCCAATGAAACAAACATATTATTCACATTTAGAGAGTAAGAAGCACTAAGTGGAACTTATTTTCAAGACCTACTTTACCTGGAGAAGAGAAAATGTGTAATACTAAATATTGATACTTGTCCTTGCCCTTAAGATAGAATACTACTTCTTTTTTTGTTGAATACTTTCATATACACAACATTTTGGTTTACAAAAATGAAAGAGGAAGCAGAACCTTTTTTTGAGCAGAGACACAACACAAAACAAAAGATAAGGCACAGATAAACCAAAAGGAAACAGTAACATATTATTTTAGGTATTAGGAAGGAGTCCCATCTACAGGAAGATTTAAAAACTAAATATAAAATTGTATAAAGGAGAAAAAAAATCACAGATGCATTGTTTTCTTTTTGTTTGAAGAACACTGGTATTTTAAAAAAAATATATATTGTCTGTGTTTTTCAGGGTGAGAGGAAGAGAGGATGGAACTCTGTGACATTGGGTTTTAACTTGTGAAAATTGTCAGTGTGAACTTTCAAGAAAAGTATTACTTTTTTATTAAATTATAAGTGTAGCACATGGATCTAACCCAGAAACAAATGCAGTCAGTGTAATTCTTGCCTGAAAGAAGTGTCTGAGTGTTTCAGACTGAGTGCTTAGGACTAGAGTAATAATAATATCAGTAACAACGACAGAATAAAAATAGGATATTGTATTGTCTTATTTTTTATATATATAACTACATCTTCCAGTTAAAAAATGCTGATTTGTCTCCTTTTCAACATGGTAAAAATGTTTTCACAGAAAACCTAGATACACATGACTACCCCACAGATTGTAGCTATTCAAATAAACCTTTATAAAATCACATATAAAATGCTCTAATTTCGCCCCACATTCTCTAAAGTAGAAAAATTTACTTCCCATGTTTTTTGGTCACAGAAGCTAAACATAAACATGAACTCTGATGTTAAACCTAGAAGTGGTGGGTAAAAAGAATCAACAAGGAATTTAAGATTCTTGTAACAGGGGGGATATTTATTATGGGCTGTTAAGGTGACTTACAAACAGTTCAAGTTAGGAACTGATTTTTCCTCAAGAAAAAGATAAAATCAATTCATCCCATTGAGAAGTCAATCACTTGCTGTCAGGGATTAAAGGATATCAGCATGTTACAGTGAAAAAAAAATGTAGCCAGGAAAAAGAAAGAGAGATCTGCACTGTGACAACTTATGAACAGATTAAGTTCCACTTAATTCATCTAAAAGGATGTTAAGGACCAGCACAATAGGTTCAGCAGGACTTTGAGCAGTAAGAAGAAACAAACTCTCTTTAATAACACTGAATGCTAAAACAAGTAAACACACAACTCAGTAGTACAGCAGGGAGGGCAAAGACATGGTACATTTATATGAAAAAATGCATAACACACTGTAAAGCTAGAAACGATCCCAAAGATAGCAGGCGAGGACAGAAAGTTAAAGATATATGCTATAAAAACTAACAGCACTTTATGTAAAGAGTTCAAGGGACCGATGAACAAAACTGAAGAAAATATACACAAAATACACTCCTAGTTCGTACAGTGTGAGATGCCATCCCCAAAACTGAAGACAATGTGGTTCTGATAGATTCCAGATAAACAAGATAACTCTTCTACAAGTTTATCTGACTTTTAAAGATAGCAGAACAAAAGCAAAGGGTCTGGAGGCTATAATATTATATAACAGTAATTCTCATGACGGGTGTTATAAAAGTAAATAGGGGCCACATTTAGAAAAGATTATTTCATCATATGTAAGCCAATGCCAGAAGCACAAGTAATTAAGTGAGAATTTAGAAGTGCTTCTTTATTAAAGCAAGTGAATGTAATAGGACTACTGAAAGTTGGTGCAAGCATTCAAATAACTAGGAGTGCTGAAATACTGAACACTTCATCCTGGAGGCAGCCAAATAAAAGCACTCTATTTTATTATGTGTGGAGTGTAATTAGAACATATATTCTACATTTTGCATTCTATCTGGATCTTCTGATAAATAAAATTTCACAGGGTTTAAAGTATGTGTTTAGACAAAAAATACTTAGAGAAATAAAAAAATCTTTAAAAACTACTTAGAATACATAGTAAATCTGCTTTACACTGGTGAATTTGGTCTAGATTAAGAAACACCAGAATAAGATGTCAAGTCTCCTTGCTATCACAGAGAAAACAAATCAATCACAGCTTGAAGCACGCCATCCTCAAAAACATTTCTGTGGTAGTTTTCAGGTAGCAAATAGATTGTTTGATTACTGAAACAAAAATTAGGGACTCAGCATTTGAAGACATTATTACAGGTAGACAACACAGAGTAGACATTTAGTAATGTTTACATATGCACACAAGTCAAACACATTTATTACTCAGAAAATCCTGTTTAGTAAATTCTGAGTAGATTTCATTGAGAGGGATAATTCAAACAAAGCAACATAAATAATAACTAATTATTGTTTAAAAAAATGTCAGCAGTGACGAAAAAGCTATGATTTATAATTACAAAAGGAAACGTCCCTACGTAAAATCCTACTTTATTAAGAGAATGAAAGCAACAGTAACATTTACGCATTTACAGTCTCTCCATCCATGATAAATGAAATATTTCTTATTCCAACACTAACTAGGGAAGGTGTTTCACAACTATTGCCAAAGTTAAGATGAATGGACATTTCAAAGGAATTAGTGATCTCATCCATAAATAGATGTCTCAAGCAGGGGAGATGAATTGCACTCTGGAACTGTCTCTCTCTTTTCTCCATTAACTATAAATGAAGCTTAGATGACTCTCAGATACCGACAGTCACAGACAGCTGAACAGCAGCTGAATCCCAGGTCTGAAAATCTAACCCTGTCTAAAAATGATGTTCCCGTACCAATAGCATCCACCAAAACTTAGAAACCCCAAAGATCCCTTACCTTCATCAAGTGTGCTCAGGACAAGGTCAGATGAGTGGGCTACTTCCCTGCATCCCTTCTCAATCTGACCACCCAGACACCAAGGGAGAACACACATGTTCTTATACTTCTTGGATACTAGAGGAAGTTTGTACAAACCATGGGGTTTGTGAAAAGCCTGGAATTCTTTATTTATCTGTGATTTTTTTCTTTCAGAAAGCCTGGGACAAGATTGAAGTTTTCCCATGCGCTCAGTTGCGGTACTGAAGCTATAGTTATTTGCTAATGGCTTAATTGCATCTGATTCAGGGGCCTATGTCAACATTTATGAAAACCTCTGTATCCAGGAGTAAATCTTGTTATCAACTGAAAATTACAAGCCTTAGTAGGAAATTAAAAAGAAACAAACATTTACCTAATATAAAAATTGGATGATAATTTGCTGAAGGGGAGATTATAGACAACATACCTGTGAGTATACAGATGATATGAAATTACTGCTATTTCAATAATCCTCCACAATAGCAATCTACATTCCTCAGACATCCTAAATGCAGAAAGACCAGCAATATCAAACTACATTTTAATTCTGTTCTATGTCTGAACTATGGGAATAGTTGTCCTTATTGCAGTACATGCATATTTGGGCTTCAGGCTTTTTAGGAGTGAAGGGACAGGTTTGCTTAAAATTTGAGAACAGTTTAACAAAGCACTTTATTAACTTACTTTCACCATGGCAATGTGCTGCTCCAAATGGTTTTGTTTAGATTAACTTCGTAAAAAAAACCCTGTAGTTTAAGCTTTTTAAGTCTGTATTTTTTCTTCCAGGTGAAAAGGGGAAAACTGACACCACTTCAGGGATGTAAGTTCATAACATTATACTGTTGCACAAAATGAGAGTGCTAATATAAGTAGGCATGAAAATTTTACTATATGAGCCATGCTTCAGCCCCATGTTCCTTCCTTCTGGAGAAATACAGAAGTTACCTTCTATCTCTTCTGACCCAAACAAGTTCTGATACTTTAGAGATCTAAATTAGATGCTAACTGGAGTGATATTACTTGAGCAGAGACAAGTCATCAGGAGATCTAAAAAAAATAATTTTTCCTCTTTTTCTCCATTGTTTATAATTTACATTCAAACATTTTTTTTTCACTTGCACTTGTCTATTAAATTGTGCCATCCACTTCTGTTGTCTTAAGACTGGAATTTTGTAGGGCATTGTACTGAGGACTGTAACTTCAAACCTTTTGGAAACTAAACTGAAGATGCATCACAATAAAGTAATAACACATTTCTTAGAGTGTTATATATTGAAATTTCTTTTTTTTTTATTTTAAAGAGTAATTTGAAAACAAAATTTTGGAGTCTTCAAAGTAAGAAGTAACATACTGATTAATTTTCTTCTGTTTTATATGCTCAGAAGCTCACTAACATGATTTCTGTGATGACTTGGATTATCATCTGAGGAAACAACTGATTTACAAACCCAAATGCCCACCTTCTGCACATACAAGCACAGCTGATCTGATCATTCTGTCAAAATGCTCCATCATCAGCTCTCTGTGACAGACATCATCTTTATTCCTTTTTATAATGCAGAAAACCAAAAGAATTTGATAAATATTTCTGGAGCACAATTTTCTTTTGTGACTTCCTCTCTGCTTGTGGGACCTCACAAACCATCAGTAGATCAGAACTTTCAAAGGAGGCATGTGAATCTGGCTATAGTTGTCACCATGAGTTTACACTATCTCTAGTGTAGGAACTGAGGAGTTATGAAATCATGAGGAACTGAGATGGTGTCAGTTTTACAGGAAAATCTACTTCCTTCTTCCCTTCAATCCTACAATCCAGAAGAAGGTTGAAATCTACAGTTTTAGTAGTGGTAGTCTTCTCAATGAGAACCGCATCCTTCCCTTTGGATCTCCTCATGTTACTTCACATTTAAAATAATATACATAGTATCGTACAAGCTGTTTGAAAGGCTACGTTACCTTCCTCAGAAGACTCTCCCCAGATGCCCAACCATTGTTTCATTACAGAAATGACTTCTGTGAATTCCATCTGTAAACCCTACCTGGTGCCAGTCTGTGAACTACATTCTGCTCTATATATTTTACATTATCTTGTACATTGAGATATAAAATTTCTGATAAGTAATTTCTGATTGGTAAGTTCAATTTTATTGTCATTTGATGCTGCAAGAAGGTTCAAATTGTCAAGCACAATTAGTATTGCTTTCTGATTGGAAAATTCATTATTCAGTGCAGTAACCTCTGACAAAGTGGTCACTCCAGTGTATATCATTGTGGATGTTTGCAGATCCTCCTACAGTAGTCATTCAAGTAAAAGTATTCAAGATATCATTTGAAGACATCTTGAAATGAGAACTGAATGCTACAATTAAAACTTCAGAAGGATGCATTTGGTCCAGCCTTTAAATTTACGAAAAATAAATCCCCTAAAAAGTATTTTCCTCAGCTGCACAACAGATAATTTTGAGGCAGAACACTGCTTTAAGAATAAGTCTTCAATGACTTGACTCTACCAAGCAAGCACTCGTATCATGGAGTTACTGTCACACTACTAGAGTTTCTTGAAGGTGGGTCTTAGATAAAAACATGGTCTTGTTAAGAAATTGGAGATGTTGATGAGGTCACCCTTAGTATCCTGATAGTTATGAAACAGATTCTACCGGCTAAAGATGAAGCTCCTCTTCAGGACACCACAAGAATATGCAGGGCAATAATATACAATCAACAATTATTTTTAATAAAGCAGCAGAAGAGGACAACTTTTAAGAGCTCCAAACTTCTTGGCTTCCTAAAGCAGCATAGTCACATGTAAGACTGTCTATGCCAGAAGAAAGCAGGAACTGATAATGGAACTATTATCTATACATTCTGATTCTCCCAAACTCATCATGAGAGAGAGTCATGACTGTCCTCTGCTGAAGGCTTTGCAGAGTAACCACTTCTGTTAAAAACACCAAGCAACATTAAAATGTGTAGAAGCCATAATGACATTCTTTTCTGAAAGCAGGAATTTAGATAAGCAAGCCAGTTAACAGCTCAGTTAACCCATGCTAGTTAAATCAATCTGGTCAATATATGCTATGTTAACTTTAAATTACATTCATTTTTTAATCTAAGTAAGGTAAAGCAAGATAAAGTAGTGGCTCTATTAGAGCATTTTTATCCTATTTTCTAGGACTACTAGATGATTAAACCTTACTTCACAGTTTGGGGATTATCCCTTGGTCCTCCAAACTTAAGGAAAATACAGAAGCTATATTAACATTTTTTTGAATATTGAAGGAAACCTTGCAGCGACATTTCCCGCAACGGTGCATGACTGTTATTTCACACTTTATTTACTTCAGAATCCTCAGAAGGATGCCATATGGTGGTGATAATTTACTGTACTTGAGCGTCTCAGTTTGATTCACATACTTCCTCTGCTGAGAATTCAATTGTCAATTGAAGCTGTACTCCAGTTACCTGTGAAAAGTCCTTCTAGAAAAGAAATTTTCCTCTGTCTCTTCTACATATCTTTTTGCACCCTTTAATGCCTTCGTTAATTGCTCTTGCTGTTTCTCTTCTCCTTTGGCAGAACTGTATGCTCTGAAACTTCTTCCTTCTGATAGCTTTTCCTGAAGCTTCTTAAATGACAATAATTCCTGGTATATATTATACCAAGCCCTTTATAAGTAAATTCTGCAAGTTATTTTATGTTGTTCTGAATGAGATTCTGAATAGGCATTATGCTGCATCTTG
Organism: Chloroceryle aenea; assembly: GCA_013399075.1. Lineage (NCBI taxonomy): Eukaryota > Metazoa > Chordata > Aves > Coraciiformes > Cerylidae > Chloroceryle > Chloroceryle aenea. The sequence continues at coordinate 85,438 of VWZY01006730.1, read as the reverse complement.
GCATCTTGTCTTAAGCAGCCTTACTGTGGTTGCACTCATTCTTACAGCAGCATAGTTAAAAATACCATGGTGGCATCTTTTCATTTCATTTGCTTCACATTCTCTTTTCCTACAGAGGAATCCTCCAGCGTCACGTTAAAATAAGCCATTTGGTTTAAGAAAGTAAAGTAAATTTTATCTGTGACTGGAAAATGATATAAAAATGAGCAATTAATCAGTACTATCTGAGATGAAACCCCTAATTCAGTACTGAAAACAGAAGACAAAATCTTCTACATTATGTGAGAATTAGCTGGAAGTGGTTTACGCTTCAAATTAAGCAAGTAGTTACATTCTGTGTCTTTCAGTATTTTGTTGGCAACTTCAAGTGTCAAGAGTTAGGGCTGGGCCAGCCACTAGACAATTGATAAACTTTCTCTATTAACATCTCTCCCTTCCCAATGAGGAGGAGAAAGGGAATAAGGGAGAAAGACTTAGAGTTTGGAAAACTAGAACAGCTTTAATAAAAGTAATATGAATATAAACAAAACCAATATCTGGGAAGTCTCAGAATGGACTCAGCAGCAGATGAGAACCAGATTCAGGATCTGGATTATGGAACTGGATTCAAGAATGCATGGATTGGATTGAAGGCAGAATGTACAGAATACTCCTCAGATGCCAGCCATTGCAAAAGAGAGCCTGACCCTTGTGATCCCTCGGATTTATAGCAAATACGCTGTATATGGGATGGAATCCCTTGCTGGTCACTTTAGGGTCACCTGTCCTGTCCCACTTCTCCCCACAGGTGTGACCTTTTACTTTCTACATCCCCAATGTGATAGACAGGATTTATCAGTTACCTTGGTCTTCACAGAAGCAAATATAAGCAAGAGCCTCTCTGAACACCAGTCCTTGGTAGCAACTCCAAACACCAAGTGTTATCACTTCTAGAAGTAGACACTGTCTGAGAAAATTTGCTGTTAACTTCAGAAAGTGCTACTCACAAGATACTCTTATGAAAAGTAAAATCACTAAACTGAATTAGCTGGGTTCTAGCTCAAACCAGGACATCAGGTGATGAAAATATGTTCATTTTCTTATGTACTGGCGATGATCTCCTTGACCATGTGTGCTAATACTTTTTACTGTCACTGCCCTTTCATTTTAACATTACAGATTATGCCTGAAATTCACAGAACACCTGGAATCAGACTTTAACCTTCTGTATCCCCACAAGATCTAACAACAATCTGGCATGAAAAAATGTTCTGTTATGTACGTAATAAGTGTATCTAATGCTTTATTTTAGCTCTCCTAGGGAGAAGCGAATACATGTAGTGTCATTAACAGCTATGTATTTGACTTCATCAGAATTGAACAATCTCCTTAAAAATAACTTCTATCTATTTCTGAGCTTTAAATAAATTCCTTGCCATTTTTTACATTAATCTGTAGCACCAATTTAGCTTTTTTTTTTTTAACTGTAACATTAATATCATGTAACATTAATCTCCCTCCTTTTAAACAAGAAAGAGACCTAGAAGCACAGGGAATAATGTCAGTAGACCATATAAGCAAACTCTCTTCTGGCAAGAAGTTCTTATACCAGACTGGAAGTCAGGAAAAAGACATTAATTTTGTTTAGATTGTGGTGGTTTGATTTTTTTGGTGTTTGTTGTTTTGGTTTGGGGTTTTTTTAGAATCATTGATCCTGCAATCTGAATAATTATTTAAATTTGTATTTAATTTTAGTGTACAGAGACTTTGGTGCAACTTGTTTCCCTAAAACTAGGGGCACTCCAAAACGCAAGGAGTGTAGGTGGCGTGAGAGCTTTTAAGAAAACACCATGATATTTCTACCGGAGGCATTTCACCATTTCCACTACTAACCATTCATCACTAATTTGTGTGAATAAATGTTTTAAATATCAATGCACTGTCATGGAACCAGATTCTCCTCCACATTATATGAACACATCAAATTAAGAACACAGAAGTTACTACCGACTTTTGGGTCTAAACAGGTGTAATGGAGAAAGGAAGAAGGGAATACTCCCTTTTCCTTTCCTCTCCTTCACTGCCCCATTTCCTAGGTCACAAGATGATATTTTTTATTATTATTATTTTTATTTATTAAAGGCATAACAGAAAAATAAAACACCTTCTTACTCTCCCTAAAGCAATGTGATTGAATACTCTTTATTAATATAGCTCTTGGTTTAATGCTAGGTAATACAGGAATTTGAAGATCTGGTTCTAAGCCCAGTTCATTTCAGTACTTGGTTTTAATGGCTGCTAGCTGAAAATGGTGCATCACAGAGAAATTTAGATCCAAATGCAGGACATGTGTTGCTGACTACACTTACTAAACCACGATACTCAATTCTAGGTCCCGTTCACCAATCTCGCAAATGTTTTTGTTGAATTTTGGCTAGTAAGCTTCCATCTTGCCTGATGGCAATCAGTTGTTTTTGCAAACTAATAAGAAAGCATTGCATTTTTATATATTTTAACAACCAGTTTCAAAACCCACTGAAACTCTGACTGAGAAGACTTTTAAACATGCTAGTTTTGATATTTTTTTAAGTGTATGAGAGGTATTGTTATTAGGTGACTAACCTGCATCATTTTTGGCAACAAAATCATGTTAACAATCAAAACATTTCCAAACATCTGTTTCTAGAATGCTCGCACCATAGTACAAGTTTCCTCTGAAATGCAGTGACTTTCTCACTCATTGTTAAATCATCACCTTCATGTTGAAGGGTCATATTAAATGTCTTTGGTTTATTTTTTAATTGTCCACTATGGACAGCTTCTTGTCATGACAGAAAAGGTCATCAAATTTGGAATAAATGTCTTTTTGTAAAATGAGTATGTGTAAAATTTTCAAGATCAACAACTTTTTTACACACTTCACCATAAGAAAATCAGTGAACCTCTGTGGGATACAAAAGATTTTCATAGTCATTTCCCATCTCATTACAGAGTATTATAATATTCTATAATTTAAATTTGCTTTTTTAATAAAATTGACCACATCAATGGCACCCTACAGCACTTCATCCACTTTTGGCTCCAGCTTCTTTACTGCATGAGCTTGCCTATGATTGACACAGTGAAGTAATTTCTTGTGTGATGGTAGCTCAGTAACCTTACCCTGGAATACATTTTTTATTCCAGCTGCTCCATTAGTGGTTACACTTACACAGCTTTTCCATAAAACATTATCCTTATTCAAGAAGTCATTTACTGGTGAGAATGTATCTTCTACAGGACATTTTTCCTTTCGTGACTTACAAGAAAGTACTTCTTTATCTGTTTCATTATTGAAGCAAAATCCAGCAAATACCATAAGCCGAGACATGTTATAAACATCTGTACTTTCATCCATCTGCATCAAACCTCCTACACTGCATGATTTGTTCCAATACCATTTCTTCAACTCTTCAGCTCTTCTGTGCATCTTCCAACAGCATTCTCTGACAAAGGAATAGACTCAGTTTGTCACTGTATTCTTTTCTGTGCATTACTTCAGCCACTTTAACCACATCAGGAAGAACAGCCTTTGCCTCTATAGTACGGGGATTTTTATCTTGTACTATTATATAAGAAACCTCAAAATTTGCTTTTCTCCTTTAGTTATGTGAAGTCCTGGACTGAGTATCGCATGACTTTAAACATGACTGAAAAAAATGCAGATTTGTTTTCATGCTTTGGATGCTTTTAAATGTGTTTCTAACTGTAATGCTTTCATATACTAGCAATAGCTAATATCTCAAGGCACAACATGCACTTATGCTGAGGTTCATCATTAGCAACAGTAGCTTTAAATCCGTATTTCAGATAGTCTTTTTGATAATTTGGGGGTTTTGGGCTGACTTCTTGTCAGATCTGGTTAGTTCATCATTGTTTTTATCCGTCATATGACTAATGAAGAGCTTGTACTAGCAGTAGGAGAAATGTCTGCTCTGCTGTCTTCTCATTCACTTATACCAGCATTATCAGGGTTATCTTCAGTCTGCAGTTTCTTTGCAGGAATCTTTTTAAGCTGCTTGTCCATTTTGTACTTTAGCATAAACTAAATATAATCCATAAATCCACTTAGGTAGGCACATGTAAACTGTAATATAGCGCAATGCTCTGAAAGTGAACAAATGAACGAGGATGCCATGGTCAACCCATCCACACTGTGAAGTACCCGCTCTTCCCTCAGGGCACCTCATGAACCCTACATGACCATCTGCCATATGGACCAACTAAATGCACCAGTGTATATTAAATATTAGTAAAGCATAATATCTTCCTTGGTTTTAGATAAAAATATATAGAAATTAAAGTTCAACTGGTTTTCTTCCTATACTCCAACAGATTGCCTTGAACATCCCATCCCGTAGGATGCACACACTCCTGTTTGGACACTACTGCTTTGTGGGATCCTTAACTCTACTCACTCTTTAGCTGGGCACACGTGAGAGTTTGCCAGCATCTATCTGGATTGCAGCATGGATTGAAGGCAAGCTGTGCCCACCTGCAAAAAGACATACACTTCAAGACATATGTCTATAAAAAAGACATATGCTTAAAGTACCTAGAGTCCCTATACACTCCTCTCCCAAGTGTGAAGATAGCCAGTTCTATCCAGTTTTTCCACTAAAAGCAATGCCAAGAAAAAACTCAAAATTTAGAGGAAAATCAGAAGATTGATTTGCAATTTGAAATAGACTGTATGGTAAGAGACTAAATGAGCTCTGAGATGGATTAAGACAGACCTGAATCATGATGATACAGTCTGTGCATGATAAATTACCTACTTAAAGAGATTTTCTAACACGAACCTCTTTAATCTAGAAGACAAAAATACATAAAATATAGTGACTGAAAGTTAAAGATTAAATAAGACACATTTTTTTTAATGTGTATCACTCAACATCAGGACAGTGACAAAGAATATAGACAATTTCCCAGCTTACTGGTATTCTTGAGCATGAATACATGGGAAACAATAGTATCATACATATATGAATTAGATTCTGTAGCATTTTTCTTTACCAAACGAAGAGAATATCTGGGTTTTGACTATGCAACAATGGTTGCATGCTAGAGATGTAACCAAGCTCTCATATTTTGAATTTTTTGCTAGCATCCACTCTAATCTCGACTCCAGAAAGATACTCTTCATTTATTTGCATCTCACTGTCCGTGTTGACAAAATGAGAATAGCCATAGATGATAAAAATATCAAGTTCTTTTTAACTATTTAAGATGTACTGATTAAAAACACTGATGTACTGATTAAAACCACAAAGACATCCATTTCACTGACAGCAACCTGAGGACAGAACAGTAACATGATGTACTAGGTCTGGCTGGAATTAAGTTCTGAAGTCAGCTTTCTTCACAGCAGTCTGTGTAGTGCTGTGCTTTGCACCTATGGCTAAAACAGTGATGACAACCCATCAATGTTTTGACTACTGCTAAAGGTGCTTGGACAGTGTCAAGGCTTTCTCTCTTCCCCCTGCCTCCAAAAGTCAGTATACTGGGAATAGGTAAATTACTGGGAGGGGACACAGCTAGGACAGCTGACCCAAAATGGCTGACAAGATATACCCAACCATATGACATCATGGTCAGTAATAAAAACTCAGGGAAATATTTTTACATTATACTACACAACACTGTATTAAGATCTACTGGTATGTAACAGGCTTTTTTTAAAAGAAAAATACCAATATTTTAATGCCATAAGGAAATGTATTGATCATTTAGTCTTGCAAAATAAAAGTCATAATGCTTTAGTCAGAAAATACTGCATCAAGGCCATGTAATACAGGTTGACAGAATTTCAGCCTTAATAAACAAAATCCTTTTTGAAATCCCTTTCTGCCTTGAAGACAGGTGACAACTTTTACTTTTTATTGCAGACATATCTTAGGATCACACCTGGAATCTCAGGTCCCATAGAGTTTAGTTTTTGCTTGTCAAGGAATTGTATTTAGCTTTCTTTTTTCATAGATAAAAGTTTGCAGATGGGCCTAACTACAGCTAAGAATGTTTTCCTTCCTTGCATTGCTGACTGAAATGCAAATATCCCTATCATGTACATCTGAAAATACTTGCATTATTTTTCCTCACGTCTTTCATTCTTACATTAAATTTTACAGGAAAGAGGTATTTCATTCTTATCACTGAAAATGAAAGTGCATTCAGTACTATTCTACAGTTTACTTTTAAAATTACACAGAATTTCTACCAGTGTCAGAGTATCTGGGACCCTTGTTTAAGGTCACTTGGATTTCTAGTAAATGTACATCACTTCATCATGAATTACCACAGACTGCTAAATATTGATTCATCAGAAGTGATATTTCCATAGAAAAAATAAAAATTAATGCACTTAATTGCATGTAACCATTTTCTTCTTATGCAAATGTTAAGCCAATATTCATATACCAGCACATTCCTTATTTCAGTCAGAATTGCCTGATGTGTTGGTTTTGATTACTGTCACTCAACTTCGATCAATGAGAATAGCTGTCACAACATAGCACACTCTGCTGAATTTTTTGGTAAGGGACTATAGACACAGGGGGTTAAAAGAAATGTGAAGAGGCTAGCATCTGGAAAAGATAGATTAATTGTTGAAACTTATGTCCTGTTATGCTCAGAAGTTTTGAAATTGACGAGTTTTCTGCCCATGCCCAAGGGAGAATGGGGTGTTTCTTTTTCCCTTACACCTAAGGATGTTAGAACATGGATCCTACAGGCTTGGAGAAAGAATGCTTCACTACATGTGGGCTTCACAATGTGTATGAAGAATGCTTCACAACGTGTCCTCACACTCCTCAGCACTTAGTTGTTATAAAATCAGAAGAATATTGCTCTTCCTGAAAGGAATAACCCTATATTTGTGGAAAATACATTTCTTGAGTTGCTTAGAAATCACTTTGTCCCTTCCCTTAACCTGAGCTGGTGGTAACAAGCTTGCATCACAGCATCGCCCCTACTGACCTCTCCTCTGATTCTGCCAAACTCTAAACCAGACCGTCATCCCTCCCCCAGAAGAGATCTAACGTGTCCAAATTCCTCCTTCACAAGGGAGAGCAGTCCAATCCTCCTTATTCTCTGACTGTATTTCCTGTTGAACTTGCATCCATCCACTACTGCAGACAAGCCATGTAAATTCTTCCACTGCCTCTTGGTAATTTCAGTGATGGAGTTTGGTGACTGCAAGTGCAGCTCAAATTCCTCCTGCTTGTTTCCCAAGCTACATGCATCTGTGTACATCTGAGGCAGATGTTCCGTCACCCTGGTTTCTTGTTCCTCAATCTCTTGTTCCCATCAACCTGCAGCTTGTGCTTAAGACCCCTGACTACCCTTATCTCACTTGACTACAGATCATACTGTCCCTCCTCTGTGGTTCTTAGTTTAAGTGAGCAGTACAAATCTGGAGAGTATCATAGATAATCTATTTTCTATTGAGACACTTTATCTTGGGGTGAGAGCTGCCCACAGGCTATAAATGTAACTTAAATGATCATCTTAGGCTAGACACCACTCTTTAAGTGGCTAACATTACACAAAATTAATCCCAAACATAGAACACTTCCTGTCAGCAATGGGTGCGTTCTGGTCTTGAGGAGTCAGTTCTGCTGACATGTTCTCTGCTCCCATTTAAAGCTCAAGCTTTACATGGGTCACACACCTTTAGTACAGTGAACACTGAAGAGGACCAAATCTGAATCTAGTCTTCTTTATAAAAATGGCAGAAAAAAAAAAAAAAATCTGCTTTACTAAGCCTATTCAGAATAAATCTTTATCTGTAGTTAAAAATATGCCAAAGGATATTCATCAACAATATACAGGAATCCTGCCTTAGAAAGAAAGGCTTTATCACAGGTAAATTTAAGAAACTGATGGCAAGTATTTTATATGGAAAAAGCTAAACAAATAAAACCCAAAGCATTTTAAGACCACAAAGTTCATGCTAAACAAGGCCGTCCAGGTTCAGGGATTTACTTTTGTATTTCTAGAGCTGCATAAAGGAAAAGTAACTCCAGGAGAAAAGAAAAGCTAAAACCAAATAGTTTACCAGTGAAAGAGTGATGACAAGTTCTTGGGTTTTGTCTTTGACTAGCATTTGTCCTAATGTGTCTAATATTTATATAAAGAAAAGCATCCATGAAATCATGGGTGACAGAATCCATCACAGAATACTTCACAGCAAGTACAGGGCTTTTAATTTCAGCAAGCTTGCAGAAGGCTGAGAAGAGTAACACAGAGCACTTGTCTGTTCTACCAGTGCAAGAGGAAACACTTTTGCAATCATTAGACCTGACAGATGCAAAAAATGATATTTTTACTAGGCTGTAGGCAAATTAGTTTGCTAGTACATACAGGCTGAAATTAAACAAATAAAGATAAATTGAGGAAAATGACTGGAAAGCAAAATAAAAGCTGAAGGCTATACTGCAGCATATCATAATCAAAAGATAATACATATATTTCCCGCCTCTCCTTCTCTAGGGCATGCAGACAGCATGTGATGCAGACAGCCCTACAATCTCTGGTACAAGAAGAAGTGTAATTTTTCAGTACAGCCAAAGAAATATATCAGAGCTGGGAACTTTGCAAGAAATACACAGCATGAGCATGGCAATTTATATCAGTCCCTGCCTAACGTCTCTGAACTCTCATGAATTCTTACTGAGATTGTCAGGACCTGATTTGAAATCCTATAGTAAAAATGCAGATTTATATAATTTGTTCTAAGCATTTTGAAAAAGATTTTACTCCCTTATACTTTCCAAATAGTGGTTTTAATGCTGATATAAATTGCTAGTTTACCATTTTAGAGGTGTGGATATCTTCATTATGAATCTAGGCAATGATGAAAATGACTTGGAGGAAAGGATACACTTTTCATTGATAAGGTTGCTGCAGTTTGATTCTGAAATCTCATTCTGTTTAAAATTAGTATCTCACTCACAGAATCACTTTAGATAGAGGAAGGACACAGAAGACCATACCTCTACTACATGCGACCTCAAGAGGCAGAAGGATCACAGAAGGGAAGTTTTCAAGCTGGAGGCATGACAAGGTTCAGAGGAGTTCAGCAGAAAGCATGGGGGGAAAAGGGGCCAAGTAAGGTGTGGGGAAACATTCCTGCTTCCTTCTTAGCGACTACAAACAAGCAGTTTGTTGTGTCCTGTGCTTGAAGGCAAGAGGAAATGTGGGAGGCTATAGCTCTATATTGAATAGGTTTTTTTGTGGATGGATCCTTCCTTCTGTAGGAAGCCATGGTTTCAACCATCACCATGCAAAGGACCACTCCTAATAACTGCAAAGCCAGAAACTCCTGTTTCTCCACACATACACTTCAATGCATTTTTCTAACTACTTTTATTTATTTATTAGGAAAGGCATCCCAGGGTATGCAAATGAGATGGAGTAACAGCTTTGCCTGGTTCTCCATACCTGTTTCTTCTGACTGGAAAGTAGCACTTGATCACTTTGGCCAGCCCATTAGGACCTGCTCATGCCACATATTGTCTCGTGTCTCAGGGTGCAGTTTTAGTTTCTCTTAGCAACCCCTATTTAGACCGGGGATGTAAAGCATGTATGAACAAATCTCCACTGTCCCTACACTGCAAACAAAGGCACAGTAAAAACACTCCTGTTCATGGCACATTACTAATTGTGAGTATATAAGGAATGACTGGAACAGTCACTGAAGAAGAAAGACCAACACCTGCTCATTTCTCATCATCCAAACAACTGCCAGCTCAATGGCCTCATACAGTCTGAACCTCAAAAACAGTTTTGTAAGTGAAACATTCTCTACAACACTATCTAATTCTGTAATCCTCCTCCCTTTAGTACATGTGTAATTTGCAGAATGAAGTACAGAAATTCACCACCTACCTTCCTCCCTCAGAGCAGTGCAGAGCAAATATAAGCATTTCTTGTTATGCATCTGTTTAAGAGTATCTGGACACATTCCTTGTTTTCCACCTACACCGTACCCTTCTGGAATGGGCTGCGCTCCCATTTATTACAGTAGCAAAAGTACTTGAGTTACTGCCAGGAAGGATGCAGATGCCTGCTGTGCTGCTGGTTAGGGCTCCGTCCTGACAGTGGGCTGATCTGAGTTTGAATTCCTTTCAGAGGATTCACAGAGAAGGGAACAGAAATGAGAATTTCCATTTTCTTAGTGTGTTCTTGAAAGAGAAGCTAAGGCAAAAATATCATCATCTGCAGAAGTAGCTTTCTGAGAGGAAGGGCTAACCTCCATTCAGCCTTTGAAGTAGAGACAGTAGCACTCTGGGGTCCAGAAAATTATTCAGGGCCATGAATCCTGCATGTACAGAAGTACATCTCTATAGCCCCACAGAAGACAGCTTTAACTTCCTGAAAAGTGGTGGAATAATGGCAGAATGGAAATCTTAGTGCTGACTCTTGGCTACCTTTACTAGTTCCTTGGTCTGTATGCTGTCATCTCTGATTTAGGGAATGCATCTAAAAATCATTTACCCACTCCTCCATCAATTGGGTAAGGAGGAAGAACAACTAAACTCCACACGTCTCGGAGCTAGGGACAAGAAGCCTAAACGCTTTTACACACCCATCCTTACAAGCCTCCTTAAAGATTTCTCCAATGTCAAAGCAATTGCAAAGAACTTTAGAGATGAAGGCAAAACAGCCACTGCAATAACATCTTTAGTGAATTTAACTCTTATTTAACATGTATGCAATTTAGCTTTTGGCATTTACAGAAAGGGTTGTCTCAAGTTCATTTAACTGTATCAACTGCAGTTGAAGATTTGAAATGTGTGTGCTGGAAACATTCAAGCATTCAGTTAGCCAAGGAATACTAATACAATGTACAAGTTAGTCTGGACTGAAATAGAGACATTTGGCAAATACTGTTCATAATGAACTTATAACATCTTCAAGTGTATCTTCAATATCATAACACTATGATTATTATCATAACATTTTCAATAATCATCAGTTTGATTAAATCTGTATTTTTCTAACAAAAATTAAAAAGACATTTTTATTAAATAAGTTATTCACAAATTGATGGAACACTGATTAATCAAATTGAGAACCATCCCTTGTAGATGGAGCTCATGGTTACAGTTCTGTTTGATTATGTGTAAGAAAGAACAGGGAAAGGAGATTTTTGTTAAGAATGGGTTGTGTTTAAAATCCACAAGAACTTATCACTGAAAGCGACTGCCAGGGCCAACCAAACAGCTGATACATAGATTAAAAAAATCCACACATGGGAAGTCTCTTCATATGCCATAGGCTGTAAAACCCTTTTCAGAACCAAAACTTAAATTTGTAATAAAATATTAAAGGCTATGGCTATAATGTTGCAAGAGAGTTAAAAAGGGAAAGAGTTTGAAAGCATCACCAATATCTTAGGGTCCTGCAACAGCTGAGATACGTGAAATTAAAATGTTAAAATTTCTAGGAAGTTTACTGCATGTAAAGACTACCACATGTGAGGTTCTACACTTCATTTTCTGATTCCTGTTAACACGATCATAGAGACCATGCTTTATGATGATCTGTTTCTTCTTGTTATGAGAATTTCCTTATTCCCTGTGTCCTCTACACCTTTCACAAGCTCATATTTTGTTCTCTCCAAAGTAATGAATTAATACACTGAAAACAACTGGTCCCAGGGCTATTTCTTTAAAAAAAAAAAAAAAAGNTTGGAACATACACTTCAGCCATCTTTTGACTAGCCTGTATTTATTTAAAAAAAAAAAAAAAAAAAGTCACTGTGAGTTTTGTATCCTGAGAAATATCCTTGTAATGCTGTTTGCTGCAGTCTTCCCTCTGGCTGTGCTCCTGAACTGTCTTAGAACTCCCTGTACCCATCCTGCCCTCTCTATTCCACCCAGCTCCTGCAAGGCACTGTACCAACCAACTTAGATTTCAGCTAAGCACTAAAATCCACTTTAGTAGTTCCAAGAAATCAATTATCTCACCATCTCTGATATAATCTTCCTTTGGTAAAACTATGTTGTGATTTATCCTTCCTGCCCTCTGCCTCCCTGTTTACTCTGTCCTTCATCACTTTACTGTTCCTGTGTTCTGAGCACACAGCAGTTTGTGCAGCAGTCTCTGCACTTCGCTTTGGGATCCTCTGGGGACAAGGGCCAGGATCACGAGCAAACTCTCTGAGAAACTTGAAGGTGCCTGCTGCTGTCAGGCAAAGATAAGATAAAGGGACCCACGAGGCCTGAGGAAGTTCTACCAATTTCTAATGAGCATGACAAGATGCTTTTGACCCAAGGCACCTGCAGCCTTTATTGCAGCTGCCTTCTCATTACAGAGGTTCAAGAACACTTTCAGCTGATGCTTAGGAGAGGCCTATATAAGAGATAGGCCTAGAGCACAATTCCCAGAGGCAGCCAACAGCACATCAGCTTGTTCAGAAAAATGGAAAGAAGAAGAAAGAGGAGGTCAGAAAAGAGAGACAGACACAACTATCTTCAAGCCAGCATAAACAGTGTCTGATATGGTAGTGACATAGAGTTAGTTGCCCAGCAGGTTTTGGAGTAGCTGACTCTGCAAGACTAGAGGCTTAAACCCAGGTGGTGCTTTGGATGGTGGAAGCAGCCCTCCAAGTTCCAGGTGGCACAGAGCGCCTGGAACATCATTTTGATGCTAGGGGTGATGGACCTCTGCCCTGCTGCAAGTGTACTGTCTTTGAAGGGCTGTGTCATCAAGTAAAAGAGTTAGAGGAGAAAATCATCAGGCTGTGCAAATCAGAGATAGAAGAGAGACAGGGTCTTCCTGAAGACACTACAGCTTGAATATTCCTAGACTCCAAACTGCAGTGGAGATGCAGGTATCGTCCATCCCAAACTGGTGACCTCTGGCACCAAGAAGAAGACTCCTGCAAAGGCTTACAACTATGAAAAAGATTCACCACCCTCAAAGTTGAAGAGGAGCTAGAGTGATTTCAAGCAAAGTATCTGCGTCAACTGACACTAAACCATGCAAGACCACCAGAAAGAAGTGGCATGAAAGAGTAATGGGTGGCTCCTTGCTAGAGAAAACAGAGACACCCATCTGTGGACCTGTCCTATCATGTAGAAAGGTTTCCTAATTGCTGGGGACCTGGATCCAGGATTTTGTGGAAGGACTACCAAAGATGTATGACACTCTATTACCCCCTGGATTCTTCCATGCAGGCAGCAGTGATGCCTCCTGAAGAGTATCAAAAGTGACTTCAGAGCTCAGGGTGCAATAGTCAGGAGCATGGGGACCCAGGTGGTGTTTCCCTTCCTCCTGCTAGTGAAGGGAAAGTTTGGACCAGATGACCTCCAAAGGTCCCTTTTCACCTCAAACATTCTGGAATTCTGTAAACTTACAAAACACTACAAACACTACTGATGTCCTGTACATAGTTACCTCAAACAGATATTAGACATCTTCAGTTACAGCTAACTCAGATTTAAAGTCATACCTTGTGCTTTAGAGTAACAGTTTAGGCTTCAGAATTCTTCTGTAATTCATAGGTATGTCTAAACTGCCTTGGAAAATAACATTTTTATGAAACTCAAATTAGAATTGTGATGTCTTTTGGTGCAAGACCCAAGGCAGAAGATTTAGAAACAAAGAATGTCTGGTTCATGTGTCATACATTTCCAAAAGTTGTGATACAGGTCAGTAGCTCGAACTATGATACTGATCTGCAATAAGGTTGATTTTTGTCAGCCACAATTTGGAAGCCACATTTTCAAGCTATGAAAGTATTTAAAATATAATTTTCATATACACTCACTGGGAGCAAACAAGTTCAGAATATGCCTGTGGCAAAAAAAAAAAATTCCTAAGAAAAGGGGTTGTAATGGGGAATGTAATTAAATTTACCAGGTTACATCTCTCAAAGATGCTTTCTCGCTCTCAGAAAAGACATTCTGTTCAACGATGTAGGACACTTCTCATCTACAAATAACACCCTACTGTGTAGCTCAATGCACCCAGACCATTTCCAAAGGGACAAATCTAGGATAAAATTCTCTTTGCCTTCTCACCATTCTTTGTATCATAATCCTATGAACTTCCCATAATCTCATGGTCTCTAAACATTCACCAGAACCCAGAAGAGCTATGCTAATTCTAGGACTTCAGTAGCATTCAAAACCTCTAGAAATTCCACTTTAACTCTGACAACTTCTCCCTGTTTCATTTCCATCACATTGTTACATTTTTTTCAAATTAAAAAATTCACCATGGAAACACTCTTCTCTAGCAAGCAGAAATGTCTACATCCACTGCATGCCCCACTCCCTGTTGGAGGTGATCAAGTTTCTCAAAACCAAAAAATAAAAAGCTTTCATTGACCCACCATATAAAATCTTTACTCTGAACATCAATTGATGTCCCTATGAAAGTTAAATTCCCACTTTTCCAAAGAACATGAGACCTACAAAGAAAGTTATAACCACTGAGCCCGAGTCATCCTGAAAATGGAAGCTTAGCTTTGGACAGATGAGCTTATTCATGACTAGGCAATGACTGCTAAGATCAGGTAAAACAGAGAAGGCGGCAACTTGGGGCAGGGGAGAAGACTGCCCCTTTCATCAGCAGCCTGCAGTTCAGGGGGAGTAAATAAAACATGAAACTGCACTGGAAGCCAAATCACATGCAGATCAATCTGCCCACCCAGGCAAATGAACAAAGACTGGCCAGATGTTATCAGCTTCGGTTCTTATTTCTCTGGGAGAAATGCCTGAGATATGCCTGCCTGAGCCATATGCTACGGAGTGGTCCACATCATCAGTTCACTCAAGATCCCTGGTGCAATGATGTAGTGCAGATAATCAGAGGCATTTTATTAATGACAAGACAGATCCATGTTTTGGCAAATGACAGAGAATATGTGAAAAAAATCTTACTAGAGTAGTATTAATCCTCATCTTAGGCCCTTTCTTCCTTTTCTATAGAGCAAATTAATAAGAAGAAAAGAAGGCAGAATTGTTTCCCTACATATGTTCTCCTACATTTTTAGATTTGAAGTCCAAGAGGGATGACTGTGATATCTTTTCTTAAACCCTTTTCTTAGGAACAAAGGTGTCTCTCCTTCTGCAAAGTTTTCACTCTCCTCCCAGGGCACAGAAGGTTCCTCAATCTGATGAAACTCAAAAGTGAATGATCACAAAACTTTCTAAAAGCAAGTATTAAGACAGAGAAAAGATGGTATAACCTTGGGTGGACACAACCAGAATAATACAGAAATAATCACAATTCTTATTAAAAAAATTAGTCTAAAAATAAAAATCCCAGTAATTCTATTCATGTATAGACAACAGCACTGAATAAAACATACAAAAATACTTAGAAATTACTCTTACATCCTGAGCTAATTCTAGCTTTAATCATTCATAATAAGAGCGATAGGAAATGGATGTATTTTTGAAATGGATCTTAAGTAATGGCCCCGTCCTGCACATGCTAAATTCAAGCAATTGAACAGCTGCTTTATCTTCATGACTCCAGTGCTTGCAGATTACCTTTCACGTGGATTCTGTTAAATTTGCACACTCTTCTGGGAAGGTTCATCGTTCCAAAAGACATTCCATGACTTTTCCAGGATTTTATTTTAACCTCTTAGCAATCAAGATCCTAAATTTTGATAAAGTGTTTCAGAAATGGTTATTTCAGTGAAGTGAGCTTATTCTCTTCTGATTTGGACAATATGACATTTTCCTACCACTCATCTACATCATGTGCACAACTTTGGCCACTTCTAAATTTTATTACTGCAACATCGATTTTAATTTGAAAATATCCTGCAATTGCCTAATGAATGGAAAATAATTAGATACCAAATCAAAACTATTGTGTGTGTGGGATGATTGCACTTTAAATCACTGTTTAGAATCATATTTCATCCTTGTATTATAATCTTCTAAAAAAACAAGAATGAAAGCATAGCAAAACCCAAAATAGAATGAGGACAATGTTGTGGTATAAGCAATAAAACTTCCATGTGCAATGCTAACATCTGTTACAACAAGCATTGTCTTGGAACATTTTTCCAGTATAATCCAAATGGTAATTTTGTTCTTTGATTCTCGAATAGTCTTGGTTTCAGATAAAGTGATGATTTTTATATCAGATCCATAAGGAAACTTAACTGTATGAAGCTTCTAAACCATGAGGTATAAAGGTCTATAATGTACTCCTGCTTATTCAATCCTG
Source organism: Chloroceryle aenea (assembly GCA_013399075.1). Taxonomy (NCBI): domain Eukaryota; kingdom Metazoa; phylum Chordata; class Aves; order Coraciiformes; family Cerylidae; genus Chloroceryle; species Chloroceryle aenea. The sequence goes on along the minus strand of VWZY01006730.1, from coordinate 69,220 downwards.
TGTTGCAAATACCAACCTAACAAACATACACGATGTAAAGTTTAAACATGAAGGAACAGTGAGCAGCTCTCTAAAAAATTCTAAAGTTTGATTTGGTTTTGTTCAAGACACCTGAAATTTGACAAGGACTGCTTCCATTCATGGTAATCCTGGGGTGTCGTAGGGTGATAACAGAGAGTGAAACTTCAGTGCAAGATGAGACACAATATAATACCACTGCATAGCTCTAATTCTCTGCCAGGTGATATTCTAACTCCTTTTCTTTTTCTGTTTTTGTTTATTTGTTGGGGTTTTTGGAGTTTTGCTTGTTTGTTTTGGAAGCTTACAAAAAAATAAGAAATGTATTAGGAAACAGAAAAAAAAAGAGGTGAAAAATACTGGATAAAATAATACTGTCATTTAAAAACAAAAAAAGTTTCCTAGCATGAATGACATTTCCACAACAGGCCAAAAAGACACTTATGCATTCCCTTCAGAAAAATGAAGCAAGTAACAACCTGCATTCTATATGCTAAATATCTTCCTTTCAGATTCTTAAATTTCTTACTGAAAGAAATGCCTTGGTCTCTTCCATTTTAAATTACTGCAGCGATTCTTGCCCCTTAAACCGCTTCTAAACACCACTGAAGATACAGTTTCCCATTTATATGAATTGTATCCTGGGATACTGGTAGAACTCACTTTCAGAAACCGCGTTTCTATGAAATCTTCATGTATCAATTTGAATTCTAGGAAAACATAATTATAAAACAGAACAGGGGAATTCATTCTTCTTCAGAAGCTCAAGAGAACTTCAAGCAAGTTGTTCCTAAGATTTTGCTGTCAAAATCAAAAGAACTGGGAACAGGCAGGGCAATCTATATAGGAAGACATCTATGCCTGTACTTCTGCTCTGCCAGACAACTTAGAAACTACAAGGACAGAATCTCCGTATTTCTGTTTACCGAACTCACTGGAACGATCCTCAGTAAAAGAAGTATAGGGCTGACAGCAGGAGAAAACCAAGAAAGTAAAACCTCATTTTTTCATTTTTGCTAGCATTTTTGCATCAGTAGTTCACAAATTTCAAGCTATACATCTTTGTTGAAAATTTGCTTCTGATTTTCTTTTGAACCAGCGAAAGAAAAATAAAATCCCTCTTTCTTTAATACAATATAGATTTCTGCAAATGCTTAAAAGAATATTTAAGGCCATATCAAGGCATCTCAAGCATCCTCCAAACACAGGAAGGATAGACTATGTCAGTAGCAGTCCAGTAACAATGAAAATAATGACAAATTTTGTCTCAAAACCTTCATACTGGTATTTCAAAGAAGGCCTAACAACTCACTGGATTTCCAGTTGGCTTTATAAATATTACTGAACACAGCACAGAAGTGATCTGTTTAATTTGTCCTGACTATAGCAATCTATGTTAGAATAAGATAACTCCTTCCCCCAAAGCAGTTGAACACATGGAGATGTGAAAAATTCCTGAGTGGAACCAGGGAAGGGAAGACATGGAAGACAGAGATTTTTTCATTTCCTTTATAGAGACAAACACATGAAACAGTAAAAGGAATCTGAAAGGCTTTGTGCAAAGAATGAAATGGCACAGAAAATAAACAAAAAGCTGGATACAGTACAGAGAAGATACACCATCTTGAAATAATAAGAAACATTAGAAAGAGAGTTTGAAAATTTCTACAGTTAAACTGTAACATTTATAATGTCTCATTTTGGCTGCTCTCATTCTCTCCATGCATTTTCTCTTGTTTTTCTCTTACTGTATTTTGTGTCTCATACCTCTTCTGTCTCTTCTACTTTTCTGCTCTCAAAGTTGGGGGTACATGGCTCCTAGTATGAAATCACTGGGTATTATGCAGAGCTTTCAGCTTAAACATTGCTGTTATCTGGTAAATTTGATACTTTTACGTTCATTCTTGGAGAAAAAGTATTATTTTTATTGCTGCCCTAAAACCTTTTGGCAACTGTGATGAAGAATAGAAATCTCTGCTCTTCTATGTTTCCTCAGAAGCAAGACTGAGAAGTCAGACTATGTAATCACTCCTTGAAGTCTGCATAATGTATACCTACAGCCATCAAAACCTGGTGTCTCAAGCTTGTTTTCTGGCTGAAATTTGAAAAGTCACCACATATCTAATTTCTTTGCCCTGCCTAATCCCTCTCAGCCCCTCAGTAACTCTCTCATTGCATCTGCTTGTCCAATGCTTATCAGAAGTGACCATGAGATCAGATCCTAGTTTGTAGACTCTACAGTGAGAGAGAAAGTCCAGCTACAAGAGTTGTAACTGGACTTTTGTGAGAGAGTCACAAGAGAGAATATTTTATCTTTTATTTTTCATGTTGTTAATCTATTTCATTAGCTTACTGCACACTTCTCATTTCTTCTGTCTTTTTGAAATGCCACCTACACTGATAAAATTACATTAAGAGTTCTCAATATTTCCAGGAAGAAGCAGAGAAATCACATAAAGAGATGACTATTAAGAAGGAGAGGAAAACAAAGATTCACTTGAGACGATCAGAATTTAACTTGTTGTAAAAACAGTCCCAGACAGGATACTCAGTGGGAGTGAAATATATATTTTTTAAAATCTAGAAATATCATGAATATGCCACCAAATGTGAAGTTAAAATGCATTTCAACCAAATTTTAACATGACTGGGGAACAAAAGGAAACAACTGAAGCCAGTCTAGAGGAAGTGTCCTATTGTAAAACAAGGAAGCCAGAACCTCTCAGTGTTCCAGTACAATCAAGTGTCAACTTTCAGTTTGAAACAGTATAAACAAAAAATATGTATAAATAAAATCTTCAATGTGCTGGAAAGAAGAGTAAAATACTGAAGTAAGGTAAACTAGAATTACTGATTAGCAAATACATAATTACTTGAAAGCCAGTACAGATTATACATTATTTTGTTTCACAGTCATATTCTGAAGCCTTTACTTCTACAATACTGTTTGTTCCCAACAGCTTTGAGTTACTGGTAATTAAATACGACTTAATTTGCATGACTCTTCCCAGTGAAACATGAAACACAGAAAACACAGATGACAGGAATATTGCCTGGTTTGCCTAATTCAAAATACAGTCCCCAAAAAGGTAGTGCTAGACAGCAGCAAAACTGGAGGAACCAATTTTGCATAATCTCCAGTCAGCTGAAAGCTCACCTGGGAACTGGAAACACGAAATGGTCAGGACTTTTCTGAGTACTGTGTGTGCAACATCTATAATTCTTTATGGAACTGTAATTCTTCAGCTATAATTCTTCAGGGACACTAGAGCTAGCCCTGCTTTGAGCAGCAGGGCAGACCAGACAAACTCCTGGGGTGTTTTCCAACCTATATAATCCTTTGATTACATACCATAGCAAACACTTAAAAGCTGAAAAACCTGGAAGTATTCTGTAACCTCATTTATAAATCTTTGCCACAAAACTATTAACTTTTGAAACAGAATCTTCTCCCCGAGGATGAGAACAGGGCAGCAATCCACAAAATCTAGGACACAGAAGCACAGTAGGTATGAACTTGTCCTAGTTAAGTAACAGAACTGATGAAGTTTGTATATTACCCTTCCACAATTTAAGCATTAATCCAGTGGAAGAGACATATCTGGTTTCTACAAACAGACCTGAATAACTCACAAAGGATGTTAACAGTGAGCTGCGCTATTGTCAACCATAGAATTCAGGTCACTTGAGAAGTCATAACCCTCGGGATCAAAGAAATGTCAAGAAAGGGAACCTCAAGCCATGCTTGAGGAGTTGTTGAGGGTTGTCATCAGTGGTGCAGAGTCAAGCTGGAGGCCTGTGGTGTTCCCCAGGGATCAGTATTGGGTCTAGCTTTGTTCAGTATCTTCCTCAACAACCTGGACCAGGAGATAGAGTGTATTCTCAGCAAGTTTGCTGATGATATGAACCTGGAAGGGGTGGCTGATGCACCGAAAGACTGTGCTGCTATCCAGTGAGATCTAGACAGTCTGGAGAGCTGGGTGAAGGTGAAGCTCATGAAGTTCAATAAGCACAAGTGTATAGAGTCCTACATCTGGGGAGGAATAACACCAGGCACCAGTACAGGTTAGGGGTCATCCTTCTGGAAAGCACCACCACAGAAATNAGAGGTCCCTTCTAACCCCTAACATTCTATGATTCTATGATCTCTCTTTATATATATGAATATATATTCTCTATGTGCTTTAAGAGACAAAAGCATGATGGCATAAATTTCTCCGTCCTCTCTACCTACTTTTTGTGTCTCTGTGTGACCTGAAGACCAAGGAAGATGTAGCATTTGTTTAAAAGAAAGGTACGTTTTTCTACCAAGTAAAAGGAAATTGGTGATAACAAAGTGTCTGCAGGAAGAGTTCTCAGGAGAAATGGCTGAAACAGAAGCAAGAAATCTTCTGTAATTTTGGCCTTCAGAAATAAATTAAGACAAGACTGATAATCTAAGCAATTGAGACAACTGTCTTATTACAAATCAAGGTAAACAAACAAAAAAAACCACCACCCCCCCCCCAAAAAAAAAAGAAAAACCAACAACAACAAACAAACAAAAAAACACCAACGCAGCTTTATGACTTTCTGGGGCAGATAACTTGTGGACAAGTTAAGTAAACTTTAATTAACACGATATAAGATCATAGTACAAATTGCAAACAGATAGAAGAGAATGGCTCTATCTTGCTGCTAAGAGTAAAACGCCCTGAGCCACTACACAGTCCTCTCAATGACCTCATTAATATATTTCTGCTTATTTTATTTTATATGAGATGAAATTCAGTTACTTCCAGTCTATTGGCCTGTAACACATTTTCAGTATAGAAAAGAAAATTCATAACCTAAGCTGAGTGGCATTTTACAAGAAAGAGGTAAGTTTTAGATGTTATTCAACAATTTTGTCACTTCCAAATAATGTCAGAAGGAGAGGTTTGTTTCATCTTCCTTTAGAGGGAAAATTGTGGTTTCAGTGGACGTATAGACCTACACCATCACCTGGAGGTCTCTAACAGGCCTTAACAGTCCATCCTCTGGGACCTCCACCCACACATTTAGTCCCCTGTCTTCAGTCTCTGCCATGAACCTGCCCAGCAATCACCAGACCTGACCCTGACTTGCAGACTGATTACCTTTCTCAGCCTTGGATGTGCCTTATCACCGTGGACTTACTTGCCTGATGGTTTGCACCCTTGGCTGAGCCTAGCCTTGACCTCCAGGCCTGCCTTACAACCTTGCAGTGGGACTGTGGTTTACCCATCACATGTTCTTCCCCTCTGTTGCTTGGTGGCTGCCATAACTTACTGCTCCCAGATAGGCGAGGAATTATTTCCTCCATCTTTTCCTGTGTTTTCTCTGTCTGCACAGAGAAGGAAGAAACTGCGCAGAGCTGAAAAGGGAAGGATGGAACTCTAATAATTTCAAGGACTCAGGACTCAACATGCTCTATAAAAATAAAATCAAGGAAATTTTAACTGGATCTTGCATGATCTGAAGGCTTTAATGAATCACATTAAATGAGTTTGTAGTCTGACACAGAAGGCTGTTGTTTACTTTTCAAGAGGAATGGAAAGACTTTGAACTCAAGTGCAGCACTCTGTCAAACCCCTTAAGGCTGAAGTTTTAACATTTCTTAAGTGACCCTGACAGACATGAAATCCATCCCTTTGTCCCAAAGGAAGACCAAGAATCCCCATGTTATGTTTGTTAGTCTTATCTTAACAAGCCCTACACGATGAAGGTTCAAACACCTACCCAGTCTATTCCACTGCTTTCCACTTTCGATCTTTCTCATAAAACATGTTTCTAGATTACTGAACTTTTTTTATAGACATCTCTGGTCTACTTCTTCCTTGAAGACAAGACTAAACCTGATGTTCCAGCTTCCATCTAATGAGCGCTAAGTAGTATTGAAGTTTACTCTGTATGTTTTTTCAATATTACATTACACTGAGGGTGGTAAAACAAGAGCTGTTTGCTTCCTTTCTACTTTATACCTTAGGTCAAGAAGTCTGACATTCTTGACCCTTACCCAGGCTGTGGTTCACAGCAATGCTTCCTGTATCTTTCTCTGGAGATCTGCTGCCTAGATGGTCATTTTGCACTTTTCCACTTATACATTATTTATATTAAAACTTTTCTCTACTTGACACTATCATTCTGAAACCTAATCCTATCATCTGCAAAGTGCTTGCAGCATTTCCCAAGCAGGTATCAACTACAGATTTAATGAACATGTTCTCTATGCCACTATCTAGAGAAAACCTTATCTCTTTCTAGAGAAAACCACTTGACAGAATCTCATCCTTCTTGTTTGACAGCAAACCACTGATAACTACTCTTTGAAATTATAATTCCAAGACAGATGGGGATAAAGCACAGCATACTTCTTGGTGACTTTTTGCTTCAGCGTTTGTTTTAAAAGCAACTGATCAGATGTTAACTAACCTTGGTGACAGGAATATTGGTTACAGACTGCTCTTACAGTGTTTTCCTCAAGATCAAGTGTCCCTACTTTTCACTGCTCTTAAGGAGTATCTTTAACATTTTTATAAAACATTCATAAAACATCGCATCTATCACTTACCTCATCTCCTTGAGACCTGTTATTTTGTCATAGAGGGAAATTAATTGCTTTACATGATTTATTCTTGACAAATCCATTTTGACTATTGTTTAGCATCTTTTTATCTTCTGGGTGATTCCAAGCAGATTATCTGATTAAGTATCTTTCCAGGAATTAAATATAGCCTGACTGGTCTATAATTCCCTGGGTCTTCATGTGGTTTTTTTTTTTGGAAAGACAGACAAATCACTCACTTTTTATCCTTTAATTCTCAAAGCTCATAAAGACAAGACTCTAAGATTTCCTAAGTACTCCACGGTGAATTAATTGTGCCAGACAATTTGAAAATATCTGACTCATCTAAGCAGACTCTAACCTGTTCTTCCCCCTCTTCACTAGTTTTAATTAAGCTAGCCTTCAGAACACAGTCAGCCTTTTTTTAATGAATGCTGAGGAAAAAAACCAAAACCAACAAAATTGGCATGCCTCTACTAGTTTGGTCTCTCTGTCAATTAATGGACCAACTCTTCCCCTTGTTTTTCTCTGGTTAATTACTCGTAGGATGTATTCTTCTGAATACTTGCTTGGTAAAATCATGCTAAGTCACTTGGCCCATACTTTACTTCAACTTTTATGACCAAAATGTTGCTTGGGGTGAAACGTGAAAGATTTGGTCTTATCAGTTTGTGGGGCTTCAGTCATTTCTGTCTTAGCTCCTACAATATTTTCAGCCATAGAATTAGCAGACGTTCTCCTTCAATGTACAGACACTTCAGACAAAAAAATCAGAGCATAAAAGGAACACAATGAAATTAGACTTATTCTCTCTTTTAAGTGATTTCTTTGCACTTGGGTGCAATGATCTTGGGTGCTAAAAGCAGACAAGAGAAAACAAGGGTAGTTTTTATATAGACAGTCAAATAAACCCCAGAAGGGAATTAAGCTTATTCAGTATAGCAAATGTGACGTAATAAAACAAATTCAAGTCAGACTGAAACAGTGAGCCTGTTTCTTTTTACTTGCTATTATTAATGAAAGAACTAGCTCCTGGGAAGTATGATATTAGCAGCAATCTTTTTTTTACCTTAAATTATGCAAATCTTACCTCAGAGAACCTTTGTACATCCTGGGTTAAAGTTCCTACTCTCTTCCACTGATAGTGTTTGAGTAACTTCAAGATTGCTGGATTCACTGCATTATCAGATGGCACTGTCCGGAAGAAATAAGGGTATTTTTTCTTATCAGCCAACTCTGGTGTTGTTGCTGCAAATGAAAGCTGAAACAAACAAACAAACAAACAAAAACTGAAGTCACCATAAGTCATTTAGCCAGAAGAAAAAAACAAACAATGCTCTTCTCAGACAAGAATCCACCATACATTGTTGTCAGGTAGAGAATTTTCATCATCCAACAGCTTGGAAGTCCTACCAGCATCATTTACTCATTTACTTTCTAAGGGGTTTTTGAAATACCTTAGCTCTATAACCCACCTGTTACAAAAGTAATCTAGGGAGTCATCACAGTCAGTGATGTAAAATCACCTGTTTGAGATCATGTATCTTACACATGCTGAGAGCAAGAAGGTCTAAGGGAGTAAATCTTTATGATGAATTCCCCACTGACTTCCTCCTACATTCTCATCATAAAAGTTGATAATAGCTCCAAGTGGATATTCTCCAGCCCTTATATATCTTTAAATTAGAGGGTAAACCTCTAGTGGCACTTCTCCCTATCTCCAGGTAATAAAACAGTTCTAGGTAGCAGAAAAAGAGAAAATAATTACAGCAGCCAAGGCTGCAGCTCCAAAGTTTACCTGGCTCCCACATTCATCCACTGAAGCAGACCCTGTGATCTGTGCTATCAAAGGGGACTCAGTGTCTAATTCTACACATCTGAAAACACTGGCATTTGTACATGATTGAGAATGCTTACAATGAAAGAAAATAGGAAACCTTTTAACACTCACATGCATACACACAGAGAACCTGCCAAAACAAAAACCAAACATAACACTTTTACCTAAGTTAAATGCAGCATACATTTTGTGAGTGATTTTCAGGCAGTGTTATTAAGGGGATGCCTGCATATTTCCTTTTTGAAAATGCTGCTTTTCAAAATTACTTATGGTTATTCCCTCCAATATTTTTCAGGTGGCTAGGAATGTGTTCCTCAGGGTTTTTTTTTCAGTCATGCATAGTACTTGATTTGGTTTTTTTTAAAGTACTGATTTAATGCAAATTGGTCTGTTGAAAAATAAGCTCCAGTCAGCAGCTAGAGAATATTTTTTATGACCTTCTACTGCCATGTATTTCTGAGGTAAATCCTATAGCGACTGCTCTTCTATTAGGTTATATGAACAAAGTATGCTGAGGTATTGTGATACTGTAATCTTGATTTTCCCAAACCATATTGGTTGGCTCACCTAGAACTTCAGAACATTTAGCAATCAGCAATGAGACTGTGAAGAGCTGATTTCAAGGGAAAAATTAAGGTCTGCCAGGTAGACATGCCCAGCTTTTCTGACTAGCCTTTCAAGGCTGAACAGCATGCAGCCACTGCATAATGAAAGTGGAAATAAGGACCTGTACTTCTGACTGAAAAAGAGAGAAAATTTGACTTTAGAAATCCAGCAAGAAGAGGAGTGCCTCTCCGCAGCCTGGCTGCTTCCAGCCTGGGAACTGCAAAGGACTTGCTTTTCAAGTTATTATGGTTTTGGATCGAATGTAATTTGATTGATCCTTAAGAAAAAGAAGTAAAGAGCAACACTGAAGTAACAGCAGTGACAAGCAACATCAGCAAGGTTCACCTAACTCAGGTTCACTGACTGAATAGTAAATTTTTCTGATGAAAAGTACAAAAAGCCTTAGTAATGCAGAGCATCTCTATAGCTGTGAGCTGATTTTAGGATGAAGATCTGTGATATAATCAAGGCAATTCAGATCCATCTTTTGGTATTTGAGTAACTTAATGTACTTAAATTAGTATCCTAATTGCCTAAATATCCTTGGGAAACAATGATACCTCTCTTCATTGATAAATAAAGAGGAAGAACACAGATTTCTCAAACATGTCAAGGGAGACAAATCCAGGTTTATAGGTAATACTAATGACACCTGAATTACAAAAGAACATTCCTCTTCATTTTCTTTTTGAACAAAGATTACATGAAAAAATAAAATGGGAACATTTCATGCTCAAACAATTCTTGGAATGTAGGGTATGTTCAGAGGCCTTTCTTTCAAGCATCACATATACCATCTTGGTCTCAACCTGTATCATGCTGCCATTTTAATAAGACACTCATGAGAGGTGAAATAGTTATGTCAGTCCTTCCTTTTTTTTTTCCTCCTCTATTCTCACCAAAATTAAGTCACCGAAAAAATTTAACTTTTCAGAAAATCATCTGTTTGAGGGTTTGGGGACATGCAATGAATTTAATCCAACAATCATCCACACTCAATATTCTGCTTTGAGAGAGACAAGGAAGGAAAAAGAAAAACAATTCATTATGTTTTAAGAAGTGGTAATGAAAAGATCATGTTAATAAATAAATTGACACAATGTAGGCTTACTGTGTTGTACCACAGCTATATAGAAATATCAGTAAAATATACATAACAAAAACTTTAATCTGTGTGATAAAACACATAAGACTACAACACTGCCCTCTCCCATATATGTTGAGATGGCACAGACCTTACAAACTGAACATAAATCTTCTGTATTTTAGGGCTGAAGTCGTTAATTCATGGCTGATTTGAAACTGGAACCTACTGAAAGACAAAGTTGTCATAGTTCCTTCATTCTACAGGACTGAAAGCCATAAAGATCTGATTTTGCTTTTGTTACAGAATTTATTTTTATAACTTTTAGTTATTCAGTTAAAAAAATATCTGGATGAGTGGCAGTCCCACTCTCATATTACTCTTTGCAAGCCACAAAAGTACTATTTTTCACATCACTGTATTTTCAGAGCATACATACTCATGTATTGCTAAAAAGAAAATGTCTTAGAGGTATTACATAGCTGCCTCTGTGTACAGGAAGAGTGACAAAGTTCTAAATGGGATTATAACCCAGCAATAAATGCCTGTGGGGTATATGATGTCATTCCTTTCACAGAAAATTATTTTACATAACTGCAAAAGGTGATGGCCAAAAGTCAAACTTCAAGAAGGGATAAAAGACAGGAAGGAAGTTTTATTTAGTTATAAAATGGAGAACAGAGTGGACATAGAGCAGGTGGTATATCATAATTGTGTGTGTGGTGTTTATGTCTGCGCATATGCAAACAGACTCTGTGCATATGTGCATGTAGATCTAGAGAAGAAAAAATCATTCATATGTATATAAATTTGAATACTCTCAGAAAAACTGAAGCTACTCTCAGGTTAACAATAAGACTTTTTTCTTTAGTATATCTGCTTACAATTCAATATAATCTGTGAGCAACTGCTTCTGAACTTAAAAATGAGTGTATGCAGGGAAACAAACAAAAGCTATGACTTGGAGATTTCAGAGACAAAACATCTGAAAAGTTTTAAATGAAAAAGAAGATAACATTCACCATTCAAGTAAGAATATTAATGATAGTACAAAATGAGAACCAAAGAGACCAACATACTGAAAAAAAAAATGTTTCTTCATAAAAGCTGTAACTTAGAAGTTCTGCTGCCTTAATATCACAATTAAGTCTGATCAAATTCTAAAATGAAATACTTTAACAGCTAAAATGTACCATTTCTGACTTTTTAAACTATTACCACTGCTCATGTGACCACTATATAAATGCATTACAGTTAGCAGAGTTTCATCAGAATGGATTGTCTGCACATCTTAAAGAAAAACAATAATGTTAATACATAAAGCATGAAAGGAAGTGGCGCAAAGGAGATGAAGTTCATTTACTTCTGCAATGTTTACCTTACCGTGGTGCTCTCCCTGTACTATACCACACAGACCACGTGGGAGCAAAAGCATAGCTAACTGGAGACATTCATATAGGGTGGCTGCAAGCAGTTTTTCAGACTAAGTCCCAACCCCACTGAAGTCAATGCCAAAACATCCACCAGCTTCCTTAGAGCCCAAGTTTCAAGCCTATGATCTAAATACCTGGAAACGGGTGAGATTTAACTACAGTGGTGTAATTGCAATGCTGTAGATTATCCTGACATTTTGCAGTATGCCTGGACTCAGATCTGCAGTTGTGCCAATTCTTCTCTTTGAAAGATAAATACAAGGCTGGCTCAAGAGTGAGCTGAACAGTTGTGCTTCATTTCTAGCAATGGAGAAGCTGAGCAGAAACACAGCTAATGGCTTTGTCTTACCCTGTGAATAGAGGGGAAGCAACTAATAACAGTTCTGGAATGGATCCAAAGTAAAATAATTCAGGAAGCAGTGTGAAACAGAAAAACAACAAAACATTACAAATGATGAGAAAGGACCAGATAGCACTATGTGCGTACAAAGAGCACCTTATGGTGAAGAGGTTTGAGGCTATACAATGAAGGATGTTTTCAGGAACAAACTTGGGAAAAAACAGGCCTGAAAAATTGTCCAAAATTTAAAAAGCCAATGAGGCAGATTTCACTTTCAGATTTAAAAAAAAAAAATCCAACCAAGTATTATTCCACAGAAGTCAAGGAAATTTCTTTGGGTTCACTCTGAGAGTGAAAGTAGAATTTGATAATGGCGAGGACAGAAGAGACAATGTTATACAATTATTCTGACAAATGGCTCAGCCTAATATGACAGATGGCTAGGTTAAGGAATTCGAACAGGTGGACTTTGCTGAAAAACTGAAAAATATACAGAAGGATTTCATCAAGGAGGTTTTGGGGTCAGACATGTGTTTTGTTAAACTAAATTTTCTCCAGAAAGGTAATACTTTTTTAAAGAGGAAAATATTATTTTCTTGAAAATCTGTACAGTTTCATGGAAGGGCTGTGATCTACACTACATAGAGTGAAATTTTTTTTTTGAAAAAAGAGGTTCCAACAAAGTGTAGAAAGGAATCAGTCTGCAGAAGGGGAGTAAAAGCTCTATAACCCTATATTAAGCTGAAATGAGGTATAATAGATTAAATCAAGAACATTAATCAAAATTTCTTTCAGGTTAAAGCAAGCATGCTCCCATTAAGGGAATAACAGTGCATTCCCTCAAAGAAAGTCAGCACAGAAGCAGGAGCTATGGTGATAGGATCTATCATTTGTTTAAGAAAATGAGATGCAACACTGATGAAACCAATGAGAAGACTAGGAGTTAGGTAAGAGAGGATGGATCTTCGAAAGCTGAAACAAAATCATAAAACACTATATACAGTGTATATATTCCATATAGAAATCCAGAGGTTGGAAGCTGGAAGGCTGAAGCAACTCTAGAGTTCCAAGAACTGCCAAGGGAAGGGAAGCCACTAGAAATGGAAAGTGGTCATCTGGTGTTTGGTTGTTTTATTATCTCTTGGAAACATCTGTGCTAGATTATATGATCCTGCTCTGGCAGGGGGGTTGGACGTGAAGATCTCCAAGGTCCCTTCCAATCTCTGACACCCTGTGATACTTGTGATACCCTGTAATTTGTGTTTCAATTTTTTCACAGCAATAAAGTACAGAAGTCCAGGAAAAATAAAAGAGCAGAACTATCCTGGGGGTAAAATGTCACTCTAATCTAAGTCACCAGGTCTGTTTAGGAGTCACATTTATTAAGAGGACTGTATTAGCTAAAGAAAATCAATAACACAAACCCTTTGCAAAGTTACCGTAGATCCATAAAAGGAAAGCACACGCCCCCCATAAAGCCAAGTGGTGAGAGGATCAGAAGCATCTTTCACTATAAACTCCCCAGCAGCTCATAGGAGGCCCCTGACAGGTGCCCCTGGGAGGTGGTTCCAGAGCATCTGCATTTGTCAATCCAGAGTCATGTTTACAAATCAGGAGAAACAGCTTATTGGCCTAGGCTTCAGCACTGTGGCTTATATAAGTATTTTATTAATGATCCATAGAAATTTAAATCTGCCCCTGTTGCTGTGAAACCAGTTTTTTATACATGGCAGATATCACCTCTACTGGGGCCTTTCAAGACTTAAGGGGGGGCCTATAAGAAAGATGGCACAGTCTTTTTAGCAGGGCCTGTTGCAACAGGGCAAGAGGTAATAGCTTTAAACTAAAAGAGGGAGATTTTTACAAGATATAAGGAACAAATTTTTTATAGTGAGGGTTGTAAAACATTGGAATAATTTGCCCAGAGAGGTGGTAGAAGCCCCATCCCTGGAAGCATTCAAGTTCAGTTTGGACAGGGCTCTGAGGAACCTGATCTTTTTGAAGATGTCCCTACTCACTGCAGGGGGTTTGGACTAGATGACCTTTAAAGTCCTCTTCCAACCCAACGCATCCTATGATTCTATTTCCTGTACCTTTTCTAGAAAGCTAAATTATGCTGGTAAATCAACATTGCTAAACAGGATATAAACTGCTGATTCAATCAATTGATTATATAATTTATTATAATCATAACTAAAGATTGCATGTCATGTATTCTTAGACAGAAAGTAATATTTTCTGTGAAAAAGAAAAATGCAAGTAATTATTTCCAAAATGAAGGCAGAACATCAGAAATCTCCTTACAAAATACTCTTACAATGGTACAGGACTGCACATATAGAATCTCGTCATGGGAAAATAACAAGAACAAAACTCAGGAAGATGAAAATTTGCAGCAATGTGTACTTGTGGTGCCACAAGCCATTCCTTTGTGTGCCTTGCCAGGAGCTATAATGGTTTGACAAAACTGTACCAACAATAATAATACTCGAGCGTGGGCATGGGATGACTTGCTGGTCCCAGGAGCTAGAAAGACCAGAATGGAAACTAATGAATAATGAAGAGTTAACAGATTTGCCTGCTGCAACTCTTGAGACAGCATTAGATGTCATGTAACAAGTGAAACAATATACTCTTATCTGAGAGATAGAGAATAAATTGAAGCATAGCAATTGAATTGCACTTTTAACTGAACAGTAACTGAGGGTTTGTAATGCATATTAAAAGACACAAAATATACAGATTTAGATTAAGCACTAACTCACTACTTAAAGAGGACCAGTAACTTTACTATACAAGCCAGCTTGCCCAGATGTGCAATCAAACTACCACTGACCTTTCCTTACTAGTCAAGTTATGCATAAATGCTAATATAACAGTAATTGCAATAAGAAAATACTGGTACATAATCAAGAACAGTATTAAAGAGAATCTTAAGAAATACATGATAGCGTGTAAAGTAAACAAGTGATATATTAGACTGCTCCTTCCCACTCCAATGCAGAAAATGTATCATCTAATCATCTTTGATGGATGATTTACAGAAAAGTTGTGTGAAAATAACATTGCAAAGATGGTCGCCAACACCTATATACTTGGAACCTGTATACATAAGAAGCTTAGTGCAGTAGTTTCATTGACAGAGGCATTGCATAGATCTTCAAAGCAGGTAAAAGCAACACATAGTAATAAAGATCAAGAAACAAAGATAATGTTTGTTGACATTTTGCTTGCACAGCTGCTGGTGATAAGAGTGTCTATATACAGGCAGTAAAGGATCTGGATCTGAACTGGACCTAGGAATTAAAGTGCCAGTATTCTCTCCTAGCTGTACTCCAATTCTGAACCCCAAATAGCTCAGTGCTATAAGAAATAAAACAATCATCAAAAAATGTTCTGTTAACTCTGTATGGGCTTTCATTATGATAGTTGCAAGAGGAAAATAAAAGTCTGGGAGAATATTTTTGATGGCTCACTAGCTGGAACATGGGCAGGATGCCTTCTCCAAATGGGAACATAAAAAACCATGTATTAAACACACTGGAGAAGAATGGATCTCATGGATGAACATCCTTTTCATCGTCCATAACATATTACCCATCTGATTAGAGCTACTGTTCCTTTTAAAATCAGATGTTTTGCCAAATACTCCTGCTCAATATCATC
Source organism: Chloroceryle aenea (assembly GCA_013399075.1). Lineage (NCBI taxonomy): Eukaryota > Metazoa > Chordata > Aves > Coraciiformes > Cerylidae > Chloroceryle > Chloroceryle aenea. Next base: position 53,668 of record VWZY01006730.1, on the reverse strand, counting down.
TGCCATTACCTTCATTAATTTCTGTGTCTGAAATTGCTTCCACTGACTGCCTTTTGGCACCTGGGAGTTTCCAGAAAAAGCACTTCCAGCTGGTCTCAAGGTTGGAAGGCGCTCGCCTCCATGCTGATAGCATTCCAGTGAATTAATCCAATCACAATAAGATTGATATTCAGCTGCATGCTTCTCTGTAGACATTTCAGGAAGCAATTCTGGCTACTGAATGAATCAATATTTTTGCAGATAGTAACTGGTTTGTTTAGATAAAATAATATCCATATGAGAAGTACTTCAGATGAAAGATGTGTGCCTATAGGATAATGGGAAAGGAGCATTCAGTCCTGTTTGTTTCCCACTCGGGTAGCCTGACCTACTCCCAGCATGACTCAGCAGGAACTGCAGATGTCTGAATGCAAGAAGTCAGACCAGACAATAAAGTTTGGTCCTTTAGCGTCACCATTTTCTAATTCCATACAGCCTATGGGTTCTGCTGAAGAACGGTGATTAAATTAATACTCAGCTGATGTTTTTTTGGATGGGTTCTTTTTTTGTCTTCAAGTAATGGAGAGGATAAAAACTAGCCAAAAATTGTAGCGGATTGGCTGAAAAAAAAATAAAGAAATAAATCTAGGCACTAGCATTACTGCTTCACCTGCATTTTGGGCTGAAAGACTACAGTTTCCACCCATCTGTTCACACCACCCAGATCATACATTTAAGAACTTTGTAGGAAAAATAAAAAAAGAAAAAAAAGAAAAGAAGTTAAAGGAATTCCTCAAACAATATTTCAGGTGATTAGAAAATTGAATAGTTATTAGTGTTCAAAGCAGAATAAATTTACAGATCAAATCCAGGTCCAAGTAATGGGATCCATTCTAAATTGTAATAAATGCTGCCTAATAAAGCAAATTAATTCACCTTGCTTCTGAGGTCACAGAATGTGCCAGAGAAGTACATTATGAAGTTATGAAGATTGTTCTTCAACCCAGTGGTTAACAGTGCAGCCAGTAAAGTTGATACAGACATTATGATTTATAGCTTCCGTAGGCAGCCAGATGAACATGAGGCAAAATCATCTCAAACAGATTACCCCATCTGAAACTCAACATTTAGCACTAGGCTTGATTCTCTCATTATCAATGGAAAATAAAACTGCTGCTATCCCCTTTTCATTACATATTTCTTCTGACCATTCCTTTGAAAGGTCTATCACAGTTTTAAGCAGACCTCAAAAAAAAAAAAAAAAAAGGAATAAATCTGGCAATCATTATTTGTTTTTTCTACTCTTCAGAAAATATTTTCAGATCTATATTAGGCACAAATCATTTACACCTAACCCAGGTGTCCTGCTTACTGCTAGAGGTTGACCAGTGCGGTGAAATTAAATGGCAGATCTAGAGAATTTGCTGTGAAATTTGTTTTCATTTCCAAACAGAATGAAAGACAAAACCTTCAGAGCATTTTCATAAATGGAACTGCACTGCAAAATAGGGTTGAATATCTTTGTCTGTTACACTCAGTTGCATAGCATTTCGCTACTGGACTGGATTATACCAGAACACAGCTTTAAATCCCTGCTCTGCTTCAGTCACGGCATTATTGTTTATCCCAAATCAAGCAGAGTCTCCTACACTCATAGTCCCACTACCCAGCTTCCTTGTCTCATCTATTAACAGATTATCCTCAAAATTTAGTGAAGACCAACAACTTTGTAAAGTATTTCACCTTTGATAAAACATGATATATTGCCAAAGTCCATTATTAAAAAAAAAAATAAAAAAAAAAAAGAAGAAAAAAACCCAACAATTTCCTTTCCAAACCTATTCACCGCAGTGTGTTCCTGGCTTGCTGCCCAAAACTATTCTCATTCTATTAGTATCATTTGTTTGTCAGACTTCATCCAACTAATACATGTTAAAACTACAGCTGCTCCGTCTACATTTGGATTTAAAATAATGTAACTGTTATATTATTTTCCCCACTCTAAATGATGAAAAAGAGCAAATCATTTTTTTTCTTCATTTTATCTTTTTGTTCCTCAATACAAAGATTGTGGAATATGGGGAAGTCTTGTTGTTGTACACAAATGAACCCTGCACTCTACTGAAAATGGGGAGAAGGACCATGGTGAGATTTAAAATGAGAATTCCAGTTCGTCTGTGAAGAGGACACTCTAGTACAGTCCCCATTTTGCCCTTTCCATCTTATATTTCTTTTACTGGAAATATAGCATGCAAAGTAATAAAGCACACCATGTTAACTCACGATTTACCAAAATCCTTAGAAAAAAACTTCTTGCACAGCCCTAAGTCATGAGTTAGTGGTTTATTTATTCCTTCATTCTCTGATTTCAAACACAAGGAAGAAATCCCAGATTTTTCATGCCAAACCAGGTGACATCCTCACTGTGCAATGTAGTGACACATAAAGAAGCTGTTTATTCTGCACAGAACATCATAGCTCAGAGATGCCCTATGAGGTCCTGGGAGCAATAGATTGGCACTAATTCTGCACTCTTCCTGGGTTAATTGGTCATTCTTTCAGGTCTGCAACTTCTATGATACTTCATCATGCTGCAGTCACAGCGCACCAGAAGTGTTTGGAGAGTACTATGACATCAGTCACTTGGCAGTGCACCTTTGCTAATAACGGATAAAGGAGGGGTTATGCTACAGAAATCAAGGGCTTGCTGGCGGGGAGATAGTAAAATAAAAACTGATTAAAAAAAAATAATCAGAGAGCTTTCTTTGCCAACAGGCATTGCCAGCAAAATAAGTACTGCTTGCCCAGCAGCAAGGGCAACTTGTGTTACATTGCCACTAAAAACCTTTAGCAGAAATGCCAATCACAATTATGATTATAATATATTTGACATTAAAATGTCAAACGTGCCGCCGCTGATCCCCCTCTAAGAAATAAGCAAGACCACATGTACTTTATGGTTTCCTTCATCTGCAGTCAACACAAAATTTAATTAGATGCTCTAGATATAAAACTACATGCACAAAACCTTTCAGTAACATATGCAAGTAGGAAATGTTCATACAGATACATTCAGACAACCTAAATCACAAAACTATTTGTCAACTTAAAGCTGTATTCTCTGGTTTCTAATCTATGAGTGGCTGTAAAAAAAAAAAAAATTAAAGCCATTATAATCTATTTTTATAAAATAAAAAATGGCAAACAGTATGAGTACAGTTAAAAAACAAAAATCCCTTCTTGAATGTCACTAAGGACATGGAAGAAAGCACAAGCATTTCCTCCCAGTGCCAGTGCCTCCAGGACAGCAGCTAACTGTTGCCTGAGTAACCCTCAATGTGTTTTTCTCAATACCTATGCCTTGCAGGTCACTTCAGCAGTTACTGTTAATTTAATAAGTGTTTCTTTATGTCTGCATTTGATTTTAAGTACAGTACTTGCCCCTGGTCTTAGAATGCATGCTGGGTAGAAATCATTAACATTATCTACACCATTTAAGATTACGCACACTTCAATTAGATCTCTCAACCATTTTTCCTTAGTTGTTGCCATCATCCTAGTTCCTGCAGGCTGAAAACTGAATGTTTCTCTAGACCTTGTTATCTTTTCTCACTCGCTCCATAAAATTGTTCACTACAATCTCAACTCCTCCTGAAAATAGTCCTTATCAATCTGGTCTTCTTACAGTATTTTCCATAACTCATATCCATCCAGGTGAGATAAAAACTGAACTAAATCACTCCACATCCTTATGTAGTACTAAGCCCAAGGTAGCTTTAATTCTTCACATGCAAGGAATATCTTTGTGCTTGATCTTTGTCTTGGAGCCAGGAAAGTACTCAAGAATATAGTTTAATTTTAAATATTTCAAGAGTTATATTGATTTGAGAGAAGGAACTCATATATGAAAACAGTACATGCATTAGAGTTTCGTAGTGCTTATTAGTTCTGGAAAGCTGGTTTAAATATAATCTCTAGTTCTAAATATAATTTCTTTCCTAATTCAATCTCATGTAATTCATTATTTGTTACTCACTTCTCATGTGCAGTGATTAAGTTGTAATTTTTAAAGTCACTTGCCTCTTCTCAACCCTCTCCTTTGTGATCCAGTATTTTTTGAATCTAGCGGTTTTTAAATTGTCATTCATTTTTATACAACATTTCTGACCAAACGGTTGTCATGTGTGTGTATTTTTGTGGGGTTTTTTTGCCTTTTTTTTTTAACCACATATGGCTTTGTCTTCTTGGTCTGAGCAGTTTACTGACTTTGGTTTCTGTTGTTTTGGGTACTGCTGAGGTCTTTTGGTCTTTTCAACCACTCTTAGACAAAATTCTGTCAAATGTGAACATGTCTACCATTTTTACTGCCTCTACATGGGACAAACTCATGATGGGACAACCACTTGATGAGACAAAGATCAGGGCAAATTGAAAGCATCTTTGACAAAGGTGACCAGTGTGATTCCATCAGAAAATATAAACTATTAATGCTCAGATGAAGATATCAGAAATTAAACTGGTGATCTGGATGGCTTTTCCTGAAGAATTATGCTTCTCTCCATGGCAACATACTTTCAGTTTGAATTTTGAAGTACATTCCACAGCTAAAATAACATTAGCTTTATCAAGACTGCATATCAAGAGATGCATTAACAATCTATATTAATGTAATGTGCATCTGGTTGAAAATCAAAATAAGATTAATATTATTAATTGTCTTTTCCACAAACAAGTTATTCAGATATTTTCTGAAGTTGAACAGAATTTTTAAAAATTAACAGAATTCTCCCTCCCCCCTTTAAACTTACCTGCTGAAGAGGTCTTTGAGACCTTTCTTTGATAATTGAGACTCCTGGCATATTTGATTACTTATCCAGTAAGAAAAGAGCAGGTAAACAACAAATGACAGAACACCTCTGTTTGACTGAGCACTAGTGAAAATTAAAGTATTCTTCCTAATGTGCATATGGTATCTTTGCAGCAAGTTCACAGAAAGTCATAGAAATTAATAGAGCATTCTTCATTTTTCTTCTTTTCTTAATTTGGTTATCAGATTAATCCAATTTACTATCTGTAAGTTACTGAAATTGACAGCTTTTGTTTCTACCACAGAAATAGTTTATTTATTCTCTAGCTTCCTGGACTCCTGATTTTCTGCTTGCCAAAAGTCTCAGATTACTCTGAGCAGAAAAGCACCTCCCCAAGTACAGATAAGGAGTGATTAGAAAGCGGCCAGCTTGGTTACAACCTCTTGACCCGTTCCAAAACAAGGCTCTTAAGATAAATAGCATGTAGGAAACCTGTCAGGAAATAAGCAATAGTGGAAGAAGTGGGTAAGAGTCCACATGAGATAGGTGGAGAAATGACAACAGAGAAAAGAAGTGCAGTTCAGAGCACAGAAAAAAGATACACTGATACACTGTAGGGGAGCCAAACCAAACCACAGACAGATGTGGTGAACAGGAGGAATCTTGGCCTTATTTGAAGTCATCTGAAAGCCTAGCTTTCTGAGGACCTGGGCTGACACAGGCAAACACAGGCTTCTAACCAGCTGCATGACTGTATGTCCATGTGTTCAATGAAGGAACTTCAGAGGTCTACAGCCAGTGAAAAACCTGGGTCACACAGACCTCAAAGAAGAGCAAGAAGAGGACAGCATTTGCTTTCTAAGACTTGCTTTAAGTCTACATGAGGAATTTTACCTCCCAGTATATTTACAGCAATGTAAAGCTTCAAGTTTGATGTGATTTATATTAATATTTCATAACTTGTATTGATTTGCCTGCAATAAACCTTGAGGTGAGATGAATCACTCCCTAGAAGCATCTGTTTTTTGCTACTGTAGGCACTAATGGGAGACTACAGTGACTGTATCAGATGCAGCCACCTACACTGCACCTGATCGAAGTAATCCCATAAAAATTATCAGATTTATGTAGATACTTCAGCATGTGAAGAAATATTGAGGCACCTAGAAGACACTTAGACCTCTTAACTCCTGAGAATTTTCAGGTATTTGATCTCTTTAAAAGTTTAAACTGAATAGTTACTAAAACTGATGGTGTTTAATTCTTCAAAAATCTTATTAAAAGGCAAATAGAGATATCACAAAATGTTCAAGTGGATCCATATATTCACTGCCTGGAAAAATTCTTATCATAGTGTTAAAGTTTAAGGTAACTGTATTTTCACTGTAGCTTCTCTCAATCTTAAAAATACTTGGAGGTTCAAGTCAGGTGTCTCAAAACAGTCTTAACTCCGCCCTTACCACATTTCTCATCACAGCATAATACTTCCAGTTGCACATGAATAGCCCAAAGCAACATATGCAGAAGCTGTTGACTTTGTTGAATACAAGCTGACAGTAATTTTTTGTAGTGTCATTAAGCATGTGTCTCATGCCCATATAACATCTCTCTATGATAAGCAACGTCATTTACCTTAAACCTCAAGTAACAACCAAATAAAACAATGCCCATCTGCTCCTTTTAAGCTTTTTCTATCTGTATAACCACACAGATAAGACTGCGGGCAGACCTGTGGTACACACAAAGTCTCCTGCTGAGCTTCCATCTCAGAATCATTCAGGTTGGAAAATACCCTTGGGATCATTGAGTCCAACCATCAGCCCTGCTCTACAAAGTTCTCCCCTACACCATATCCCCCAACACCACATCCCAACGACCCTTAAACACATCCAGGGATGGGGACTCAACCACATCCCCGGGTAGCCCATTCCAGTGTCTGACTACTCTTCCTCTGAAAATTTTTTTCCTAATGTCCAGTCTAAACCTACCCTGTTGCAATTTGAAGCCATTCCCCCTTGTTCTATCGCTAATTATCTCTGAGAAGACACCAGCACCAACCTCTCTACAATGTTCTTTCAGGTAGTTGTAGAGAGTGATGAGGTCTCCCCTTAGTCTTCTCTTCCTCAAACTAAACAGTCCCACCAGCTCCTTCCATCGCTCTTCATAAGTTTTATTCTCCAGGCCCTTCACCAACTTCATTGCCCTCTTGTGCACTCACTCCAGCTCCTCAATATCTCTCTTGTAATGAGGTGCCCAAAACTGGACACAATACTCTAGGTGTGGCCTCACCAGTGCTGAGTACTGGAGAACAATCGCCTCCCTATTAATATCCCCTGTTGTTGGATTAGGCCAATGCTCCAGGTCCCTTCTATATCCCAAGTGCTGTGTGACACCTGAGCTCTCACACAGTCACACAGTGAAGTACTCTTTGGTCAGCTTTCTGTATGTTCTGCTTTATGAAAAGCCAAGTGCAACACTGCTGAAATATATCAAAAAATATACTTTAAATTAGTAAATCAAAGAGAAGTGACCCTAACTTTAACATCTTTAGCAGCAGCAGTGTGGCAAAACTGAGGAAAAAATACTGAACAGATACTGCAGCCAAACCTAATCCATTTTTTGGTTTGGGAAGTCCTCACTCCCCAAAATTATCCCCCTCTGACAGCCAGCTAAATATGGGAGAGAGGCGGATGGGTAGAAGGCTTTCTCACTGTTCTTTGCAAAATGTTGCACTGCAAATGTGAAGTTTCCCCGGAAACAGCAGGAGCTACAATCAGAAAAACAAAACAGAGTAAAACCTCAAAAACATATGGTCTAGAAATGTTTTGAATTAGTGGATCCAGAAAAGAGAAAAATATTTTGAAGTATTATATTCTCCTTCCTGATGTTGGCTATAAAATATGCTGGTGGTATCAGAATGTCATTCAATCAAATCATAGTTTTTCCATGACTTTTTATGTTAAAGTGATGTCTACTTTCAAGTTATTGATCAAATGAAAATGGAATGACCCCACTGCTGATGGAACAGATTTCCTCTGTGTTCACATAGAGCATATAATAATTCAGAATTTTTGACACTATTACATATTGATGTTATTGAGAACCCATAAGCTACACATATACACAAGCTGCTCTGGCAGGGGGGTTGGACTAGATGATCTTTTGAGGTCCCTTCCAGCCCTTAACATTTTATGATACACATAAAGATCAACAGACATAATTTTACCATGTTGACAGCTATCTCTCACTGACAGAAAAAAAACCATGCATTTATCTACATTCTGAGCCTGCAGGACTCAGTTCAATGTGGTGGCTGAAAGGGAGCAGATCAGGAGGGGCAACGACTCTGAAAGGAGTATTACATCCTCTGGATATTTTGGGGTGCTTGTTTTGAGAAAGTACACCATGACTTCACTCAAGCTGCTTAGAAGAAGCAAGAATCATAAACTGTTCCCAGAGAAGGCAGGATAGAAAGGTGAGCTTAGAACAAGTGCCCAACAACTGAAAGGGCTGAAGAAAGTGGTGTCTGCCCCTCACTTCCCTCCACAGTGATCCCTCTCCCTAGACCATGTCCCACAGCCACCACAGACCTATGGGTCAGTGAAGGCACAGATAGGGGAGGGAAGCCTGCCCCTGTGCCCTGGCAGTCTCCACAGCACCTCTGTCCCTCGCAGCTTCCAACCAGACCTAGAGCTAGCACCCACAAGCTGCTGCTGTGGAGCACGACTGGGATTGGTATGTACAGCCTATTGTGAGGGGGTGAGCTGTGCCTGTGGTTGATTCTTGGAAACCAAGTAGTTCATCATGCTAAACACTGTCTTCATTTTTAAAGAGCTGAAGTAATAAAGAAAAACCAAAAGCCAATCTTAAGGATTTTATACACTGTAAGTTATATACACTTATACACATACAAGATCTCCCCTGAGCCTTCTCTTCTCCAGGCTAAATGATCCCAACTCTATCAGGCTCTCCTTATATGAGAGAAGCTGGAGTCCCTTCATACTTGCAGTGGCTAGACTTTGTCTAGTATATCCATGTGTCTTTTGTTCTGGGGAGCCCAGGCCTGGACACAGTGCTCCAGATGTGTTCTACTCAGGGCTGAGCAGAGGAGAAGATTCACCCACCTCCTTTGACCTAGTGGTAACACTCTCCCTAGTGCAGCCCAGGGGTGCTGCTGCAAAGTGCCTATGCCACAAAGGTACTTTGCTGTCTCATGTTCCACTTGGTGTCCACTGGGAACCCCAGGGCCTTTACTGCAAAGCTGTTTTCCAGCCAAACACCACCCAGCCTGTATGGATGACTACATGGAGTTTCTTCATCCTCAAGGCATGACTTTGAATTTCCCTTTGCTCTGCTTCAGGAGATTCTTTCTGGCTAACACCTACAGCCTCTCAAGGTATCACTGAATGGCAGCACAACCACCTGGTGTACCAACCAATCCTCCTATTTTTGTCACACCTGCAAATTTGCTGAGGTTGTGTCCTGCCTAAGGTGCAAAACCACTAAGGTGCAGTTGCAAGTTAAGCTCTAAAGCAGAATGATATTTATGGTATATACCCCTATTTTCCTCCTTATTGACAAACTGATAGTATAGACAATATCTTCCCTAAATCCAAACAAATGGTGCTCAAACACAATCCATTGTGTTGTTTCTGTACATGCAGTTAGCATACAGTATTTCAGGCTCAGGTAGCCAGCACGCTGTCTCATTTACATGGCTGTGATTGAAAAATACAGTGTTATTTGAGTCACATATTTCAACACACAACTTCACAAATGAAAATTCACAAATTCCACAAATGCAGTTATCTCATTGCTTCTGCACTCAGAAACTGGCTTCTATCTAAAAACTGCAGATAAAAGAGTAGCTTTAGATTTCACCTAAGATAATCAGCCATGAATTTGTTATCACTTCACTCTTCTTCATGAGGCTTGAAAGCTGACAGTCTGAGGAGATGAATGGGAAAAATCCACACAATGTTCAAATTTATTCATTCAAATTTACTTAATCAGGTTGTTCACAAAGGAAAACAAACACCTGTGCTGGGGTCCACTGTGCCTGAGCTACATGCTCTGATTCAAAAAAGCTTAATGGGCAATGGCCACACCAGGTCAAAGCAAAAATAAACACCTCTGTTTCCTTCACCTGTGCGCCTTCTCTTTCCTAGACATCAGCTCTCAGGCACTGTCAGAGACATTCCCAAAGAAAACTCCCAACCTTCAGAAATTTGTGGATTTGTCATAGATTTCTTTGGATCTTTCTGATGTCTTTGCATTTAATATTACCCATGTGGGTTTCTTCACTAATTAGCTACTCTTTGAAGTTGTAATTTTTGGCCTGCGTAATAATCCAAAGCAAAGAGATCCACAACTTAACCACAGCTTAACAGTACTTTACTTGAGGAATTCTATTTTCAACTTTTCTCTGAACTTGTTTCTTTCAGGTTTCATTTTACACTGAATAAGCTACTGGCTTGGTAAGCTTTCACAAGAACTCATGACAAACACCACCATTTTAATCACCTGAGCAACACAATGTGCTCTTTATCATACTAAAAAATATCTGTATTTAATGAGAAAGTTGGGATTTCAAGATCTGAGTACAGTTGCTTAGCAGTGCAAGGACTGGTAAAACCAGCCTTCTACTCACAAAAACTAGATGTTCATGGGTTAATACTGTTTTTCGGCATGTTATAATTGTAGATTAGTCAATAATTTTGTGTATTCCATTGGTAATGTTAGAGATGTTATCATTACTTGCATGACTTAGAACTCCTATACAGCAACATGACATATTAAATATTGTAGGACAATTGGCCTATGCACTGACCTTCTATATGCATACAGACTGACATCTTTAAAAGTTTATGTTTTATTAGTAAGCCTTCCTATACTCACTGCAGCTTCCCACACAGAAAACAAGAAGAGGGTGGAAGCTGCTGGCAGAGTGTTGCAACTCTGGCAGTTCTTAGTTGGAAGCTAGATCTCTAATCCTCAGGCTGCTTTCAATTATACCAAGATAGGAAATAGCATGGAACTGCTCCCAGGATAAGAATTTTATAAGCGGTTCTGTGAAAGCCCATCCCCACCCCTGGCAATAAATGTAGAGTATGGCCACACTGAGAATCCAGCCTCCTCCTTTCTTGAAAATGCAAGAACAACTGTAAATGACAAACCCCACAAATTTAATATTTTCACTTAATGAAGCTTATCAGCTGATTTACCAGCAAAAATAACTACAGGGGCATTACAAAATTCCTCAGGTTTTATCTTGGTAATTAGATTTCCCCAGAGCCAAGGAATGATGGACAAAAGAGATATTATGAATCCTGTATTTTAGGGTTTGTGGCTGTTACACATACTGCCAGGAAGCCAGCAATGCTTCCAGCCATCAGAAGTCCTGTGGTCTGGAGTTCCTGGGTGTTACAAGCTCCATCATGCAGCCAGCAATGCTTTGAGCTGACGTTAATCACCTATTCACAGCTATTACAAGCAGTTCCAGCAACTTGGCGGTGCTAGTAACAATTTATTTCACTTAGCAACAAACGCTGGCATATGGGTGTTGCTTGTAATTTCTAAGGAGCTTTTTGCCAATGCTATTAGCTTCCCCAGTCAGCTGGGACTACAGTAATGGGAGATTTAAGACATGTTAAGAACACTTCTGACAGTGGTGCCTAACAACAAAGAGTACCTTTGGCTATAGTAACTGTGCATACAAACATTGCTAATATGTTGGCAACTTTCCTAATAACAACCAAGTGCCTGATACTACCTACAGCTGTGGAAGCATTAGTTAGTGCTTCAAAAATGCTGCTGCTATGTCAACAACATGTATAGAGTTTAACAAGTAATTCTTGCAATATCAGGAGACATTCTGCCAGAACTCTGTGCTGCAGCTAAGTCCCTCAGCAGGTTATAGTAGCTCAGACTCAGCACCATGCTAATAAACTCACACAGATTTAGAGCAACGTGAAAATATTAAAAGGTACACCACCGAGAACGCAGGATGCTGGAAACACAGATAGAGGCTCTGCCACTGAAAAAAGCATCTAACACAGCCGAGAGGCTGAGTAGAAAACTTTAATTCAGATGTCACTGTCATTATTCAGAGAAATATGCAGCTTTTTTCTTATTAAAATTAAAAAGGAAAATGCTCAATGCCTTATAAACAAGTTGTGGATTTGCTCCATCATGTCTAAATAAAGGACTGTTCAATATGAATATTGAATACTCAATATCAGAGCGAAATAAGTCTCACAATCAATATAGTGTGAAATCTATATTGTAATTCAACCCCCAGATGCTGTAATAGATAAGTGTATTTTAACATTACCATACTACAGAGCAGCAAAAAAACCTTCCACATCTTTCCTTAACTTCTAGTTGCACCATAGGTGCAAATTCCACACAAGAGTTTTTGGAACTTTTTTATTAAGACCAACTTCTCTCAGAATAAAAGAACACTTAAGAAATGATTCATTTCAACTCCTTTTAAAAGAAAAAGTGCATTACTTTTAATTTCCTCACTTCATTTTGTAATTAATGTTTAAATATTTTCTTCTACAGTTCTTTTGTTCCTTTTTGTTTGTACTTTATATGCTATACATATAGATATATGTTATTAACATTAATGCTTTGGGATGCATTAAGGTATCTTATAAAAATGATCTAAAAGTAATTTTGCATTTTTTAAATTTTGAACAGGTGTTTAAGTACACAATTTCACTGCTTAACTGACTCTGTTTTCAAGTTTCTTTCTTTTTCATTGTTAACACCTTCATAGAAGTAAATGGCAAATCCTGCCCTAAACCATTCAGATCATATTTTTTCATAGAGAACAAACTTTTTTGATACAGAACAAGATCAGCTATGAAATTTTCATTGGATGTCATACAGCGTACTCCTGTTTCATACAGTCTATTCCAGTTTCACTATCATATTGGACTGAATGATGAAATAACATATAAGCTATTACAGTTGCAGGTAACAGCTCATAGGGGATCCAAGATACAGAAATGTAGTCACAGAAATCAGAACAATGGTAAATGATAGAAACACTCTGGAAAAAGTAGGATGAAATCCAGTAAGAAGAAATGAAAAATCTTCACACATTTAGGAGAAACAAAACCCACCAAAATAAAAAAAAAAAAGGCTAAACACCAACTTGTTAGTCTTGCCAAGGTGAAAAGAGATCTGTGCTTCTTTCCTGGAAGAGGTAGGTATCGAGAACCTTATAAAGTTCAGCAAGGTCAAGTGTAAGGTCTTGCACCTGGAAAAACATAATCCAGGAGTGCAGCACAGGCTGGGATCTACCCAGCAAGGGAGCAGCTCTGTGGAAAGGGGCCTAGGGGTCCTGATGGACAACAAGCTCAGTAGAAGTGAAAGTGTGCTGCTGCAACAAAGAAAGCCAACAGGATACTGGGCTGCATCAACAAGGACATCATCAGCTGAGACAGTCATTATCTGACTCTACTCAAACACTGTGTTCAGTTTTGGTCCCTGCTGTACAAAGAAGTTATGGACAGGCTGAAGAGGGTCCAGAGAAGGGTCACGGAGATGATCAAAGGACTGGGAAGCTGCCACATGAGGAAAGGCTGAGAGAACTGTGTTTGTTCAGCCTTGATAAAAGAAAGCTCAGAGGAGACCTTATCACCACGTTCCAGTATTTAAAGGGTGGCCATAAAGAAGATGGAGGTTCCCTTTTTAGGAGGAGTCACATGGGAAAGACAAAGGGTAATGGGTACAAGTTGTTCCTGGGCAGATTCTGATTGGACACAAGAGGAAACATTTCCACAGTGAGAACAGTCAGGTATTGTAATAATCTCCTCAGGGAACTGGTGGGTTCCCAAACACTGGGCACTTTTAAGATTCATCTGGACAGAGTGCTGGGCTATCTTGTCCAGACTGTGCTTTTGCCAAGAAAGGTTGGACCAGATAATCCTTGAGGTCCCTTCCAACCTGGGATTCTATGAGAAGTTATGCGCAAGATCAACCCAGAAGCTCCAAGTGATAAAAATTACTTAAAAAGCAACCATTTTCAGTTGGTGGCATATAGTCAGTATAATCTGCCTACTGCAATATAAAACCAGACCTTGATCATTAAATCCCATTTCAGCAATTGTAGGGTATCATGCAGTAAAATAATGTAGAGAACATGCCCTCTGATAACCCAAACCCACAAAATATTCCCTACACACTGAAAACTTGTAGTAAAACCCGCATTGAGACAGCAATGATGTGCCATAAAATGAGAGCACAGAAAGATGAGAAACACTGCCAATGACCTTGACCTACATAGAAACAGGGAATTTATTCTGTGAGACTCCTAGCGACCTTTGTTAGAGCTGCTGAATCTGGTGGCCCAGCAGAGACTAAGGCTGCCACAGCTCTGTGCCCCTAGGTGTAGACAGTTGTGAGGCTAAGCAGGTATTCCCCACGCAAAGAATACACATACAGGCATACACACATGCACATACGCACAGTGGCAGCCACACAGATGAACACACAGAAACCAAGGGACTTGCAAAAACACAGACAACACCAGTAGCCTCATCTCATTTCCATTTCTGGTTGATCAGGATGAAAGCACTTTAGTAGAAAATATATACACAACATGAACCCCTTCAGACAGTCTGTGCAGCAACTGTCCCTGGACACCCAGGTCTCCCCAGCTGCTGTCATTCAGACATACAAACCCCTGAGACCCACAGTCCTGCTCCAGTTGCTGGCACTCAGACACACAGATGCACACTATGGGTCTCTCCAGCCACTGATCTTAGATCTTCGGCCTACCCAGTAACTTTCCCTTAGGTGCCTCTGTTCTCCAGTTGCCTCAGGCACACATACACACACATGCAATAGCATCTCTCAACTGTCCCTCAAGCCTCACAATCTCTTCTGTAGATGGTTTTGGCTTCCTGGTCCCTCCAGCAGCCAGCTCTCAGACCCTCTAGTTTCTCCACTATCCAGCCCAGACTCCTGGCTGCTTCAACACTTGGCTGCCAGGACTCTTACCCTGCTCACTAGCTAATCAAGTCTGATGTTTACTAGAGATCATACACCATGTAGATACAGGCATTCTCTGCTGTTGCTGGCGCTGCAGACACATTGGCTCCTTGAGTCATGGTCCCTAGTCCAGCTGTTGGCGCTTGGACCTCTTTACAGACACATGTGCACAGAATGAGCCCTCAGCCAGAAAACTAGCTTAGAAATGGAATTTAATGATAAGATAGGACAGATGTTGCTAGTCAGGCATAGGGCATAGCCTGACAAGTGTACTGACCAGCAACCTGCTTACACACAACCAGACTGTTTTAACCCCTTTTCCTCCTATTTCCTACAATTGCTCCAAATTTGCCTTGATCCCTCACACTTTTTCCTCCTCTAAACGTCCCACAATAAGTCTCACACAATCCCAAGATACTCTTCCCCTACATCTCATAATAATTCCCACAACCTATAGGCAGTGATTTCCCTCTTTTCAAAGGTGGTCCCAAGACCCTCTCCCACTGACTGATCTTGATGGTCCTTACACCTGGACAATGGAGCCCATCACTGTCTTGCATCAGACCTGTGCATCTGTTTATATGATAAGCTTCTGGGGTCCTCCACCTTCAATTGTTCTTTAGTGCTAATGGAGATGAATCTTTTATCTCACACCATAACAAACTGAAGAAGGGCGCTCTGTCTTGTTTGGCAGAGGAGAGGAAGGGGAAGGAGTCACCACTAGCCTGAGGTGGCAGATGATTCTGATCCCAACAACGGCAGCCACCTGCACTTATGAGCGAGACACACCAAGTGAAAGAACTGCCTACTAATAGGAATACCATAATGCCTTGCCCTGCTCTGTCTCTTTCTGTGCACTGTTTCCAATGCTTAAAAATAAAGCAATAAACAAATACATGAACAAGCAGAAAAACCCCAATTTCAGAGGCTAAACTCCTTCCTGGTCCTTTAAGGCACCTAGCAGAAAAACTTAAGTATTATGATTATTTTTGTGACAGTCATACCATAATTGTCCAAATCACAACCAAAGCTGAAAAGCCCTTAACCCTTCTCAAGTTTACCAAGCAGTCAGACATTGAGTTACTCTCCCTAAGCCTAGCTGTTTCACCACAAACTCTCTACAATTTCTCATGTTTTCCCTATATAAACACACTAGGACAGTCTGCACAGTCACTATATACTCCCCATCTCTCAGCCCCCACCACCTCCTTTGATGTAGGCTATCCCAGAACTTCACTCTTGGGATGTTTAAAAACTTTATGACCACTTTACACACATTCTCTCTTTCAACAGAAATAATTATTCTTCCTCCTTGATAACCAGCCTCAAAGCTAGTAAGAAAATATTAGTGTACTCTCTCATCATCACTTCAGTAAACAAGTGTCCTTATTTGAAACAGAACAAAACTCATTCTATTCAGTGATTTTACTTTTCAGATCAGTCTCCACTAAGTAAGTAGCACTTTCTGAAGTTAATGTCACATTTTTGCAGGCAGTGTTTGCTTCTCACAGTGATAACACTCCATGTTTAGAGTTACTGCCAAGGATGGNCACTAAGTAAGTAGCACTTTCTGAAGTTAATGTCACATTTTTGCAGGCAGTGTTTGCTGCTCACAGTGATAACACTCCATGTTTAGAGTTACTGCCAAGGATGGGTGTGCAGAGAGGCTCTTATTCCTATAGAGACCAAGGTCACTGCTAAATCTTTTCTATGACATTGGGGGTGCAGAAAGTAAAAGGCCACACCTCTGGGGAGAAGCAGACAGGGCAGGTGACTCTAAACTGACCAGTGAGATGTTCCATTCCCTATATAGAATTTTTGATCTAAAGCTGAGAGATCTTGAAGGTCAAACTCTTCTCCAGTGTCTGGCACCTGAGGAAGACCCTGTCCATTCTGCCTTCAATCACAATCCATGTGTTCCTAAAATCCAGTCCCAGAAACATGATAAAAATCAGTTATCTTCTCCCTCAATTTAGTTGAAACAGTGAGATTTTACAGATTTTTTTTTTTTTTGTACTGTTGGAGGTATTCTGTGTTGTGGTTAAGGCCCGGTGCTCGGAAGATCTCGCGATGTACGGAAAGATAGGGACAGTTAGATAGCCAGTGACACTTGATTTATGATGTTAACAGACGGATGTGACGTTGTAAACGTGGGCTATATAACACGGTGTTACTCTGTAATAAACCCCTTTTTTCGCGTCCACCATATTGGCGTAAGCGTGGAAATTGGCGATGCAGACGCTGAGCGTGCTGCATAATTGGCACGGACCAGGTCACATCTGTAACCTTTGTGTATCGCAGAGATTTAGAGATACAAAAAGGCTACAATTCTGTTGGGTTTTAAAAAAATATTTTTATTTTACCTTTAATAAGTCTTTCTAATTTGTGTGCTAAGAATTCCTTTCAGCAGTATAATCATGAGCAGTAGTCACTGAAGACAAGAGAAGGTACAACAGAGACAAAGATGAATAATTTTTTATACTAATTAATTACAAATGACCAATTAGAGGATCCATTAATTTCATTTTGTGGGAACAAATCAAATGGCCCATGTATAAAACAAGAAGAGTGCTTCTTGCAGGGGCAGGAAAAGAACCAGGCTATTAGAGTATAATCTGCTAGCTTTCACATGTACAAGTCCTAGCGAGGATAAAGAGAAATCTGTCTCGCATTCAGTGGCAAGATCTGTCCCAAATTTGCCTAATTGCTTCGTAAGTGCTATTGAGACAGGAAATGTAGCTGCTACTTCAGTCGTAAAATGAAAGGGAGAGAAGGAAGAGGGTTATTGAGTCTATTTTTAAGTATGAAAAATGCACTCGCATAGTACAATGATGCAGATATTCAGACACACCAGAATGGAAATATGAGTAGTACAGTCAAAGAACTGGCTTGTGTTACATTTTAAGATAATGACAACCATCGTAGTCCTACACACTATAAAAACACAATAGCTGAATAGCTTATATGGTTTAAAGGTTAGTAGAAGCATCCCACAGATAACATTTCATGTGTAAAATATGCTTTTGAGAATTTCATATTACATTACAGTTTAAGAACCAGGGGGCTTCAGTCCTGTAAGTTCACATAACATAAAGATTGTCAATACTTTCCTGAGGTCCTGTTAGTTGAAGAAACAACTGACCCTACTGTACTGACAGGGGCCCCTGCAAACAAATATCGTGCATCGTGAATTTTATTTTATGTCCTACTATAGTGATAGAAATTTTTAAGTACTCCTTCAAGAGACAGTTAGCCTCAGAAGAGACACTGTATCTCACAACAGTAGAAAAATCACTGTAAGATAGACCAGGATCTGGAAAACTGGTTGTATACAGGTAGTCCTGAAATGCCAGAAGTGACTGATGAACTCTGTCACAGAGGTAACCCCTACATTTCAGAAGGGCTTTTCAAGAAAGAGAAACTGTCTACTGAAGACAGATCACAATCTCCCCATGGCTATAGCAAAATGCTTCTTCCAACTGTTTTACCTGGGATCCATCTTGACTAGTATTGAACAAAATGGGTGTTTATCATTAACAGAAGTATTACCCAAAAGAAGCCATTTTAGCAGTTATCCTATTAGCTTGTCTACCACTGCTGATGGAGATAAACAAATCAAGAAAACAAACCCTCAGTAAATTTTACAGTACTACCCACACCAAGCATGAAAAAAACCCACTTATTCCCTTTCTTAATTAAAAGAAGATTAAAAAGAAATCACAGTGGCATTCTCATTTTTTCCCCTCTGTTCTATAAAATTCATAGTTCAAGTTGACATACACATTTACGGGGAAGAAAGGAAAGCAAAAATTTTATTTTGCAGGGGGGATAGAGATTCATAACAACAGCAATGCAAGAACCGGGGCGTTAAGTAAAATGCCAGATATCACAAGTATTGCAATTGAAT
Source organism: Chloroceryle aenea (assembly GCA_013399075.1). Taxonomy (NCBI): domain Eukaryota; kingdom Metazoa; phylum Chordata; class Aves; order Coraciiformes; family Cerylidae; genus Chloroceryle; species Chloroceryle aenea. The sequence continues at coordinate 34,969 of VWZY01006730.1, read as the reverse complement.
CCTGAGGGCTGACAGCTCTGTTCTGTCCGTGCCTCCAGGGCCAGTGGCAGCTGACAAGCTGGGGTTGAAAATGAGGCAGTTTGTGTTCGAATGATGATCTGATGATATGTACCCACTGACTAGCTTGTGGTTGATGACTCAGCTAAGTTTGTTAATCACCTACTAAGAATAAGGGCCTAATTAACAAGTTAGTGTGAATGTGGATTGATGGCTTTCCAGCAGTCACCAAATTACAAACTTAGTTCGAATAAAAAAACCTGTCTATAAAAAAAGCTTTTTTTTCCCCTCGGCTAAATGATGAAATTCCATTGCAAGTTAACCCTTACTTTCCGAAAACACTTACATGGATTTCAGAGACATACCTTAAATAAATTAAAAGAACATCCCTCCATGGCTGGTTCCCTCTTTGTGAGCTCACTGACCCAGCAGGGTGAATCTTGCAGGACTGTCAGATGAAAGAGTCTGTGTTCTTCCCACCTTCCCTAAATCCTGCACCCCTTGGTGGCTCTTTCAGACTTAGCCACAAATTCTTGTAATTTCAAAGCATTTCTAACAGTCCTCAAGACTCTGATGGAAATCACAGCAAAGTGGAAGATTCTCAGTCAGGAGCCATTCAGCACTTTTCATCCTTTGCAGTGTCCTGGGAAGTGTTTCCATGAGTTGGGAAACCCAGGAACAGAAAACACAGATGCCTTCAGACTAGCAGTTCCTAATCCTGTTGTGCAGTTGTATGTCACAGAAACATGTGTATGGCCTTTGGCTTTCAGCAGGCAGCACATGAGAAGAGTCAGACACCTCAGAGCATCCATCTGTGAAACTGTCAGTAGGCAGAGAGAAACGGCAAACAGGAAAACGGGTATGAAACCCTGCCTTTCTGCCAAGGTTATGTCTATCCTTTGTGTAAAAGCCTAGTGGTCAGAATTTCCAGGATGTATGCCAATTTTTAATTCCAGGTATTGACATCTTTCTCTCCCACCATCCAGTATGCCACCATAACCACAAGACCACAGCTATACCAAGGAAGAGCACACTACTTGCACCACATAGCAGTAGGTCATCACAAGCCATGCAAGGCATTCATACTTCCTTCCTTGGCCCAATCTCCTCCTCTTGCTAAATCTTGAAATTGTTGGGGCCACTGCATTTCCTAATAGGCCTGCCCACATTGATATGGCACAGACACTGTCACAGCATGACTTCTGGTCACTGCTGTCAGAAGATTTGTGAAAAAAACCAAAACAAACAAACAAAGAAAAAAAACATCCAAACAAAACAAAAAAACAAACCAACAGAAGAAAAAAAAACCCAACCAGCTTTAAAGAGGAGTCAGGTGTGACACCACTCAGACTATGACAGTTCAGGCATGTGTACAAGCAGAAGTGTTGGTGCCAGCAGAATTTAAAGTATGGACATGCCACCAACTCTGTGTAGAGACACCATGAAAATTCAGCTTCTACAGCTTTCATTTTAGGTGCTCAAAGTCTTCCTCGATCCAACATTAGATACACACACTATCCCATATTTAAATTATCCCATAAAACTGTTGTAACAAGTTATTTCATATGACAAGAGGGCTTCTTTTGCCTTGAGAGAGTTTATAAATTCACTAGTTATAGAATCACAGAATCAGTTAGTTTGGAAAAGAGCTTTAAGATCATTGGGTCCAGCTGTTAACCCAGCACTGTCAAGTCCACCACTAAACCATGTCCTTAAATGCCCCATCTACTTGTCTCTTAAATATCTCCAGGGATGCTGTCTCCACCACTTCCCTGGGCAGCCTGGTCCCTTTCAATGAAGAATTTTTTTCCTAATGTCCAACATAAACGTCCCCTGGCACAACTTATGCCAAGGGCAGAGAGAGAGATTTATCCACTAACTCTCCATTTGTTTTGTGACAGGCATTTCCTCAGCAGCTGGTTTTGATCTTAAAACAAGAACCATGAATTTGTGTTGTGATTAAGCAGACTGATGTTGTGATTAAGCATACTGAGGAAAACAGCAACTTCGTAAATTAACATCAGAACATACACCAACGCATCTTCCACTGGAGGATTTCAGTCTTTGCCCCTGCAAGGCTCTTCTGTGCCTAAGGGAGGTTTGGGAGGAACTAGTTTGGGAAAAAAAAAAAGTTTGGTGACACTTCTAATATCAGTGAAATGATGTTTAAGCTTATTCTCATCCATTTTATGTCTCATGTACTACTAAAAAAAATCTACAGAGATTCTGACTTAACAGACTTAAAACAGATCCATATAGAGATGGATGTGTGCTGACTGTCAGTATAAAAGCTACGGATAACATCACCTGAAAAATATGTCCAGGAGGAAGAGGACTATACCCACTAAATGAGACACAGGAGGAAGAGATGAAATGATAACCCAAGAACCAGGATAGTATAAGGAGAACCCCAGCTGGTTTTGTAAATGCTGTAGAAGGGTAAAGATGGTGTAAAGAACCTGTTGTCTCACCAGGAGAGATTTCTTTTTATTTCCTTGCTGTGAATGGTGATTTGGTACAACACATGAGCAGAAACTGCCTGGGATATAATAAAAAAAAAATAATTTCTGAAGAAATTAGCCAGTGATTGCAGTCTTCCTGATAAATAAAACTAGAAGTTTAAAAAGTATTTTTCCATATTAAAAAAAAAAAAATCATTACACATGTGCACCTGTGGAAGATAAAGGAAGGATAGGGAATAAAGTCAGGTACAGGAGGAGAGGGTAAGAGGAGCCAGGTCAGAGAATCCTACAACAGGCTGAAAGGGGCCTAAGCTCTTCTGGCTGACAGCTTCATTTCCTTAGATAACCTGAGAAAAAATAAAGCTGGGAAGTTGTTACTGAAGTCTGAGCTGAATCTTTCTCACTGCAGTGGATGAAAGATCCTGCCTCTGCTCTCTTACTCTTGGCAGTGACCTCCTTCATGCTCAAAACTTCTCCATTCTTCCTTCCCACACCTCTTTGAATTAACTTCAGTTCTTCTGGCCTTTCTTTGCAGGTGAAGTTTTCTGGAATAATAATCAGTCTCACTGATCACCTCTGAGCATGTAACCTTCAAGTGTCATGCTCAGACAAGACGACACACTTTACTGGGTCTGAGTGCTTATCTCATTATCACATTTCCCCTTGCACTTCTCCTGTTGGTGAGAGAGCTAATTGTTTGGGCTTTATTATGTTGCTTCCTTCGGGAAAGGTAAGGACAGGGTCATAATTCAGACAGCCCTTGGTAGTTCAAGCTGTATTTAGTAGCTGAAGACAGAACAACAGAGCTGAAAAAGCTCATAAACTTGATAGTTTTTGAACTCCTCAAGGACATTCTTCCACATGTCTTCAAAAGTCGGTGTTTTTCTTGCTCTTAGCTGGTGGGTTTGCTCACGTTATTTAAAAGCTTCAAATCTCAGAATTGCCTTTCCTGTCAGAGAAATCGTCTAACCAGAGAAAACTTCCCAGTGGCCACTCATGTGTAAGCAAAACTAAATCAAGGGTCACCATGGTATTTGTAAGCACAGCCGTAAGATACCAGGAGATGGAGAATCTTCTGGAGATTTCTGTGTCTTTTCATGCCAGTGCTACTCTGGTACTGTCTTTGTCCAAGTACAGGATTATTGCTTCAACCATTCAATAGCTTTCAAACAGAGCATTCATGTTAAATCATCCAATAGCGCCAGGTAAAGAAGGGCTGGGAGCAAATTAAAGGTCAAAATTAGAACTAATAAACAAAATCTTATCAACCTGAAGTAGCTTGGAAAAAAAAATCAGGAATTCAATAAAAATATGGGCAAGCGATCACATTTTTGGACAGAAATAATCACCTGCACAAACACAAAATGGGAAATGAGTGGTTTTTCAGACAAGAACATTGGTCCAATTTAGTGAATAACATGCACTTCAGCTAGGCTGTGGAGAAAAAGAGGGTGCCCAGAGACAAGCATAAGGAATGATGAAAGCCCCATAGAGACTCCCACAAGCCCATTCTTTGGGCTGGGAAGCAAACTTTGTGCTATCTTTAAGAATTAAAAAAAATAAAATGAGAAGCTACTTAAATTAATAGAAACAAACATAGTAAATATGAATAGAAAGTTGAGTAAGAAATCATTTCTACTGATACCACTCTACACCTGATGTAACGTAGAGTACCAAAAGATGCTGCCTCTATCTCCTGCTTTTCCACTTTTATATATTAACCTATGTTTTTACATTTTTTATTGTTTGCTGGTCAAGTCTATCTTAAATTCTAAGTAACAGCTGTATGAAGATTTATGGTTTTATCACTTCTATTTCTAAGCCTAATCATTTTGACAGCTTTTGAAGCAAGGTTTATAAGCTTAGTTTATATATTAAAAAAAATGTATTTTGTTTTCCTCAACAGTGGAAGCACACACAGTTTACAGTCTTTGGGGAGCAGTTTTACTTACCTACACCTTTCTTCAACTTTTGGCAATATTCAAATAAATTTCCATTGCTTTCTGCATCACCGAATAAGTCAGACTACTTCTAAAAGAACTCAGTATTTACCCATGCTCATAAAATATATAAAGGAAGGATTTTTATGTTGAACATAATACAATTGTGAAAAACTGTTTTAATGTACAAGACTCAAAATGATAGGAATAGCAGATGGCAGTTACCTGACTACATAGAAGGCACTTCTGCATCTTAGCAAAACAAAGGAACCTTCCCTTTGGAGGAAGCAGAACAGGAGATTTGGGTTTTCTTTTTTTTTAATTTTATGGCATTGGAAAAGTCAGTCTATCCCAACCGAAACATGGCACAAGGACAATACTAAGAGCAGATACTAACTGCCATCAGTTTTAAAGTACCTAATGAGCAATCACTGGTTAGTCTTTAACTGAATATATATATAGTAGACTAAAAAAAAAGATTGTGTCAAATATTTCTTTCAGCTTCCAGTTCTTCACATCAAAATTTCTTTTTAAGGAAGAAGAAGAATAAAGAAGAGTGCTACCAACATGGCTTTAATATGATTGGTAGTTACAGTAAATACATTCAACAAAATATCCTAATTGCTGTATATATTCAAAAACATAGTGTGACTGGTCTTACAGAACATATTTATCTAAATGTGTAAAAAGACAGATTTTCTTGAATATGTTTTTATCTCATGGTGTAAGAGAAGGGATTTTTAAGTGGCTTGGAAATAACATGCATGTTTTACTTTCCCATCTGCCTGCAGGCACGAGTTGGCATTTGCTCTACCACAGTGTCTATGGCAGCCTACTGAGTTGCCATCAGGACTGCATAGGATGTTATGTCAGGTCAGGCCAATAATAAATGGAACCAGATTTTTAATTAAAAACAGCAAAACCAAAGATGATACTTGTATAAGCATATACAAAATGAATAAACACATATACAGAGAAATAATCCACTGAAGTACAGTCTGGACTTTTTTGGTGTTTCTGCAGGAGGTAGCACAGGTCTTTTTATTTTCCCTATCCACCTTTTGTTCCTGTTTGCTTTTTAAACAAATTATCTCTAAAGCTAGTGGATACAGGTAATGTTGTCTGTCAGTTATGGCTGAAGTAGTACAATGTCCATAAACCCCAAGCTCCATTTAACCCCTTTAGGGGGGGAAGGCTTTCATGACTGTATTTCCTTAATGCCTGCAATGCACTCAATATTTCCAGTAAGAAAAAGCAATATACATTACTTCAGTGTGCCACATTTCCCAACATCTCAGAGATTTTTATGCCAAAGAATAAAACAGGATCAGTGTATTTGACTTTCAGGCATCTTTTTATTTGGGAGTTTTTTTTCTGCCACAAAATGACTTCCAAAGTCACGCTTAGCTTTAGCCTGCAAGTTTGATACATATGAGGCACATATTGCTTTTGATACTTGTCAAAGATGGATCCTTCTGTGTGTTGTCATTAGCTACTGGTGAAGCAAAATAAATGTCTGCAGAAATTATGTATAGTTATATACACATAACACACACAGAGTCCGACACTGAAAACACTTTGTAAACACTAGTCCCTGATCATTAAAGCCCAACATCACCAAGCACTGAAGGTCACCATATGCCTGCACTTTGTGCTACATCACGACGAGACCACTCAGCGTGCTGATGGAGTCTGTGCATCCTGTGACACCTATCCCTGAAAGGGCTGTGGAAAAAAATGAGTGTGTACTTGTATTCCTATCAATCTCTAGTCATATTGTTCATCCTTCATTACATAAGCAAGGGTGTTACTGATTACTTAGAGAACAAAGCGGACAAAATGTGATCTTGCAAACTTGATTGCACAGTAAAATAATGAGATATTCACTTATGTCTACAGGATTAAAGTACTAATGGATTTCTATTGAAATTACATTTACAAACAATCAATCATGGCAGATAAACAACTTCAAACAAGGCTGCAAAAATTAAGTACGTAATGTATGGACTTAGACAGAGTTTCTGTCTCCAGGAGTCTTGCCTTTTCACTGCAATGGATTTCAAGACAGTTTCAGAAAGACTGAGACACCTTAACTGAAGATTAATAGTAAGTCACAACTAACAGCAGCTTTATGCTCCTGTACCTGTTGCATTACCACCTTTTATATAGAAAGAAACAATTAATTAATCAGACCCAGGCAGAACATTCTGCACCCTCCCCAGCCAAGCAAGTCGCTGCTGCATGTGGCGTCTGGAGAACAGCTCTTCCCTAAGGTAACACAAGCAGAAGGTAGGCCTCCTCCCTCACCTTTAAGGACCTGGGGCATGCAGTGCTGCCTCTAACACACCAATGGGCAGATCTGCTTCACCTCCTCTTAGAATAAATGTTTTTTAATAAGAACTTGAAAGAAGCAGCAACAGAAACTACATGTGATCCTCCTCAGAGGCCAGGAAGGTGCAGGAGAAAGGTGAGCTGTTATTGCAACAGTTCAGGCCCTCAAGTAATATTCTGATCAATGTTTAATTACTAGCTTATTAACTGGATGTAGAGCAGCAATTTTAGAGGCATCTGAATGTAAACTTAAACTAATGTATTTCAAACAGCGTGAAATAGCAACATGCGTGGTGTGATAATCATTGCTGTCTTAACATCTTTATCTTACCAAAACTAGGGTTGTGGCTACTGGTTTTTCTCATTTTCTGTGAGAATGCATTGCAGTCAACCTTTTCAAAATACAATTACTTTATCTACACTTTAAACTACTTTTAGCATTTAATAGAAGTGTTATGTTAAATGTTTTTTTTTTAAAAAAAGCATTAAAAAAATCTCACTTGCATCATCATATCCCTTTAATGGAGATTTATATGTCCCTGCAAAGGTTAATGCACAGGGCTGCAATGTGCTTTAGTAACATACTGAACCAGCCAGATTATATTCATTTGCACATATGAAATGATGTACTAGTGTGGTGCCCTCTATGGTGTTAATGCCTGATAAAAGGAAAATTATGGACCAACTCTTTTCTTTTTATGCAGAAATGAGAAGCAGACATGCTAATCAGTTTTGGATGCCCAGGTTATGTAGAAATTAAGGACCTGTATCAATAAGTAACTAATGGTTATATTCAGCAAGCTGCTGGTGCACACCTCATGCCTCCTAACGCACATTATGGCACAGCCAGTTGTTAGTCACCTATGGCACAGTAAATTCAAACTATACATTAAATTTCATTAGCAGTTGTAAAATTTAAATTTGTTGAAACAAAACAAAAACCCATCAACAAAAAAAAATCCCAACCCTCCAAAAAAGTTTTTGTAGATTTATTTATTCTTTTTGTGATTTTATTTTTTTCCCAAGATTATCCTACCTTGGTATGTACATTTTCTTCTTTCCTAGAAGAATTTTGAGTAGTGGTTAGTTATAAAATAATGACTTTAAACTCCTTTTTAGTCATAAACATTACACTTGGCAAAGGCTCTCTCATTCTTACAGCATAGCTTTAACTCGGAGCCCACTTTTGCAATTTGCATCACAGAAAGTGTTTTATAGTCACCAAAAAAAAAAAAATAAAAATCTTGAAATCTCTTTTCTGCACACAAGGTTTTAACTGAGTAGTAGAATTAATTATGCCTTTAATTTGTAACAGTAGCTGATAGGTTTAAAAATGTCTGGAAGCTAATAAATATAAGTCAAAAGAGGTCCTTAAGCTTGTTATTTAATGACAACCCATTTGCCACTTACGGTAAAAAGCTGGTTTGAAAGACTTCATTTTCCCCTTTTCCTTCCCCCACCCAAGCTGTTTCTTTACAATACCCTCTCCATGGTCAGGTTTTCCTCACTGCAACAGATTTTGATTCATCAACAGAAAAACGATGAGGGCATGTCTGTGCTCTAGTGCTATACAGGTGTTATATATGCAAGTGCAGATACTGAATTTCCACGGACACTGACAAATGACTACATGTTTAAGCCGTATTTTACTACTGCATCTTCATAAATGTTTCCCATAAACTCAACTACTTGTGGTGCAGCTTGCAGCCTTTCCATCTTGGTGGCATCTATACTTCAGGATCAGCAGAAAAAAATCTAGACTTTTAGGAATAAATAACAAAAGATTTCTAAGCAGCTAATGTGGTAATTCCCTGTTGACTGAAGAAACACAACATGAACCAGCAACATGGCCTCACAGCAAAGAAGGATGATGATGTCCTGTGCTGCTTGAGGACTGCTCACAACAGGTCGAGGGAGGTGACCCTTCCCCTACTAGGCAGCACTGGCAAGACCACACCTGGAGTGGTGAAGCCACTTCTGGGCTTCCCAGTACAAGAGAGACATGGTCATACAGGAGAGAGTTGAACAAAGGGCCATGAAGACGATTAAGGGACTGGAACATCTCACACATGAGAAAAGGCTGCGAGCTGTTCATCCTGGAGAAGAGAAGACTCATGGTGAATCCTATCAATGTATATAAATACCTGAAGAGAGAGTGCAAAGAGGGCATAGCTGGGCTCTTTTCACTGGTGCATAGTGGCAAGACTAAAGGCAATGGGCACCAACTGAAATAAGGGAGCTTCTGTCTGAACATCAGGAAATACTTTCCATTTTGAGAGTGACTGAGAACTGACATGGGCTACACAGAGAGGCTGCAGAGACTCCATCTTTGGAGATACTCAGAAACTGTCTGGACATGGTCCTGGCCAGCCGCCTCTGTTGTGCCACAGAAAAGCACAGTTAATTCATATTAGCATTCAAACAGTCTATTACAATTTTACTGAATTGTATCTTGTTTTCTTTCAGATTTTTTGAACAACTTTCCTCTATGTCCTAAAGTATTTGTCAATTTTTCACTGTTGTCAAGCTTTCCAAGCAAAATAAGAGCTGAGAGAAAGAGGACCATATAGAAGACTTTCTTTAATTTCTGCATGATTCTATGACTACATTTTATTTGTAACATAGAACTATAAGCATCAAATTTTTAAACTGGCTGATGGATTGGTGGAATTTTAAAGTAAAAGAATAACACAAATTTGTCAGAACATCTGTATAACATCAGACTTCACCCAATTTCTAGTGGAACTGGAAATGTCTTGATTAAATAATCCAAGTGATGCTGTGTTTAAAACACCACTCAGCTCCAGGGGCTAATTATGGGTTCTGTTAAGCATTTCCATCTAATTCTTAGTTTATTAATTTTACTTTCTAGACACTTGGTATTTCTATTTTTTCATGATAGTTCAAAGGACTTTACTTAACACCTTTCTTTGTATACAAGGTCTTATAAGGTCACAGATGAGTCATCTCTTAATATGCATATTGATTTAACAAATATTATATTGTACTTTACACCACTGTATTCATAACTAACAACACAGGGAAAATGCGGAGGATTTTTAAAATGATTTAGAGAAAACATGGCATTCTTGGTCATAATGACACTGAGTAGAGGACCAGGTGAACTTTGCAGCTTCAGAAATCAAATTATTTTCAGTTTCAGTTGAATTGTTTTCTGAACCAGCTTAAAGAACTGCAATTCTTAAAAAATATTTCATTCAGCATGAAAGGAAATTTCTTATTTCATCTCTTTTTCTGAAGAATTGCACATCAAGAATAAAATCAGCTACTATGTTTAAACAAGAATACTAGGAATAGACACTTAGACAACTGCCATCCTGATTCTGACTTTACATTATTTTAGGGATTATAAGGGGAAAAACATAATTTACATGTGCTACAATTCTGGTGAACACTGGAGATTCTCTAGGATGTGATGAAACGCAGTGTTCTCAAATTGCAAGTACTCAGAAATATCTGGTTGCTACTGGATGCAAGGAAAGAACTTTCTAAAAACCACTTTGGAAATTTTCTGAAAACTACCTCAGGAAACTGAACTTTGAAGAACATACTCTCCCTAAAGCATACCTTGTACTTTCTCCAAGTCAAATAGCATGTGATAAAAAGAGAGTCTTTGAGTTTCAAGGCAAGACCAACCAAGAGAAAAATACTAATGGCTTTTCTTTTACTGCAATGAAAAATATATTTATAGGAAGCAACTGCTCTGAGAAGCTAGACAGATTCATTACTGGAAGATTCTGGGAGATGAAGGAAGGGAGGGGAACAACTACATTCTGCTGGCTCATGTAGAGATACTGTCTATCAAAATAAGAAAAAAGCAAAACATTACATTAGCTACGTTCAGGCAACTGAAAGGACTCATAGCTTCCCAGCATTGTTTTGCAGTCACATAATTGTAGGATTATTGATATAAGGGTACAAATGACAACAAATGTCAGAAGTGTCTTATTCCACATGGCATTGCAAATATTCAAAAGTGTCCTAAAACTGATTTATTTTAAAATTTGTCAAACTTCTTTGCTATCTAAACAGACTATTTTATACGTCTATTGAAAAATCTAGTTTCTATGAAATTCCTTCCTTGCTGTTAGAGCAATTAAGAGACACTAGTACATAGAATGTAAAAAATATAAAAGCTTTACTATAATTTTTTGCACTGTAGTATTATTCTAGTGCATATTTCAGTATTAAGACAGACGCTGATATGGAATTGTTGCGATGCTAGAAGAAACATTAACTGTGAAATATAATGTGATGAGACTGAAAAAAAAGACAGACATGAGCAAGGACTCAGATTTACACTGCATGCCACAAAACTGTTGTTAACACGGATTTAAATCTGATTCATGTGTGTGTTTCTGCGGAAAACAGCCACTCTCAGATGTACAAAAGCAAGGGGTATAACCAAATTCATGCAACTCATTACCCTAAGTGTGGGCAACACGCACAAGAGCACAGAACTAAGAACTGTGAATTCATTTTGAGCAGGCAAAGGGCAGTGCCAGGCAGCAGTTCTAGCTCAGGTCCTCAGCACACTGAAACCATCCTCGTGCGACAATGAGCTAATTCAGTCTGTGTCTCAATAGGAAACAATATGTGGGGAAAAGCTGCATGTTTTTCACACTCAGGGCCACTAAGCAGCCACCACGATTCCCTGCTCAAGAATTAGTTTAGTCACAACTTTGCTAGGACTTTCAGACATCTGAGATGGCAAAGTCAAAGAGTGTCTTAAAAACAGGCAAAGGAATCAAAAAGGGATGCAGAGGGTAGTCATGAAGTTTTGTAATCCTCTCTTTGTCCTGCAACAAGAAGGAAGAACATAAGGACAGTCAAATTTACAAGACGATAAAAAAAAGGAAAACAAAACAAACACAAAACAAACACAAAACAAACAAACAAACCAATCAAAACAAAACCCAAACCACCAAACACCACACCACAAACCAGAAAAAGAACAGAAACTGGCTTACTGGAATCCACGACTGTGGAAATCTCATTGACCAGAAAAATGAGCTGCCAGGATGCAGCTTGTGTGGAAAGAGGACGGTGTTGGAAGGAAAAGTGGCCGGCAGGACCAGGGAAACACCCACAGGCAACTTTATGCTACGTGGAGTTACAATATTCTAGATGGATTGCCTGCCAAATCTCAGGATACAAAGCCAGTGGTCATAGAAATATTCTTGAACTCTACTAGTGAATTAACTATTATGCCATTTTTTATTAATTTATTTTACTTTTTCTTTAATACTACAATTAAGTTAATCCAGATTTATTTTTCTCTTTAGCCATCTCTGCTTAAGGGTAGCAGATGTTGAAAGCACTATTCTGATCTCTCTGTTGGTAGTCATGCTGCAATTACCTTTGCTTGTCTTCCTTCTCTGAGCAAAAACATTTCTAAAATACAGAGTTGTCTAGATGGGCTGTGATGTAGGATGAAATTTCTTAGTTATTAAGGAAGCTTCTGAACAACTCAGCACCTATTATATTACAATATTTTTAGTCCTTTTACTTTCAGTAATGGATTACAGATCTATAGAGATTTGAGATATAAAACCTCAAGTAGTTTAACACCTTTCCACCTGATAGCTGTTCCAGACATATCACACAAGTTGAAGGATGCTCAGACAAGTTATGGCATTTTCTGGAAAGACGATTCTGTTGTAGATCCACTTCCCTCTTGGGTAGATTTCTGAGTTCAAGTCCTCTGAGTGGTTTCCTAGGCTGAATAGCTTAGGCTCAATGACTGTAGGACTTGCAGCAGTTTCAAGACTAGTCATTACTTTGTAAAAACAGAACAGAATATTGTGCACCTATTTCTTAAGTTAACACGGTGTCTGAAACCTGTTTGCATTTTATTTTACATCACTATTAACGGTATCATTCTGTTGACAGCTGATCAGAATAAATCACTCTAGGACACAGTCACCAAGGTTGTAAATAAAAAGTAAACACAAGACATATTAATGTGATAGCCTAATGCTGATAATTGAAAGAAGTTTCAGAAAGTGACAAACTGATGCTTACAGAGACCATCTTTCATTTTTTTCCACACTGAGAAAAGGAAATTCACTGAGAATTGTACTGCAAAGTTCTATCTACTACACCTGGAGTATTCTGACCTGAAGGTCAAAATTAAGATTTTACTTAATTTCTAAAGTGAAGATACAGCATGAGATAAATACTGATACATTTTAAATCTCTATCTACTCTGTGTTCAAAAACTAACCCCTAAATAATAAAATTTCTGTATTCAATGTGCTAGATTTGATTCAATATTCCACCTGAGAACAAGATATACATTTCCTAAATATGATTTCCCTTTCAGCATCCACTTACTCTTCTAGTTGAACATAATGTAAGATAAGTAAATTAAAGAGGGCAAAATAGAATAAAAAATCCAATAAACTGTATTTTTTTTAGTTGAAGAAATTTAGTTTGCTTTCTCAAAAAAAGGCCAGTACTGGATCATCAAAACATGATGGAAGAAACTCAAAACCAGGCTGTACATGAAGCTTATTGCAATATTTTTTTAATTTGCTCCAGCTAGTGACATATTAGTGTCTGAAATTTAGTGGTTTACATCACTTATATTTAGGGATTATCTTTATTCTTCCCTGAAGAATGTAAAATTGTACTCAGATATTTTTTTTAAAAAATAAAGTAAAATTCTATTATGTGATTGTTTTTATTTATATTTTGTATCAATACATTTTACTGACTGTTAAACACAACAGAAAGACTTAAAGCTGAAGGAAGCGGACCCAGCCACCAATACCCATCTGTGTAATATAAATAAGCACTATCAGTGGGAGTCAGAAGGGAGGGCAATTGCTGGTGCTCTTGGTAGTGGGTGTAGGTGCTATCTTCTAGATCAGTTAAACAAGAGAGAGAGATTCAAAAATAATTTCTTTAGTTAATGGAAGATGGTATTCTCTGATAAAATAAAGTACTGCTGCCTAGTCTTATATAGGATAATGTTCTCTTTTAGTTGACATTAATTGGTCCAATTTCTTTGCTTACAGCAAATAACAGACACTTTGAGTTTCAACTCTGGATTGCCATGGCTTGGTTGACGCAAAGTCCCAGTTTTAAGACCAGTACTTTTCCATTTTACTTGATGTGCATTTGCAGAACTGCAGGGAGGCTCGAACTTTTTGGATCAAGTCAGTATCAAAGTAAAACCAGTACAGATTCAAGAATTTTATTTATAGTAAGGAAATGGCAATCTAAAAAGGGAACTCATCAGAATACGCCACTTAAATGTCAATTAAGACAGTGAAAATAAATTAACACTTCTGAAGAAACTGGCCTGGAATAAAGATAGGGACTTTGGGGAATGAGTCCAGAAACACACACAGTTAGGGGATTGGAGCAGCTCTCCTATGAGGAAAGACTCTCAAAGAGTTGTGACTGTTCAAACTGGAGAATAGAAGGTTTGGTGGTGAAAGGAATGAAGAAAATGGAACCTAATTTTTCTCAGTGGTGTCCAGGACACGGGCAATCTGCAGAAACCCAAACACAGGTGGTGCCACCTGAAGACAAATAAACACTTTTTTTTTACTGGGAGGGTGACTGAGCATTGGTACAGGCTACCCAGAGAGGTTGTGGAGTATTCATCCTTGGAGATATTGAAAAGTCATCTGGACATTGTTCTGGGTAACCAGCTCTATGTGGCCCTGCTTGAGAAGATGGGTTGTACTAGCAGATCTACAGAGGTGCTCTCCAGACTCATCTAGCCTTTGATTCCCACAGAAGTGCCAGGGGCTGTTGAACGAGAACTCTAAAGCAACACATCAGAAGCTTACCAGTTCATACCAAAGAGAAGGCTAATTAGTTAATTGGTCTCACTTTATAAATCAGTAGGTGGGAAGTATGTACATTCTTAAAACAGAAGCTATAGATGTGTTATGAGGATTACTGGATTAAACAGCTTGTGCTACACAGGAAGCAAGTCTAAGTGATGACAGTAGAAAAGCATGGACGACTCTGCCACACAGTCTCTGCCACACATCTTCTACACAGTGTTTTAAGTTATTTTACTCCAAGAGGAGCTTTATTCTATCAAAAATTAATTTAGTCAAGGATAGGTAATGCAGAAAACGTCATCTGACACATGGTTAAAATTTTGGAGTTCTAAGGAACTTTAAATTTCTCAATTTTGAGCTTTTAAATTTCATAATCTCCTGAGACTCCATGGAGTGCTTGATAACAGAAAGAGCAATCATAGGACTAGTGTTTAGCTTTACAAGGTAAAGGTAAGAGTCTTAACACTGGTATCAAATAAATTGTTACCAAATAAGAGTGATCAGCCATCACTGTAACATTTCTGTTCTAGAACAGAAATTGACAATGTCACTGTTCTACAGTTCATATCTTAAAACACAAGGTGCTGCAGCCCTGCAGGAAACATTTGCAGTGAAAAACAAATCAAACTGATGCATTTTCCCATGCTGACTGGAGTATTGGTTAAAGACTGGATAACAAAGTAAAGAGCATGGCAAGCACACTAAGAATAATACCAAGGTCCAGAGTTGGTAACATGGTCAGAAAAGTTTTTCTTCTGCTCCATTTGCCAGGACAATATGGTTCCTGTGACTACCACTTCTCAAGGAGCATTAAGGAATCATACGTATACCTCACAGGTCAAGCACTCCTAAGATGATATCCACACTACCAGCTTTGGTGAGTTAAGTCCAAAAAAATCACATTTTTCTAGTCTTCAACTATGTCTGGTTGGCTAGGAAGTGGGATGACTTTACAACTGCTACTTCAGTTGCAGCGATTTAAATGCTTATTTAAGTGACTTGGTTCTGCAGTGCTACTTTTATCTTCTTCTAATTGAACGTGGCAAAATATTCAGTCTGCAGCTCACAGCTGCACAGGTGATAGTGTAATAGCACGCAATAATTACCATTTACTGTCTCAGCTGTTATTAACACTTGTATTCAAAGTTGCACGTAGTTTTCTGCCGTCACCATTACAGTTAAGACTGTGTCAGGTGAGAACATCTGTGCTAGTAACTGCCTTTTAGATGCAGAGATCTTCTGTATCAGATTTAGAGCTTTTTGCTACCTTATTTGCTAAGACATTTAAAATGCAGCATTTTATATAACATCATAAACTACAGTGAAAATGCTTTCATGTCAATGCTTTCAGGTCTCTAGAATTTATGGAAATGATGAATGATCCCGACAGAACATTCTGTCCACATAAGACATCAAATTGTGCCATAAATATTTTTATGTTCTACAAGCAGATAAGCAAGCTTAAGGTGAACACATTAAGTGCAGTGTATCTGTACATCAACAGTATATGTGCAAGGGAAGCCCTATCCATGTAATAAACCCAAACAAAACCTGCCACTTTAATTGTATACAAGATTGCTCTCTACAACACTAATCATCACGTGGGTAAAATGGCTTCTGCAGACAAGAAATTAACCAAACAGCCAAATGTAGCCAAACATTACAATATAATATTAAAAACTCCTATAAAAACATCATAGCACAAAACAGAGAACATCCTTATGACTGTATTACATCCATTATATCACCTTGTCTTGAATACCGTTTCCCTTTCAGTATCTTTCAAATGTGCAAGTATTGTTTTATCCCAGTATATCATCTCATAGCTTAACACTATAGCTGTGAGCTATGGCCCCTCAACATAAAGTGAAGAAAACCAGTGAGAGAAGTTTCCAGGAGACAACAGCGCTCTTAGCTTTCAGACACATCTCTCTGGTTATCCAGGATCATTCCAGAAGCACTCTATAACATGGGCCTCCCACTTCCAGTTCCTGTGCAAAGGACTAATACCAAAAGCCAAGTGGGGCTTTTCTATTGCACTAAGTAGTTCAGATACTTTGAACCCAGGATAAGTGACTACTGTCACTTATTACAGCCTTTTCTGTAGGAGATAAGTTGTTACATCAACGTTTTACAGAATTTCAAATGAAGAGCAAGTTCTCATCAAAAAAATGTTGAGTAACAAACACAGTTCACATAAGAATTTGCTTCCTTTCTGTGAAAGGCACTCTCATACCATTGAAATTAAGGTTTTTCCATTGGAGTTTGCTCATCTCATCTATTTCAATACTATAAAAAGAAAAATCACTAAGGAGCAGCTGCCTGTTCTTCAAGAGCAAAAACCTGCAACCTAATATAAATTCTGGTTTGCTTGCTACGTAAGCATTTTCATTTCTTGACTTGCATTTTGAACTCATTTAGCAGTAAACATATATTTAAAAAAGAAACTGAACGTGTTCAATTTTCCACACAATTAATACAGTAAGTGGTTTAACAATGGAAAACCACAAAATACTTTCAATACCTAAAAGCCTATATACTTTCGCTATCTAAAAGCCAACAGACTTAACACTAAACTCTATATATTGTCACACTCTGATGTAACGTGGCTATCTATCTGTTGCTGTCTTTATTTATTTACTTATCAAGTGTCTTTAAGGTAATCCCTGCTAAAACATCCTAGAGCAAATTTTGGAGAAGTATAAGCACTGCAATTCTCACACAGATTCAATACAAAGCCCCAGTAGTGCAGCTTGCTTTATGTCTAAACCTACTGTAATGCAGAAGAGTACAAACCTCTCTAAAACAACAAGGTAGAGGATGCGTCAAATTTGTCATGGAGCTTTTAAGGGCCCAAAAGAGTTTCTTGATTGTAAGAAAAGTTTTATATCAATGAGGCCCTTTTTACTTAAACTGCTCTGCCTGATTCAAGTTAGGAAAGATGAGAACTTCATTTTTACTACTCCAAACTCTTTTCTCTTCAACTTTTTTTTTTTTTTTCCTTTAAAGGTGCATTGTGGTTTTCCATTTTTGCTACCTCTGCAGAAACCTTTGTGCACTACAACAGTCTTACTTGCAACGATGAATTTTCTTCTGGTTGACTTTTTAGCTTCGTAGCTCTTACACAGCAGACATCTTGAAGTAGTAAGTTCTTATTGCTAGTTACAAACACAAATTCATTTTCTCTTAATTGAAGGTCACATAAGGACATAAGGAGCTGGGAGACAGTTCTTGTTTTTCTTAGTTCTCTACATTGTTTATAAATTTTATTCTTTTTTTTTTTTCCCCTCTAAATTCAGTAACATTAGTTCTTTTAATTGCTTATGTTTTTGGCTAGTAATCTTTCCTCCTTCTAGTTAGAGATTCTCTCCAATTTATCTACTTCTGTTTTTGTAGGTATCTACTACTGTAGAAATATTGATTCCATTCAGTACAAAAAAGTAATTAAGAAATTATTCTTTTGAAAAAAGAGCACAAACACTACCAAAAGATTAAAGATGACTGTAAAATTAGGATCCATGACTTATGCATTTAAAAAAGCTAATGATCTGCATCAACTGAATGCATCAAATCACTGAAATCAAAAAGCTCTATTTCTATTTTTACCACAAAGTCATTGACAGAATAAAGAGACTAAAAGTAGTGCAACATTCATGAATGATTTAGTAAGAGTAGAAGATGCCGATTTCATCAAGATTCAGACGTCAGTATTTGTCAGCCAAATGGAACAGAAAGCTCCTTATAAATGAGCCCTTAGAATAGCTGAAATAGAAAATGGAAGTGCTGTCAACATTTTTTATTCATTATCTATAGATAATGCAAATATCTGGTATGTTGGGTTTGTATCTCCTGTTTTACTCTATTTGCTGTATCCTATCACATGAGATGTAACTCTAACACAAAAGATGAAGATTCATCTTCATCTGACCAAATGTATAATCTAAACATCCTCTACTTCCCCATCCCTATTCACTATAAAATTAAATCAAAAAATAAACACAAAACAAAAATGTATTAGATTTGTCTTCTGTAGAAGTATGACCATGTCTTCCCACCATGCATTGCAAGAGTGCCTGAATCATAAGGATTACAATTTAGAAACGCCTTTCATAACTTCATCATTTTAATGATGGATTTCTAAAACCTGTTTTGAGTTACTCTAACCTGTGCCAGATAACCTGAAGTAGGTCTCTTAAGGGTTTTTTGGGTGATTTTTTTTTTCTGTTTGCATTTGATTCAAAAATGGAAATTAGAATTACATATTCTATTCTAAAATAGATTGTAGAATTAATTACTCAGCAGCTATAAAATATCAGAATTAAACTGCTGATGCAAGTAGTGTACATGACACAGTCCATATGGACTGAAATTGTTTTTAACACGTGGCACTTAATTATGTTCCACTCTCAAAAAAAGTTGAACTGATCTGGATGTAGCAAACTAACTTAGAACTAAAAATACACACACACACACACAAAAGAAATCTACTTCAGAAAGATTTGCAAATGGAAAAAGGTCAGGGTAGCCATCCAAGCAAAAGCAGGTCAAAGAAGGAGAAAGACTGATGTCTGAAAATTCTTGAGAGACCAAGAGGAATTTCAACAAATTCCTCAGAAAACAAAGTGTCTTGGTGTACAATGGATAACCTGGGAACCTGGAGCCATTAATTCATAAGAAAATATATCCTAAAAATAAACCAAATAACCACTGAAGCATTTCTCCATTTTCTTTAGGGACAAGCTAAAACCAGAGAAAAGGATTCCATTATACCACTGCTATAAAACTCAGGAATGGAAGTAGATTTTCCTAATACCATGATTCACATCAAGACTTTAAGAGATGAAAATGGTACGACTTGAGAGTTTTTAAGGGAAACAAATAGTAAGTAAGAAAGTAGCTGGAAACATGCATCACAGCATTCTGTAGATACTTCAGCAAAACAACAGTAAACTGGAGAAACATGTGAACACTTTTGGATACATCTAACTGCAATATCAAATCTTGTCTCAACTCCTTGCAATGCAACACTGAGCAATAATCTTCAGATTCAGTGAGTTTTATGAATTACTCTAATCTAACAAGACCTTTCCCTATATTCACGAAGTACATCAGAGGGACTAATTGTTCCATGTAACCATGACAGTTCCCAATTCTGAGTTATCTCCTAAAATGAAAGAAGTCTCCAAAGAGAAAGCCTATAACTCAATATGCTTTACTGAATCAACAGTTTGAAGATAAAATTACTTCACTTCCATAAGCTACAGTCTAGGTTTTAAAATAGAATCAGTTTTGCTCATTGCAGTCATTGAGGTCAGTGCCCAGTAGGTGACCAAAGTGATGTTACTTGTAAGTTTGACTGCACTGTGATTAGCACTAAGAGTCCACATTTTAACCACATCCATTTATGGTTAATTACATGATAATTACATGGTGACGGAAATAGAGCACTTCAAAACAGAAAACTTCTATTTGCATCTTTCAACACAGGTACTATTTTGTTACCTTTCAGTTCTTTTCTAAGATATCTGAGGTGACATCCTCTTACCCCATCCCAAGAAACATGACAGGTCTCCATTTAACACCAGTGGGAAGAGTAAATTGACAGAAAACAACTATACAGAGTCACAGAATTTTCAGGACAAATTATAAAAGATGAGCTAATTCTGGATAACTGCAAAGTAACACAATTTGTAAATCTGTACAAAATCTTATTTTGAACTAGCTGAAAAGTCTAATTTTAATTTCCACTTTTCATACTTCATCACTATACTGCAGTAGAATGAAAACAATAAGAGTTTCCAAATGACAATGAACTTTCTCATTTCAAAAATGTTTAAATTGAACATCCATTCTTCTCTTCCTGAAATTATATTGCTAGTTTTTCTTAAAAGTCAAAAAAAAAAAAAAATTCAGACAAATCTCACACAACAACTCCTGTAATGTTTCTCCAGTTTCATGAACCATTCAATTTCAGCAGAACTTCTTGCACCAACACTATAACTTTTTCCGGTGTATTCTCCAAAAACTGATGGCTTTTTTGAAATTTTTGAGTGACTCACTCAACAGTATTTGAAAGCTCATAGTTAGGAAACAACCCATTTTTATTTATGTGAAATAAGCTGCATCATAAGGAGCCCGAGTTAAGGAAGCAACTAAGTCATGCAGCTAAATCACATCAATGTGGATTAACTGGAAATGTAATTTATTTATGACAAAATTGAATGTGAATATAGCAAGGTTAGTTTTGGAAATAAACTTCTCTTGGCAGGAAAAGTGTGGACTTAAAAGGCACATGAAAATAAAACTATTAAATGTATGAGAAGAATGGAAACATCCATAAGTAAAAGTGCAGCATTCCAGAGAATAAAGGGCACAATCATAAGCAAACAAAAAATACTGATTAAAGTTAAATAAAACAAATAGTAGTTCTGGGAAAAAAAAAAAAT
>VWZY01006730.1:0-13864 GCA_013399075.1 Chloroceryle aenea | reverse complement strand
AACACCCCCCCCCCCCCAAAAATCACACTTTCAATCAGAAATTCCAGCCTTTTTCAGGTACAAACAAATATTAAAGGGTCAAAACAAAGACACAAAAAAAAGACTAATACTGAAAGTATAGGGTCGTATTTATTTCCTTGAGTTATTCAACAAAACAAAATAAAAAATTATGTTTTTAAAGAGAAGGTTTTGATATAGGAAATAGAGCATTAATTCAAAATATATATCATAGCATGCTCATTTCGCTAAGAGAAAGCTTTTATTAAAACTTCATAGTACAAAGAGTAAAACTGAGTAGCTTGTATTTAAAACATACCATTTTAAGTGAATCAGAACAAACATATTCCATGATCAAAAGCTAAAATTTGTAATGTAAACAAACTACACAGATAAAGTGACAGTATGGGAAACCTAGTTAGTTGTATTAAAAATAAAATATATCTAACTTGTTGTAGAAAATTCAGGTTTTATGTGCAAGTGATGGCTGATCTTTATCAAATAATACTGAGCATGGGTCTACAAGGTAGATGTTCAACATGTGTCAAACAGCTTTCATTTAAAGTGGCAGTTTCAGGGTTGTTTTAAAATAAATACTATCAACTGGGTGTGCAAACTGGAAAGGGTGCCAAGCTCCTTACAAGTCCCTTTATAAAGAACAACACGCAGTAAGAGGCTAGGTAGTGTTTTAATGCCTCCCTTGCAAATAATCTACATTTTTCTCAAAAACAATAGTGGAAACAGTTTTCAGTAACATTCCAGTATTAACTGAGACACTCATGTAGAAGATATTTTGGCTGGAAGCTAAAAAACTAAAACATAAGGATTAAAAGATTTTGCAGATGAAAGGTAAATTTATATGACAGAAAAATCTCCATCTTGTTTATATAATTAAAACTTCCTAATGAATTAGAAATCCAGACTAGTCACACCAGCTATTTTTGTTTCTCTAACTTTCTTCTGTAGTCGATGGAGAAAGGGTTTTCTGAAGGCAACTCCTAACTCGGGGGCTGATCTTGGTCTCTAGAGGGCAGTGGCAGTCTCTTGCTCTCTCTGCACTGACTGCAGATAGAAATTAGGATTAGAAATTAGCAGCATCCCTTTTTTTAGTTATTTAATTCCACGCTAAACTGGTGTGTGGAAAGACTGGCAAGAGCTTTTGAAGAATTAATGGAGGAGGAATTTGAGGAGTTAAATATTGTTCCAAGTATAAAGCTCTACAGAAATGTTTTAACAAAGAACCCAGGATACCTGCTAATGCATCATCACCAGCAGGCTGGAAGGCTTCTTTCATGATGAATAACCAGTGACATGTTTTGTTAAACAGTGACTAAAGCAATGTGAAACTATACTCTTACTGACAAACTAATACTAGAAATTAGTCTTTATGTTTGACAAATAGTTGAAATTTATTGAAGGCAAACCAAACTAACCTTTAGAAATCACTTTATAGGAATTCTAGTTCAAAAGTCTGTTAAGGTCTGTTTAGGCATTATAAAGTGATGCAAACTTCCAGAAGTATTCTAAAGAAGTATTATGCCAGTAAGAAATTATTACTGCAGAGAAGTTTCAATGGCACATTTCAGAAATGAAATTAAGGTGTGGGAAGGAAAATTTTAAATTAACTCACATAGCATAAAAAAAAAAAACAACAACAAAACCCCTAAAATTAAACATAGATAAATATATATCTATATAAACACTAAATATTTCCAACAGGAAACATTCTTTTCAGGATTATTGATTCTGAAACGTATGCCAATTACAGTGAGAGAGAATGCATTTAAGTCAAAATCTAGCTAGTTTCTTAACTCAAAAACAGAGTTAAACTCACTGGAGATTACTTACAAATTGGTCCGAGTAAATGAAAGACAATGTTAGATATCAAATAGTGTTTGGCATGCTGACAAAAACAGCAGCCTGCACTAAGTTCATATATCCTCACTGTCTCTGAACTTTTGTCTCACTGCATAAATAAAGGACACCAAAATAAAAAAATTAAAAAGTAAATAAATAAAAATCCCTAGCAAACAAACAAAAAATAAAAGCTATAAAGTGACTTTGCATTTTTTGTGGGACTGCAATAACTTGTGCCATGTCCTTCACTGAGGGAGGGACTAAAGGAAGGGAGTTTGATGAGGAAAGCTAGGAGAAAAAAGAAAATCCACACTTCTTGGCTGAAAAAGTCACCTTCCTTCTCTATCAGCCATATTGGCTAAATAATAGCCAATTGTTATCTTTTGAGACCAAACACCCTGACTCCACTCTCTCTCCAATGTTATTCAGGAGCAAAAATGAAAATTCTTGACCCATAGAAAGGATGGATATTTAGGTAAGATAAATAAGTGAACATCTTCAAAATGATGGGGTTTTAGAGCAGAAGGGCCGGTTACTGTTTTTTACTCCCAGGAATTCTTAAATATTTCTCTATTTGTTCACACCCAAAGTCTACAAGGTTGAACCTGTGAAAATCTCTCAGCTCCGCTACTGAATTCTACCCCAGCAAACAGCAAATGTCCTTATATCCTCTAAAGGCAGAAAACAGCGACATCATCACCAGCACGGACATTATGGCCCAATTATATGTTGCACTGCCACGCTGGCAGAACTTGGGATCTGTTTGATGTTCTTTTGTCTTCCTGAGTTGGCAGAAAATAAAAGTCTGAGATGTGAATTTCCCTGCCCTTGCTTAATCTAATTGGGCTGTTCACTCATTTTAAGTGCCAGAATTAACTGTTCAATGATCCTGTTTAGGAAAGCAGTTGTGAGAGGAAGTGGAACTGAAGCACACGAGGATCAGCTGGGAGTTCTCAAAAGCAATAAAACACAGAAGGAAAAAGTAAATGAGAAACAGAGGATGAACTGGAAAGAAAACACTAGGAATGCCAGGAAAGAAAAAGACAATAAAGAGCAGCTCTAAAATTGGCTTTCCAGCTATTTGTGACATTCAGTCTCACCAGGACATTTACTCTGTATACCAGCAGCACATTTAAATATTATTATTTATTTCATCATCTTAAGAACTTTCCTTTCACTCTACTGGGAAATCTGTTGTAGATAAGGGGAAGTGGATGGTTCTCAGGCTGTGTACAAAGATAGAAGTTGGCCTTCCCATGAGGCTATGTTCACTCTCAATTTCCACTGCAGTAGGCCATTTTAATTTAAGTGGAAAAAAAAAAAAATTATAAACATTTACAGTTCTCTGAGCATCAAGTCAAGCAATATATTCTTTTCTGAACAAAAATACCTTCTTGTCTGGAATCTGCAAAAGCAGAGAAGGCATAATAAATTCTTCAGATTTAGGGGTAAGTTAACTGCATAGAATATTCAGTTATACATGATGAGATGACATGCAGGAGAAAGTAGAAAACATTACTACTTACAATGAAAAATAATAAAGAGGAGGTGTGGGTTTGCAGCATCTGTTGCAAAATCCTGCATAGTGGGCCATGTTATTGGTACAACATAGCAAGGATTTTATGATATTTGATAGTAAATTTATTTTTGACGCTGCTGACAGCACAAATCAGAGAATAATCAACACTGCCTAATAATACAGATAACTGTGAATTAAGCAATAAGAATAAAGTGAGCTAAATATCTTAACATAAATTAGTAGCAGGCATCTTTCAGAGGTATTATGTCATCATGAAGAAAGCCATGGGGTTGCAGACATGTTTTTATTCTGAGGTAGTGAATGCTAGACACATAAAAATATTTTTTTTAGTACAGTGAAACTTAAGGGATTCCACCAAGTACACCTTAACCAAGTACTGCAGACAAACAAGGAGAAATGAAACACTCCTCACTTCACATTCAGTTAAAAATAATCTTCACTTCAAAGTTTTGCTGATTATTAAAAGGAAGAACAGCAAAACCAGGGCTCACCTTGTTTGCAAAGAAAGAAAATGTTGATTGCCAAAGGAATATTTTTTTGTATCTTTGATACCAGAAAAGGAAACCTTCCACCAGAAGTATTAAGCTATGGCACTGAAAACAAAGTGTTTGACTCAGGGTGACATAACCTACGACATGAAAATGACTGAATAAAAAACACGAATGTATTTTTAACAGTGTAAAAATTGGATTACCGTTATGAAGAGAAAAATCATGATCAATATTAACATTTTCATACATGGAAAATGTATAAATATATAAGCAGCTGAGTCTATGCATCTTATTTTTCTAAAGTTAGTATTTACACAGTACTTTTTAGAAAACAAGTATGATTAAAATCTTTCTAAATTCTTTGTGTTAGAAAAGGCCATCAGTCAGTCAACTGTAAAACATCATGTTGTCATTTACATTGATTCATATCTAATTATTTAAATCCAAGTAATTTTAACAACATTTAAGAAAAGTGAATGTACACTAATCTTTGTGGGGGTACAGAGAGATGTAATTTTTAAAAAAAACTTTTAAAATAGTTTTACATAAGAACTGTAGTATGTGTATTGTCTTTTGCTTTCTTGAACCAGAAGAATGGAAAGTAAATACTCAAAAATTCTCAAGCATACAAATCAATAAAGACTTCTTTTACTAGGACCTTATCATAACTCGTCCCTTTAGTTTCAAGAGTCACCGCAGGTAAATCCCTGGTTACAAACAGTGAGAAGATTTCTGGTAAAATAACAGAAATTAAATTCGATTCCCATAAACTAATACTGAAAGCAGGAAGGGGAAAAAAATAAATAAAAAGATACACAATCTTTTCATTCACTTTATCAGAGAATATTCAAATGTCACAACAGAAAAAGTATGTTTCTGGTCAGAACAAAAGCATTCTTTATACTGCTTTGTAAGAAATCAACAAAGCAAAAAATAAAAATACTGTATTTAAACATATGTTGTCTTTTTCTCAAGACAAATAAAAATATCTAAGCAATTGAAACTAATACGAAAAAGCAAAAGCAATGCAAAGAGGATGAAGTTGCCCGCTCTAAATAAGTAAGGAGCTGACAAAGCTGGTTTATCAGAAATTCATTCTATAAAACAGTTAGTCTACAGTGTTAGGACAAATTCGGTAAGAAATTTTTGCATGTATTTTTAAGCGTGTATTTACTATTTACAAGGACAGTAGATTTTTCACTAGGGAAATCACATCATCTAACTTCATTTAATTAAGTAAAAATTAGTTAGAAACTTAGTGGAAAGAAATTAGATCACATCCAGTAGATTTTCTGTCAACCTTAAAACTATTGTTCTGGCTATCCTAAAGATACCACCATAAAAGCAAATATAATTAAAAATAATGGATAGCAATAAAACCATTTGGGTACCTAAACAGTCAGTAGGAAGCTAATATTACTTTTCCAACTTGACTGTATTTGCAGCAAAGGTATACATCATAAAATAACTTACTAAGAAACACCTGGAAGTCTTTGGAAGAAAATACATTATCTTTTCTAATGTTTTCCTAGTGAGTTGCTTTTTCTTATTTAGTCTTTTTACTTGCTAACAGAGCCCTTTTCGTGCTCTGTTTTTACTGTAAGAAGGGCAGCAATACCTACCTAACCCTCCTGCAATAGTCACCACGTGCTTGTTTTAATGGCCAGTAATGAAAACCGAGAGGAAATGAGACACTTTGAAATCTTCCCGTCATCAAGTACATAATTCACTGGTTGGGAAGTTCTCTTCTATAAGACAGTTAACAGTCTAGACAGTTTTCTTTGTTCGATACCATTAGAAAGTAATACAGAGAAAAAACACTGCAACTTGGATTTTAAAAGACCCTAAACACTGTAAAAAGAAGGACAAAGAGCAATGTACCTCTTGTGCTGTCACACCAGTTATGAAAGAAAGGCTTGGGAACAGAAAGGGATGTTCCAGTTTGCTTGTCTAACTTCAAACTTCATCTCTACCCATCAGTGGCATCACAGCAAACAGTCCTACAGGATTAACATGGAGGACATCTAGGGTGTGAGGTCCAAAGGAGCACTGAATGTCCTCATGTCTCTTCATGGAAGATGGACAAGAGAAGGTTGTTCAACACTTCCCACACCAGGCTCCAGTCACCTGTGCTTCACCTGGAATATGCTGTTTAGAAGACTTCCAGTAAGACCAAAGGAGCCACAACTCAGGAAACTGCAGTGGGGCCCTCACATAGAAAGGAAGTGTCTCCCAATACACACCTTTGAATTTTGTACCTGAACAAGAGATGACATGTTTTCGTCTGCTACATCAGAGAAGGTCAGTAACATTATACATCAACTGTCTGCATACAAATCAAGTTCTCTAAATCTTTATTTGATCTCAGAGGAACCAAGCTGAAGAAAGAACATGGGGAAAAAAAATAAAAAAAAACCCCAAAATGTTCCCAGACAGTTAAAGCACCATTTCACATTTACACTTCAAGATCTTCTAATACATGTAATATTCAAATCCTACAGTTTCTGCAACATAGGTACAACACATAATCCCGTAGTTCCACTTGTGTTGCAGCTAGAAGTAAACTCTCTTCTTTGTTCTGTATTTTCATGAATTTGCTTTAGTAAAACCACAGAACCATGTGTTCTGGTCATTTACCAAGACTACTCAAAAGACTTCAAATTCACTGATGTTGAGTCTTCAGAAGTCATTACATGTGATATGCAAGATGTATATAAAGTTAGGATCTATCTTATCACATTTCTTCTAAAGAAGTAAGCTTTCTACACTACTGTATTACATGTCAGTAAAATTCTCTTCCATCAAAGAAGAAATTCTAGACTCCATAATTTTAGGCTCCGTATACCTGGGTGAAGTTCAAGGGAAATTAGACTTGAGAAACCTACCATAATAGGGAATGGAAAAAGCAGTGACATCATGAGCTATAGAAAGTCTTGAAAAGATTTGAAAAGACAAAATGAACATTATGAAAAAGACTAAAAGCATAAAATGTTCAAGAATCTGCTTTTAGCATGCACTTCAGTATGTAAAAATTAAAGATCAATTTAAAGATCACAAACATTTCCTTTCATAATTCATCTTCTGTCACAAAATGATACACCAGAACTTCTTTCATCAAATATCAAGTCCCATAACTTTGGACTATAGTTCAGCAGGTACTTAATTGCTCCTCTTATAAACACACACTGAAATCAACTGGCAACAAGGAAGCTAAATAGCAGTGAAGAGACTAAATTTGTAGCATGAACTGGTAAGTGTGCTCTGCATGTGTTTGCTAAAATGACAGCTCATGTCTTTTCTTGCCTCTTTCCATTTTTGTTATGATGACTTGAGATTTCACTATTTGGCCAGAATGTAAACTGGACACAACCTCTCAAATCAGAATCTAATCCCTTCCTATTACAGGTCTGACTGCTCTTATTAAGAGATAGGTTCAGAGCTACATCACTACTCTGCTGATGACAAACTTCATTTTCAACATAAGTATACCAAAAAGTTGCACAAGTTAATGTTTTATTTTCACAGTTATCTTCCCAATATGCAGAGGGAACAGGAAGAGCTCAAAACATTAGCCAATAGTTTCAGCCACAGAACTTAACTTTCTATTCCACAGAAATTCTTACTTTGCACGTTCCACCACAGGCTCAAATGAACAAACTAATGAACAGAGCAGTAGTACAGACTGGTGGAAATGATGAAGAAAGAAAGAGCTGCTCTAACAGGCTTCAAGCTTAGACTCTTCTCTGACACATAGGGAAAAGCAAGTTCAGACAGGGACTGTGTGAGAGCTCAGTGATCAAAGGAAGAATACACAGCCATACTGCCTGGAGAGCGCATGAAAATAATCGTTTAAAATATTAATCCAACATAAAATTTGGTGATTATTTTCAGCAATGAGTCATATTTTGTGTCTTTGTAAGGGGCAGAAGTGAGGAAAAAGCAGTGCATTACTTAGCAATAAAAAAAAAAAAGATATTGCCATGGAATTTAATGGCTGCTATAGCAAAATACAGAAGCTGCTATCAGAGAATTAGAAGCCATTGCACAGCAGAATAGAAATTACTTCAGATACATTTCAAACTATCTGTATGAAAAAGTTTAATTCATAAATTGCTTGCCAGACCTCCAAATCACACATGTGCATTACCATACTCTGACCAGTTTATTTATGACAAGACATGGTAATTCAAATCAAAATATTTCCTAGTCAGAAAGCTGGAAGATCATTCTGTGTAAAAAGAAAACAAAGCTATACCCCCGCCCAAATGCACCAGAATTGTGTAGAACCACCACACAGTCTTCAGCTTCTCTTTTTACAACGCTCCAAGCAGATTCAGGCAAAAATCAAACCACAATAACAGGAAAAAAAGAACCACACGCTTCCATCATATACAAAACACATTAGAAATTGATATGCACTGCTATTTTTGAGACCTTTTTCAACTGGGACTACTGCAAGAAAACAGAAAAATCTCTTTCAGAAAAAAAATCACTACAGCTTTGTTCCCATATACAAACAAGCAAATACTGTGTACAAGGCGGATGTTAAAAATCGTAATGTAAAAGGGACAGAGAGAAGAATTTAGATGACAATACTGGCTTAGCTTTAGTCGCAGTTATCTTGAGAAGATTGTGAGAAAAACAGAGGAATAGAAAAGTTTAGCAATAATTAACCAAAACAATTCATAATTGCACATTTATAGAGAGAACAAAGGAAAATTAAAAGGTCATGGAATTAAGGAGTTGAAATCTGTTGGATTTTTTAGTGACCCAGTTGATCAAATATCTTGACTGTATGACCACTGATGTTACCTAGGAAATTGAAAATGTTTACTATAGGTCCGTAACTACTGAAATATTTGACCTTGCTAAAACAAGCACTCAAACCAACCAGCCAATCTAGCAGACATACTGTTATTGATCAGTAGAGCTGAAATGTAGTTACGTTCTTAACAGTGACAATGACTCCTGACATTGTTATTCTGAATTAAGACACATGTGTACTCACTGAATACCACATGGTTCACTTATATGCCTAAAAGTTAAGCATGTAGTTAATATCTTTGCTGAACCAGTGGTTGTGTTAACTTATGTAACAAGTTTATTTTTATCAGATGCATATCAAAGAATATAATCTTAGAGAAAATTTGAATTTGAGTGCTGACAGCCTTGCTTCCCTGACTTAAAAATTTCCAGAC
Organism: Chloroceryle aenea; assembly: GCA_013399075.1. Taxonomy (NCBI): domain Eukaryota; kingdom Metazoa; phylum Chordata; class Aves; order Coraciiformes; family Cerylidae; genus Chloroceryle; species Chloroceryle aenea. Next base: position 4,781 of record VWZY01006730.1, on the reverse strand, counting down.
TTCGAGCTTTATATTTAGAAAAATTACAAAGACAGGCATATCCTTTGTTTGATTAAAAGGAATGAGTTGGGTAATAGAATAATACTTGTTTAAATTTTGTGACACGATACACTGCTAGAATGAGAGATGCATTTTCTCTTAGCTATTAATTTGCATTGCTCATACATTGGCTTGTCTGATAGAGGCAATATTTTGTAATGGCTCGAGAACTGGGAGACAAACTGCAAGTGAATAAAAATGAGTCCTCCTTCCTGATTGTTAGTGTCTTTCTGTGTAATTTTCAATAAAAGCAAACACCATGCCTCAATTTACTCATTACCAAAAAGCAGTGGAATTAATTTTAGGCATCACCATCAACCCAGATGTGACTGTCTGTCAAAAGACCAAATTGTGAAAATGAGATTTAGTAACCAGCAAGACAGACCGTTCATAGGTATTTCATCGTTTCATGTCAATAAAGCTGCCAACTTACGTTACCGGTTCAGTAAAGCGCTCTTTAACATACAGCGTGAGCTTAGGTGATATGATTAAATGGGGACCTGATGTCTAGTTTGAGCCTCCTTGCAAACAAATTGTCCTGCAATTTGTTTGGGGGGTTCTCCTCCAAACCTTAAAGACACCAGTTTCTAACAAGTTTCACCACACAAGTCCTCAAAAACGTGGAGGGGGGAGCCCTCGTGAACTTCTCTCAATGAGAGAAAGGTTGAAAAACTGATGTAAATCCATCTGTGGAGTTCCTTCCTTCAAAAGGGGAAACCAGGGTGGAAGGGAACACCGTAGCTCATTCAGATCAACTCTCTGCTTTACACAGGGTTTTCTAGATTAGGTAGCTCCAGGTCATGTACAGTCAAATTTTGCCAGCTGTGTCCTGGGTTACATCAAAAGATGGAGACCAGTGACAAGTGGTGTCCTTCAGGGGTCTGTACTGGGGCCTGCCTCGTTTAACATTTTTATCAAGTACCTAGACAGTGGGATCGAGTGCACCATCAGAAAGTTCATGGATGACACCAAGCTGAGTGGTGCTGTCCATACACTAGAGGGACAGAATGTCATCCAGAGGGACCTGGACAAGCTGGAGAGGTAGGCCCAGGTGAACCTCATGAGGTTCAACAAGAGTAAGTGCAAGGTCTATACTGGGCCAGAACAATCCCCACTATCAATACANAGCAGGTCGAGGGAGATGATTCTCACTCTGTACTCCACTCTTGTGAGCCCCACCTGGCATCCAGCTCTGGAGCCTCCAACACAAGAAGTACATGAACCTGTTGGAGCAGGTCCAAAGGATGGTCACAAAGATGATAAGAGGGCTGGAACACCTTTCCTATGATGACAGGCTGAAAGAGTTAGGTTTTTTTCAGCCTAGAGAAGAGAAGGCTTCAGGGAGACCTTATAGTAGCCTTCCAGTATCTGAAGAGTGTCTACAAGAAATCTGGGGAGGGACTTTTTACAAGGGTTGTAGTGATAGGACAAGGAGTAATGGCTTCAAACTGGAAGAATGTAGAGTTAGATTAGAAATTAGAAAGAAATTCTGCAGCATGAGTGTGGTGAGACACTGCAACAAGTTGCCCAAGGAAGTTGTGCCTTCTCTACCACTGGATGTGTTCAAAGTCACGTTGGACAGGGCTCTGAGCAACCTGTTCTAGTTAAAGATGCCCCTGCACGCTGCAGAGGGGTTGGAACAAGATGATCTTAATGGTCCCTTCCAACTAAAACCATTCTATGTCCATCACCTCTTGTCCTTCCATTGTACACCTCAGTCTAGAGAGTCTGGCTTCACCTTCTCTACACTTCCCATTAGGTTCTTTTAATTTTAATTTTATAATTCAGAAAAACAAAAGCTTTAGTTAGTAGCAACTGCAACAGGAGAAACTCTCTGAGACACAGCTGATTTAAACAAAACAAAACCACACTGTACCTCTGAAAAGAATGACATCTGCGATGTAAGAAAAATGAATGCTTCAGTTCAACTCATGGCCACAGTTTAGTAAAAAAAGCTCTCCATCTCTTACACGTTCACTATACCTGTATAATCTAGGAAGAACAAAAAACACCTCTGCTTTCCTTGTAATTCCCCTGAAATTGGAAAGAATTGAAAACAATGTGATGTTTTAAATCCTGGTTCCTTTTCTTCTAAAGGATTTTGAAAATGCTTGTCACTTTTACTGAACTATTTTCCCAAGGGCAGCACAGTCTCGATTTGTAAGTACCTATGTATTAAAAGATTTTTCACTGGCAAGCAGCTCCTTGACAGACAAAGGCATAAAGATGAATGACTGGAGTCTGAAGCTAAGCAAAGTCTGACTGGAAATATTTTAAGAGTGAGTGCAATTAATCAATGGAACACCTCACTTAAGGGTATGCTGGATACTCTGTAGAACATTTTAAATCAAAAATGGATGTTTTTTTATAAAGATAGGGTCTAGCTTAGCCATAAATTACTATGCTGTACAAAGATATACAGTAGATGAAAAATTTTCGCCCGAGTTTTAATTGGATGTCAAACGAAATGTTATAGTTGCTTCTTCTGACCTGAAGATTTTAGACTCTTCAGATAGATTATTTTCAACTTTTACAAAATAGCAGTTTCAATAAGTTTGTAAGGCCCAGAGTAAGAGTGTAGAAGACCTCAGATACACAACTGGATAAGCTCTGTATGATAACTCCACCCATACTGTATCACGTCCCAGCCCTGTAAATATTTGGGAATTTGGTTGCAAGATGACTTACGGGGCCTCTAAAGATGCAGGAGCAAAATCAGAGAAGCCCAATGGCTGTTCAGGTCTAATATTTACCAGGCACAGATGATAGCAGAAGGCATCATCCTCTCCTCTTCAGCAGTTTATGCTGTTCCAGACACCAAGAAGGAACAGGGATCTGCTATGTCCTTGTAGTCCTGTCAGGCTAATCAAACCATCAGTGAGCAAAAAAATTAAAACCTGATCTGCCTAGCTAAACAAATGGTATTGAGCACCCAGAGTCCACCACATCTTACAGTTACCTGTAAGCTGGTCCTATGGATGAGCACTAGTTTCTAGAGCTAGCTGTGTGTGCTCCAGGAACAGAGCTCTCAGTTTTTCCTTGCAGAAGATAGGTGATGCACTTCACCACCTCCCCTTGGTAAGAACCAAGGTATGCTAAGTGGGGACAATAGTTGTATTTATTTGAAAACCACACTCCAGATCTAATATAAAATGCTAATGTAGGTACTTCCTTAGAGTCCTGGCCAGCTGGGCTCAGACACAGTTGAAAAACACAAGGACAAATTTCACAGAATCAGAATTTTTGAGGCTGGAATAGACCTCTAAAATCATCAAGTCCAGCTTTTGACCCAACGCAACGATATCAGCTAGATTTCCATGTCTTAATAGCTGCAAAAGCATCTTTTACACCTCTAATATCTTGGGGTATAAAGAAAAACTTTTCTTCAGAGTAGAAAAGCTAGAAAATTGCCAATGATGAAAAAGGTGTCTATTGTTTTTATATGATTTAAGGACCTCATGTTCTAACATTTAATAAGATTATTTCTGTTTTAATTTAAGAGCAAAGTAAAAAACCCCAAATTTATGTAATTCCTTCACCTCTCACCAAACTAATGTGATTTGGAATACTATTTCCTTGTAATCTTCCCCCAAACAAAAGCTTCACATGAACATGTTTTCCAGTTGAAAATGAAATATATTCTATTTCCTGAAAAGGCCAAACATTGTCTCTTAGAGGACAGTTGCCTGTCTCTATATTTTCCTCAAAAATCAGGACAGAGTAATTCAATTTTTTCATTATTCTTTTTTTTTGTTTTGTTTGTAATTAATTTATTCTGTGTACAGTGCATTGATAATATCCACTATAATTTTTCTTTGTGCAAATTCCAGGTGAATAACTTTTCCTGCATTTCAGACAATAAGTAGTTTCCTCCATTACCCTAGAAAGTTTTTCTGATGTTTTTTTTTTTAATGTTATTTTTTCATTTTTTCATACTATAAATCATGACACTTCCATTTACCTGTAAAAACATAATTTCAGCTTACTTACAGATAAGGTTGGACCAAATCATTTTGAGTACCTAGGGTGACCTCATATACCTGGCACACCAAAGTACTGCCCCAAATTGCATCTTCTTTAACCTAAAGTATAATGTTAGAAAAACATTTTCTTTTGACTTGCTACTAAGGTAGAATTTAATGAAAAATTCAGTAAATTTTCTATTAAATATCTCTGCTGGTAAAACTTTATACCCTATTTCTAGACTTATTTTGTCTAGCTTCCACTTTGAACTATTCTTGACATTTTTCTTTGTAGTCTGAAGTGGTTATCAAAAGGGGGTTTTTTTATAGCTCAAGTGACAACATTTCACTATCATCTGTCTGGGGGTTGGAACAGAATTTTTGAAATATCTCCTTATAAGGAGATATTTTTATTGTGTTTTAGCTATTATTCTATAGATGTTTTCTGAAAACTAGGGAATTTATTAATATCTTCTGATATAGGCAGCAGAACCAAGCAAGGAATTCTAAAAGTTCCCCTATTTATCAGCCTATCCATCCAGGAATCCTATTTTTTTTTTTTTTTTGAGTGCAGCATCACAGAGTGATGAGAAGCTCAACATGAGCTGGCAGTATGCTCATGTGGCTCAGGCAGCCAACCGTATCCTAGGGTGCATCAAGAGGACTGTGGCCAGCAGATCAAGAGAGGTGATTCTCCCCCTTTACTCTGCTCTTGTGAGATCCCACCTCGAATCCCCACCATAAGAAGGAGATAGAGTTGTTGGAATGAGTCCAGAGGAG